>JAQPPZ010016950.1:1200000-1762106 GCA_028583015.1 Wollemia nobilis
ATGACTTTAAACGTTGGACATTATTACCTCCATGTCTTCCTGAATGTTAAATTGCTTATCATAAAAAATGGGCAAAACTACAAATATTGAGTTTCCACATTCTAGGCCAGTTTGTTATGTATGTTATTATTTTTCAAATAATTATTCTGTGAATTCAGGGATATGATAAGGTTCAGCTACAAAAGAGTGACTTGTGCACTTTCTAAAGTAGGTGATTTCAAATTTTAAATAGTACATAAAGTTCTCAGTGGTATAGCTAAATATGACTTATGTGCAGCATTATAAAAGCTTCTTTGCGTTGTTTGTGAGATAGAGGTTTATATGCGCTTGTGACCGAAGCATGTCAATGGGACTTGGATATTATACTTGGTTACAATAGCCTAAAGTACTTAGCAACTTTAGAGAGAATTTTTATTTTTTTAATTTTGTTATAAACTTATATGATCCTCAACCAGTTGAGGAAGAGGAAGTTTTGCAAATAGGGCATACAATAGAGATTATGCCTATATAGTGGTACTTTGTTACATCCCACCACATTGCTTGTATGATGACTTGTTGAGAAGGCAATTTTATTATTATTTATGAGTTCATTAACCTTTGTTGCTAACAAAAGTAATTTAACATTAATCACTCCTTTATAAGGATTAGGGGTTCTCAAAATGAATAGCTCCGGGTTCTCAAAATGAATAGCTTGAAACTATTGATTTGTACTTGATAGTGGATGCATGTTGTAACATGCTGGTGGATGGAGGACATAACTACAAAATGAAAAGAAAATGGGGCAGGTGCACCCCAAACTACATGATGTACCCATAAACTCGCCATGGTAAACACACACAGTTCTAAAAGTGAAAGAGTGGCAATTTTCATTAGAAGTCCACAAATGATGGATGAGATTCCAGAGATGGTTGAGAATTCTGAAAATGATGGATGATATTCAAGAGATGGGAGGAACCAGTATTTGTGAAAAGGGGGTTATTCGTCGAGTAAGCTACCGACCCAGCCCTAATATGCCTAGGTATAGTGCAGTTTCAACAGGGAAAAACGATTTTTTTTTAAAATAACAAAATATTAAAGTAATATAGAAATTTGAGTTTGAAAAGAGAATGGCTCCTAACATTTCATTACAACTATATCTTGTGGTTAAAATGTAACATGGTTGAAAAAGACAAAACTGTAAGAACACATAGCAATTGCTGCCATTAATCTGTCTTACATCACATCTTTGTTCAAGGGTTTTTTTTGTGGGGATTTTACTGTTGTGGGGATTTTACTGCTGCTTTTACTGTCGACCCATTTGCATTTCTTCGCCTTGGGTGGATAATCACCTTTAGTATGGCCTCAACTCTTGATGGAGGAGGAGTTGTAGAGTGCCATGGCTCCAATCAAGTGACCGTGGAAACTTGTTTCGAAAGTATACCACAAGTTAATGTTTCCACCCTGGATATTGTGCTTCCTATGCAAGAATTTGAATGCATGCAGTTGGCTTGAGCAACACACATTTATTGGGTATTTCTTCTTAGGGCGTATAGCCAATGACACCCTCATTCGTTAGTGGATCCAAAATGAATGGCATCCCCATG
Source organism: Wollemia nobilis (assembly GCA_028583015.1). NCBI lineage: Eukaryota > Viridiplantae > Streptophyta > Pinopsida > Araucariales > Araucariaceae > Wollemia > Wollemia nobilis. The sequence goes on from JAQPPZ010016950.1 coordinate 1,201,584, forward strand.
GTATTAAAGTGGAGCATATGCAAAACCAACATGCCATGAACGCCCTGAGTAGAGGCCCTTGGTATATTAGGAATACCCTTTTGATTCTTCAACCTTGACACCGTAATTTTAGAAAGGCCCTTGGTATATTAGGAATACCCTTTTGATTCTTCAACCTTGACACCGTAATTTTACTGTTTTTAAAGATCTCTTTGAAAGTGCCAGTGTGGGTAGAATTCTTTGGTCTACCTCTTTTGTTGTGGCATTATCTGCAACAACTAGTCGTCACTATTGGCATATTCATTTGCATTGAACAACAATTTTTTTGTCGTCCGCCCCCACAAGCGTTTGTTTGTTGAGGTTGACCTCTCTAAGGACCTCACAAGAATTTATTGACATCCAAGTCAGAGACACCTATTTCCAGCAAAAGGTGGTTTATATTAACCTTTCAAATACATGTTATAGATGTTAGTCGATGACTCATAAAATCAAAGATTGTCTCCTCATAGAGGGTTATTCCAAAGCCAAGGGTTACTCTTACATTTGCACCAATGCTAACAAATATCAATGGGTTAGCTAACAAAAACAATACAAATGCTTATCTCTGCATCATCATAGGACCCTCATAGAAATCCGCCTCCCACTGCTTTAGTTGTACCTCCTTGTCCTCCCATAACCCTTGTCCCTTTTAGCTCCACCTCTATAGCTATCATTCCAAGCCCCTCATAGCCTCATGTGGAGAACCTACTAGCTCCTCACCATCTGCCATCACCACCCGTCCAATCTCCCCTCCCTCCTTGCCCTCAATGTGTCCAAGCAACCTGCCGACAAGGGCAGCTTGCCGCTCTCAGAGTCCTATTACAGAGTGCTCGGGAGCTCCATTGGAAAAGAGAAGGCAAGTCAACTTCATAGACAAGAATCATTATCGTTATCTCAAACGACTTTGCTTCTCTCACGGATTTTGAGGATACTAAGTAGAGGGATTTTTACTCCTTGAGCAATCCTCATGAAATGCCATTCATGGATTGTTCATGGTCTAATGGACCCAATTAGAAAGTACTTGGTCCACCAGAGTCTTTTGGATATCTCTTCGAGATTTGGTGTTGTCGATATTCTCTGCCTACAAGAAGTCAAGGTAAATAGACTTTATTTTGCATAGTATTTGTCTGTTGATCTAGCTTTGGGCCCACTTTTACTCCACCTCATACTCTTGGTAGAGGAGCAATTATTTTTGCGTTGAATACCTAACACTCCCATCTTGTGGCTTGGGGAGTGGACCCGACCTCTCATGCAATTTGGATTATTTTGGAGCTTGAGGGTCAACCCCTTGTCATTCTCAATATATATGCTCCCAGTGATGCTTCGGGCAAGCTTTGGCAGTGGATTGCTTTATCCCTTCCCTCAACCACTTGGATTGTTAATGACAACCTTAATATGGTTGAATATGTACATGGTAACTTTGGGCTCCTTCTTATGTGTTGGAGCTGCGAAAGAACGCAAGGATTGGTATTTTATGAAGAATAAATTGGGGTTGTCTGACCCTAATTCATATTTCCACCCCCTCCTCCCGTCATATTTGGTTCTCTTGGTCTAATCAACAACAAAGAGAAAATTAAGTGTTGAAACACTTTGACAAAGCTATGAATTCTGACCAAAGGGCCTTTCTTTTCTTAGCTATCGGTTGTGTAGCTCAACTCTTTTTGTGGAGGCTCTTCCTGATGCCATCCTCTCTAATCATTCCCCCATCTTTTTCTCTATTAAAATTTCCACCTCTCCTTGCCAGTTCACCTCCCAGTTCTTTCTAAATTACCTCCTTTCTTTGCCATCCTACCTTTCTTTTATATATTAGGAGGATATGAAACTTGGTTCCTCATCCTTCTGGTACCACTAGCTAGATTGAATGGTGGTCAGACACCATCCATAGGACGACCTCCTTTCTCAAATCTTTTGGCAAATGTGTTGTCAAGCTCATATGTCGGTCCAATGTTGCTCTCAAACCAAAAATGGCTCAGGCTTCCCAATAGCTTGAGTCTTGCCCTTTTAGTCACAATCTCCAACAACTTGTGGCACGAGTTCATCACCAACTTATGTTGGCTGAACATTATGATGCCAGGGGAGCTCAAATCAAGGTTAAAATGAATTGGCTCAAAATTGGAGAGTCTCTAAGGATTTTTCCCATCATCTTAGGCCCCATTATCACAACGCTTGCATCAAGGCCATTCAAGAGGCCTGGGTTCGAATTATCGCCTTGTTGGATGTTACTCAAGCCTTTGTCCATCGCTATAGGCAGGTCTTTGCCTCATATGAGCCTTCACACTGCAGGAAGAAAGCCCTCCAAGATTGTGTTGTGGTCCCCAATAAACTCTTTAATGCTTAGAGAGTTGCCTATGATCGACCACTCTTGCTTGAAGATCTACACAAGGCCCTCTCTCAAATGGTCAATGATAAAGCTCTTAGGCTAGATGGCTTCCCCTGTGAATTTTACAAAGCCCTTTGGGACCTTGTAGGTACTAATCTGCTCCAAGTTTATCAAGAAGCTTCAACAAATGGCTCTCTTGGACAAAATATTAACAAGGGTAATATCAAATTTATCCCAAAGGATAAAGACCCTAAGTTGATCACCAATTAGCATCCGATCACCCTTCTTAATGTGTCATGCAAGATCATCACCAAAGCCTTAACCTTACATCTATGCCATTTGCTTCTTGCCATCATCAAACCAGAGCAAGCAAGTTTCATCAAAAGCCGATATATATTAGATAATGTCTTGGTTATTTTGGAGGGAATGGAATGGACCAAAAAAATCCAACCAACAAACCCTTTTTCTCAAAATTGACTTTGAGAAAGCCTATGACTGCATTGAGTGACACTTCATTCTTGCCATGCTCAAAGCCCTAGGTTTTGGCAATGGTTTCATCTTTGTGGTCAAGATGCTCTTTGCAGATGCCTCTACTGTTCTCACTATCAATAGAACTCAATCAAAGGCTATTGGTCTTTTCCTCTCAATCAGACAAGGCTGCCCTCTTGCCCCCTCTCTATGTCATTGTAGGTGAAGGTTTCAGTAATCTCCTAGCTCATCAAGTCAATTTGGGCCTCGTTAAGGGTATTTACCTTCCCAATAGTCAATCCCTAATGATCAATGAAAAATTTGCAAATGACTCTTTTCTCACATTAGTTGAGGATGAAGAATCCTTCACTCAAGCCATTCACTACTTGGATACTTTTTGTCTTGCATCTGGCTCTAACATGAAGCTGTGAAAGATTCTGTTTTCAACAGTCTATATCTCCCTTCCTAGCTTGGTTGACTCATTTTCAATGGATATGGATACAATATAGGGAAGTGTTTCAGTTCTTGGGTATCCCCTTTGCCTTCCACAGTTCCCCTTCGGAGCTTTGGAAAAATGTCATAGAAAATTGAAGCCAAACTTGCTTATTGGACCACTAAAAGGCTTTCCTTGTTGACAAGTTTAAAATTTGCTTCAAGATCTTGGATGCAACCCACGTATATTACTTCTCATATTAGGTCCTTTCCAAGGCTTGCTATTAGAAGCTGGAGAAATTGCTTAGAGATCTTCTCTAGGCAAGTTATACCTTTGGCTTTGGTCTCCACATATTAGCCTAGGAATTCTATTGTTTACCTAAGAAGAATGAGGAATGGGTCTTCTTGATTGCAAATTTTAAAGCACAACTTTATGTGCCAAATAGATACTCAGAGCTATTAAAGGTGAGGAAGCCTCAAAAGTGTTGGTTCAACACTGCATTACCTTAGGTTCTCCCTATGGGTGTAAAGGATGGAGAGGTATGGATTTCCCCTCCCTTCTCGTTGCCCCAATTCCCATAAAATTGATAGGAAAGCCCATCCCAAAGACTATTGCCTTACAATGCATTATGGTACATTTGTGGATAACAAAATAGACCAAAAGTGGTCCTTTACATAAAGTCATTTGTTTTGTCCTTTTTATTTGTTGGGATCTTTTCAATAGCAACTATGGCTATAAATGTCAAAAACCTCTAATAGCTATAGTCAATTATGAATTATAAAATATACTCTCTCATACAAGCTTTATAAGTTAGATTTACATCTTTGTTCCATGGAGTTTCACCGACAAGAATAATGTGCTTTAATGAGATATGTTTTTGAGATAAGGGGGGTTTGGTCCCAAAATTTGAATCGAAGATGGGATGCTTGAGTGACTGCATATATAAAAATACATTGAAGATAAATTTAAGCCCCAAAGCCCCAAATTGTATGTCTAAGCATGAATATGTAACATGACAAAGTAAAAGCAAAAAACTAAACTATACTTTTTCAGAGGGCCAAGGACCATCATTCGTCATCCATGTAATACTAACTAAAAGCTTGTGCCATCATCCATATAACAATAAATAAAAATACTAGGATATTAAAAATTCTCAATTTATTGAAGATTAGCGGCAAGAGAAGATTAAGGGCAAGAGAAGATTTGCAGAAGAGGAGATTACCAAAGGTGAAGATTACCCAGAAGATTAGTAGCAAAGAGAAGCAATTTGAAGATTACAAGGAAAGAGAAATGATTTAAGTTTTAGCTGCAATATCTTATTTATCGACAAAATAATTTTCAACCATTATTGTCATCATTGAGAAGAACTGCACTGCCATCAAAGTCATCCATGTTTCTTCACAACAACAACAATATGAATAATACTGCTGACCATTTGGAGGAGAAGCTTGGTAATGATTTAATGCAAAGTTACAATAGATGGTCGTATTTTTTATTTTATTTTATTTATGTCAATTACATTGCATTTTAAATTGTTCTGTTGGTGATAGCACGGATTAGAGGACAAAAAAAAAAGAGAATTTTTTGAAAAATCTTAGTTTTTTTTTTTTCTTTCCAAAACCCTAGTTGCTTTTGGGATTTTTTTGGGTTGAGATCATGGAGTTACCAATTTTCATTGGAAATGATGACATTGATGCTCGAGAATGGTGGATGAAGTTTAGATCTCTATATTCTGGTGAGATTTTTTGGAATTGCAAATTTTTTAATCTTTTAAAGGATGAAGCTCATGATTGATGGGATATTTGTACTAAGGAAATGCATGCTAATGAAAGGACTTGGACATGAGATGAAATGGAGCATGCATTCTTGAGTCAATGGAACCCTTGTAAAAAAAATAGCTAGTTTGAATGTCACCATCAAAGGATATGAACAAGAAAAAAAAGCTTTAGAGGGAACTAAAAGAAATGAATAAAAACGATATAATAGAAGGAAAAAATACAAATGACAACATGCAAGTTCATGGTCGCATTCAAAAGGAAAATCTTAAGAAGCAAGGATCCAAGGAGAAGCAAGAAGCAATTATGGCAAGGGAACAAGTTGAAGAACCATTAGAAAACTCAAAAGTTGAATTTATAGTAGCAACAATAATAGAGTCCATGGAAGAAGCAACAACAAAGTCCAAGGAAGCCTTGTTAGAAGTGCACAAGGATGCACCAAAAGAAAGGTATAAGAGAGAATATTGTGAAGAAGAATTTAAAATAAAAAAAATAAATTGTTGAAGAATTAAAGGGAACAAAATGTCGGTTGCACCATATTGACACCCACACCACCCTGAGCAACAACAATCTTGGAGGCATGGCTTAAGACATCAATATTTTAGATCTATATAGAGTCCAAAAAGCATCAAGTATGACAATGTTTGGTAGAAAAAACATAATGTTTCTAAATTAAAAAAAAAAAACATAATGTTTCTAAATTAAAAAAAAAAAACATAGTGTTTCTAAATTTCAAAGGGGTGTAGCAGCATCAAGGAATAATATGACCAACCATTGGAAATATCAATGAATATTCAAGTGGCACAATAACAACTTGACATCATCAAAAACCCATCACTAATCAAGATTTCACTTGGATGGACAGATGAACAAGAATGTTCTTAAAAAAAGGATGCTGAATATTTGTATTTAAAAATTAAAGAGGATAAAAAAAATGAATATAAAAAATAGACTTTTTGTGATAAAAGATGCAAGTATCTAGTTATAGCATTTCAATTGAAATGAAAAATAAATATGTTTGTAGACTCTCAAATTTTATAAAAAAAAATTGTAATTTATGAAAAATAGAAAACTCAAATACAACCTTTTTTAAATAAAAAAACATTGTTAAAATTTTAAAACATAAAACATTGCAAATTTAAACTATACTCCAAGTTTTCAGCCACAAGCAAAATTCCAAAATGAAATAAAAATCTCAAATATGAAATGAGGGTAGAAACGATGAAACCAAAAATATTGAAGTGCAAAAACCTTCTATCATTCTTAAGGCCTTATACAATGTTAAATGTTTTAGATTTATCACGCACTTATAAAATTAAGTGGATTTAAATTCATTTTTTTAAGGTAAAGTAGAATTTCTTTTTTCTTCTTTTATAATTGGTTGTCTTATTAAAAAAACAAGCCTTACACTCATATTACATATATTATATAATTTTTTTTTTTTTTTTTTTTTGGTGGTGGTCACAAGGGGTAAACAGACTGTGATCACGAGGGAACCATTACATAACATATCCGCAACATGTGAGGCGAGAGATTTGAACCTGGGCCTCTCAGCAACTAGAGAGGTTTAACTACCCACTTGCTCTCCAACTCTTTTACATGGACGGATAATAATTTTTGTTTTTTAATTATATATGTATTATTTGATAATTTTTATAAAAATTTCTACATAAAATAAAAATATTTAATTAATTAATCTTATACCAATTTATAAAATAAAAATTCATTTACTTTATAACAAATAATTATTATTAAAATACGGTAAGTAACAAATACAACATGATAGTCCAAACAAAGCAATAATTTATTATTATCAGAACTGAATAACTACAGTTCAAGATTCTTGAATCGAGGAACTGTGATATTTCTCTAAGTGTCTAGTTCAACTGGATGATTGTGCACATTATACTTTCAGGATTTGCTTTCTTGAAGTACTTTTTTACCAGATGTATTCATTCCATCCTAGTCATGCTCGAAAGCACTCTTGGTTTTAATTTATATTTATATAAATTTATTTTGTATTTGTTAAAATATCATTAATGAGGTAATATAGGGTTTGTTTACTAACTCTAGTCTCAGACCTGATCCAAGAAGCAAAATCTTTAAACTTAATTTTATCATTTTCACATCATATTATAACTACGCGTAGCATCCAGGTTTTGTAGTGAGTTGGAGAGGAAAGGACAATCTTCCAAGGAAGATCCGAAGCTCGAATCTCCACCCTGCCAAAAAGTTGAATTGGGTACCCAAAACCCAATTGATAATGTTAGTGCGGTAAGGTCGGGCACGACTCTCGAGTGACTTTAAGGTATAAAATCCCCAGGCCTTGGTCTCTCAGACCAAGGCGACCCGGCAAGGGTTTTTTTGCTTAAATAAAACTACGCCTATTGATTTTTATTATAACTTTCCTATTGATTCAATATACTTGCCCGACTCCCTTGACGGTGTAAAATGTCATGGTCGTGGTCTCTCATACCATGGCGGCCCCGCTGGAGGTTTTTCGCTTAAAAATACTAAGCCTATTGATTTTTATTATAACTCTCCTATTGATTCAATATATATTTTTAGGTTACCAATAAATTAATAGCTTAGTAGTCACAACTCAAAATTAATTAATATTCCTGCATTAAAGTCCTGGAGGATCTCCAAAGTGAAGTTTGGTTCATGCAAAATATTTTTAAAATTATTATTCTCATTATAGTATATTTGTAATTTTAAAGAATTATTTCAAGATAAATTGTGTTTGATATGCATGTTTTAGTCAAGGAACAAATAAATTTTAGATAAATATATCCACTCTAATAACACATACAAACAATTTTGTAAAAATTCACAATGTAGCAAGGAACAAACAAAATCAACCTGTTATTTGAATACAAAACACGAAAAGAAATAAAGAACATGAGCATGGATAAAAGAATAAGAAAGATTTGATTGTAGCCCTTAGACACCATATAATTCATCAACAATGAAAAAACTCCAAGTAATGTCCAAAATTGTATTTGAGTAGAAATAATGTCTATGATACAAAGACATAGATCTCAATAATCATCAAATCAACATATTATAAGATAACACTATAATACATGGATTATCTCTTAATGCAAAAATACATGTACAACTTTAGCTACAATCAAAGTGAAAGGTTAACACTTTAAAATCCTTCAAGATAAATGTAGGCCATGAGGAGATGATATTATTGAACATCTCCTTCAATGGAAGCTCTCCCATGCCAACATGATCTTGTGCTTAAATGAAAGTAACCTCTAATATGACCTTCATGAAGATTTTCGTGAAGTAGTCTATAAAAACCGTATATGGGCACATGTTGACCCTAAGAATGATGTTGAACATAAAGCATCCTAATCTTAATATGCTAGGTCAAGCATTGTTCAACCAAGTCGTGAAGCAAGTGGGTATTGCTATATGATATTTATGCTCATGCTTATCCAGATTTAACAGAAAAGATGTAAAATATTTATTATTTGACCAAGAATTACAAAACCTATTGATTATACCCTATCAGCAGACCGATGCCTTGTCCATTGGGTAATTGTAGCTAAGATCTAAACAATTAAATGAGGTAGAAAGAAAGGGAAAAGAAATATTGGGTTAAATATATCCGTTCAAATGATGTAACAATTATAATTAATTATCTAGTAAGAGAATCACCATTTACACATTCAAATAATGTAATATGCAAACATGAAAACAAATACGTAATTGGTAAAGAATTTTCTCAAAGGATGGAAGTCAAATTTGTATTAATAATCAAAAGTTTTTACACGGAGGAATCTATCTCAAGATGACACAAATCTCAATCAAAAAATAAAACTATGAATTCTTGTTCAAATAATGCAACAAGAATCCATTAAACTTTCTATTCCAATGTGGTAACATAAAGTATCCTAGCTTTAGATCTAGCCACTAGAAATGATCTTAGTACTCTAGATGCTTCTTGAAAAAACCTACACAATTACGGGGAAGAATGAGGGATGAACATAGAAGACAAGACACAAAAGAAGATACAACTGATAGAACAAGGGCAACCTATGATACCTTTGGAAAAAAATGGCTTGGCAAGACTTGATGGTGTTCTTGGCTACCACTGCTCCTTTTATACCTTGAAGGTGCCTTGTTATGTTATAACAACCTCTGTCTTATCCTTCATCTGGCTATATTTTTGTTGTTGATATTTAAGATAGGCTACAACTAAATCACAACTATCTTGAGTTGTTCTCTTTAGTATATCACATCTGGCTGCAATTTGACCTTTAGATCCTTATAATGGAGTATAATTGTATTGGATCAAAACCCTATAGTTGGCTTGTTCTCAACCCATTATTTTACTTCACTAGAGATTTATCTCTTTTTGATGTGGACCCCATGTCTATCCTTGTTGTTTTGGTATTATATTTTCTGACTTCTTCAATTTTGTCCTATTCTCTTTACTCGGGCTGATTTATCCCACTATTGCTGGCCATCTATAACTAGGCCTTGCTACAAAAAGAAGTTGTGGATATAATGGTATCTATAACTTTGAGACTTATATTTGTAGTTCCCTATAGAAAATTTATTTTTCTAGGAAAAGTTAACTATAGGTCCAATCATTTTAGACAAGTTGATAAGCTATTGAGCTAGCTTATGTTCATGTCTTTCATCACATTCAAACTCTTGTATTCTTTTATATATTAACATGTCAAGATTGTTAGTAGCCAGGAGATTTTCAAACAGGATTTCAACTTGTTTTCTCTTCTCATTCATTGCCTTTCCCCAAACTTCTAGGTCTTTGGTAAAATATTCCCAAAAAGGTCTTTCATGCAGATAAGTGTCCACTTTAATGAATTCAACTTTGCACTCATAAATCTTACCTTTTGAGGTAGTCACCTATTTATATTTTATTTGACCATATTGTTATTCATACTTTTGGAAGATATGTTGTATGACTTCCACTTTCTTATTCGTTTCTTGTAATAATACCTCAATGCTTTGTGATCTAATTATGATATCTGCAAGGTCCTTGAGAATCTTTGTCAATGTTTTCATTTTTGCTTTTAGCTTAGAAGCAATTTTTTCTTTATATTTTTGGATGAAAGCGGTAATATCAAATTGTTTAACCTCTTATGCATGTGATTATGGCTTTTTGAGCCTGTTGATATTTGTTTATAATTCTCTTTTTTTAGCCTGTAATTGCTCTACGTTTATCTTTAATTCCTCATTTTATTTCTGTATGTCTATTACAACTTGAACTTGGATCTGACCTCCTGACTACATAATTTCCACTAGGTCCCCTATAACCTGTAGTTCCCCTGTTGTTTAACTAATTTAAACTTCTTTAATATTTTTAGACATGGGAATTGTTATAGTTTTTGTTGATGCTAATGGAGTTTGAATGTATGGCTCCTCAACTATATATTGGATCTCACTAGGATCTCTTATTTCTTCTATGGCCTAAAGCTATTTTTTCTCAATAAGGTAAAAATGAATGGCTTCTTCTACTCTCATTAGAGTAAGTCTCTTGGGAGTTTTTGAAGAACAAACAATTTCATGTCTGAGCATTTTGCACTCTAGGGAGTTTGATGGGCTTAAAATTTTGACTTGATGTTCCCTAAGTAGGTTATATAATCCCCCAACAACTTGAATCCTCTTATGTGTTGTTGAAGATATATTGATATCTTTATTGTTCTGACGTTGTGGGTATTATCTTAGGCATATTTACTGCTAACTAAAGATTACTTTTGGGAGACAATAGTATTTGAGCAAGATCCAAGACTATTGGCTGAATTCATGTAGAAGAAGCAAAAATAATTTCTTTACCTTTACTTGTGTCTGCAATAGTATCAAGAGTAGGCTAAGTGGCTAAAGACTCCTTTGCTCCCACTTCAACTATGTCAACAACTTATACTAACACCTCAACTTATTCACATTCTTGATTTATGACTTCAAAAATAGGATCTTTGAGCTCTTTCGGGCGCACAATAGGGACTAGTGGGCCAATTGCCTCTATTGAAGTACTTCTTAACACCTTCAACTCGCTTGGATAATTTACCATTTTTATTTGAGTATGGTGTCTATATTTTAGATACTCCTTCCATATGGGTTCTAGAGGTGCTCCTTTTCTTATGGTTACCTACATTTAATCCTCAAAAAGGTCCTTTCAGTGAATTACCTGAATATATGTCATTTTTTGAATATAAATTTGATAATAGCCAAAAGGATCATATGGTTGCCAAGTGAAATCTGAAAAACCATACAGGTCCATTTTCTATATAGCTCTTAATAGGCTAAAATATACTTTGTATACATAATGTCCCATCTTGTAGGGGATGTCTAGCCAGGAAAATTTTGCTTATTTATTTCCTGCTCTCATTTTAGCGTCCTCTACTATTTATTTGGTGATTTCTAAAAGCAACTATGAATATAGGACAATACTTAGGGAGTGCCTTTGAGGGTATTTGTGATCCATAAAGTCTTATGTAAGTAAACTCTTCAACAGAGAAATAGTCTCCTATATTTTTATCTTGCAAAAACTTAGCCACCCCAAAACCAATCCTGTTAGGAAAATGCCTACAAAGCTTCGAATAAATGGCTTGAGCCAAAGAATTGAGCATAGCTAGAACAACCTTCATGAATTAAAGGAAGCCTGTTATGGACATGAACAACATCTAATCTCCCTGTTTATTAATCAATTGTTTATTCATATGCCCTACTATCAAGTGAATAAGGAATGAATAATACAAAAAAGGGGACATTAGCTCCCATCATTCTCTAATATATTTTTATAGTTATATTAATTTTTTGTCCGTAGTATCACTTATCTCCCATTTATACAATGATGCTTTCCTTTTCCTATTACACTAAACAATTAGATACATAACCTCCCTACTAAGCCAATTTAAATCTTTAATCCCCAATACAATGTTTATCATGTCGACATAATCCCTTGCCCAAGGGTGGAGTGCAGACTTATTGATGGGGAAGTCATATGATATAGGTTGATCATGATAAAAAATCTTTGCATAGAAAGATGTATTGAGCATATGATTGGATTGCATAAATATTACCTTTTTATCCAAAGCTAATGTAGCCTCGCTTAACTAAAAAATACTTTTAATTCTGTCAGTTGTGATCTTGAATGTTGTTCAATCTATGTTATCTTTGAAAGTTCTAGTCCTAGGGTCATAAGATACCACCAACCAAGACAAAATATATGAAGAATAGTAGACCTTATTGTAGATCAATTTCCCTAAATTACTCATCCATTTATTGCAGTGGGGGCTGAATCTATTCTAAGCCCTCTGTGTCAGTTTGAAAAGTCCTTTCAATAGAATTGGGTGACATTGGCAATCTTCCTCTATGGACTCATAGCTGAAATTAGAAATATCTACTAATCCCCCTATGTAGGGATAATCTTTCTATTTGGCTTGGATTATTTTACAAATTCTTTTGCATATTTAGCAATGGGCTTTCCTTGCAGTGTTTGGTATGATTGAGATTCAATTAGATTTAAAATTTTAGCCATAGTGCTTTTAGGTACACCAAGTGAAACACTTTAAGAAGCCATAATAACTTATTGAAATACTCTCACTCTTAAGCTCTAAAAATCTTAATCTGTGCAACTTGTATCAACGTATCAAATCTGTGTGCGTTTAGTGTAAGTGTGAATGATAGCTTAAGCAAGGATTTATAAAAAATTAGGATGTGCCTTCGCACACTCGAATTTAATTTTTTGAACTACATTTGTTTCTCTGCCACTCCAAAGCTACCACCTTACCTTCCATAATGGTATAACTTATCATAGATTAGCTTTCTCTTAATTTTCTACTATTTTTGTAGTTGTTGATCTATGTGGTCATTTTGATTTGGTCCCTTGACCAAATATGAATTTTCTTAAGGCATATACCATATTAAATTGATAAAATTTTGAAGAGATCTTCACCCTAGGTGTTCAATTCTGAGTCGTGGATCTACTTAGGCCTATGTCGTTTATATCCATTCATTGATTGGAACTGACTATTAAGTCCGAGTCATCAGAGTATTTTTTTTTAAATTGGGTTCCAACTATCAGTCGTATTTTCTCTTTCACCATTGCCTATCTCATCTACCATTAGGAGTCTACTAAGACTTATCACTGATCATACCGTTAGTGTTTTACCATATTTCGTGTCATTTAAAATGATTTTCTTCCAAGCTCGTAGACCTTAGATTTTGCTTAGGATAAAAATCTCATTGGTTAGCAATATATATTAAAAAGTGGAGGAAGAGGAGATGATGTGTGGGAAATTTATGGCTGTTGGACCATAGTAAGGGTATGAGATAAAGGATAGGGTGTTGGGAGAAGAGGGGGGAGAGATGGTGTTGGAAGAAGAGGTCAAAGATATGGTGTTGGTAGAAGATATGGCATGGGTGAGGTGGATCAATGTGAGGAGGATAAAGTGGTCCTATTAGGAGGGGTTTTGGTGGAGGTGGCCTGAGACATTAGAAATAGATCAAAAGATGAGGGTTAAGAGTAGGCCTTGGTAGTTTGACATGGGAAAATACATATGGTGGAGAGGATACTATATGGGATTATAGGCATCTCCCCTAAATGGGTTGGAGAATTTTGCTTTATTATCTTTAGTTTAGATTTTTCTTTTTATGTTTTGTAGGACAGCATGAAGTGCGATGTAGATGAATAAGTTGTCTATGAAGATTTCATATAGTGATTTTTTTATTAAATAAATTTCCTTATAATCTACAACCATTAAATTTTTACCTTCATCATTCAAACCAATCCGGGTCATTAGATTTTGGTAAATAAATGCAACCCGCTCATCTCTTCTTTCGAACAATTTTGGATTATTCATTTGTTCTTGAATATATTTGTATTATACTTCCTTTTATCTAGACCATTTATCACTTTTTTACATGATTCAATGTGGGTCATCCATTTTTGTGTGCATTTGACCAGTTTATCTTTATCTTTTTCTCTTGAGCAAGGCAAGTCATCCATTTGATCATGTAGGTGATCATGAACCATCGATATATTTTTAATCCTTAATTGAGATTACACTAATAAAATTCATTAACTTATTTCAATTCCTTTGTTGGTAAATACGAGAGACACGATTGATAAGTCATGTGGTACTTTGGCCATACAATATTTGAAACAATACGAGCCACATGTTGACTGATTCGGGCCGTTAGATATTTCTAGGTAATCCCCATCATTTATTTGTTGGCCAATTATATTGTCATGCTTTTGTTAATCTGGGTAAATAAGGGCCACACAATTACGATTGCCTCTCTGATTAATTCTAGACCATTAGATTTTACTAGGCAAATCTAGACCATTTATCTACTGACCAATCGTATTACATCACTTCTATTAGAGGACTTTGACTTGTTGACTAATCCTATCCATTAGAATTTTTTGGACAAACCCGGACCATTCATTTATAACCAATTAATACAAAGTGCATTTAAGCTATTAATCTATTTCTTTTGGATGAATCTATACCATTTACTTATTCACCAATCATATTGAAGTGTTGTGCTTTTTTAGAGCAATATGAGCCACACAAATTTTTAAAGGATTTTGACTTCTTTTCAAAGGGCGATTAGACTTGTGGTTCAGATTCATTGACGTTGGTGTGGGTAAATGTGGACCATATATTTTATAGAAGGCAATGAAACGACTAGGATTGATACCCATTGACAGAGCACTCATGGGCCATAGATTTAAAATAGAATATAAGGGTTGACTATTTGAATGGAATCTAGACTGGATTATTTGCAAAATTTAGGAATGGTTTTCAATAGGTTAATAAATTAAAATGGGGTTAACAGGGGGCTTAATATTTGTGAATAAAATACCCTCGAACCTTAGGAATTTTATGGGAAATGTGGTGAATTAGGGAAAAAATTAATTCAAGTGAATGAGGGATAAGACCTTCAAATGGATCGAACAAAATTAAAAGGTCTTAATACTTTTAGAAAAATAGGAATTTTAATGAGAAGTGTAAGACATTTATTAGAACCAAGTAATAGACTATAGGGATAAATCAAAATGAATTAAATCTAAAGAGACTAATGGGGTTGTAAAAGGGAAGTTATGCTTAACAAAATAAAGCTTAATAAAACCTAAGGAGTGAACTTTGTAAGCAAACTATAGGACTAAACAATTCATGAAATTTTGAAATTAGGGGTATACCCTAGGTTGGATTTTTGAGGATCCAACAATACTACACATAAAAACTTACATAAAAGGGAAATATAAATCACTCATCTAAACTATAGACTCAAACCCTAATCTATTACATATTTACATTTGTACCATAAAGGTACCATGGGGTTACATTAGCATGTACAAAATAATGTAATATTCTTCAACACCCCCTTGTATTACATTATTTGGTTATTAAAGACTTTAGTCTTCAATCTTCATCTTCAATTAGGCAACTTCACATTGAGAGTGATCTCTTGCTTGAGATCCATATTCATCTTCTTTCTTGATTTTTGCTCTAAATTCTCCTTCATCTTCATTCTTTGGTTCTTTAGTCTTTGCTTCTTCTTTGTCCTTGACCTTTTGTTCCTATGCTTCTTTCATATTTACTCTGTAAGATAAATTTGGACCATACTTGATCCATTTTCCCATTTCTTGTTTTTTTGAAAAATCAAACACTTTATCATTAATTTGATCCTTAGATAAAATAAGATCAAATATTTTTTCCTTGATTTGATATTTTTCAATTTTATCCTACATCTCTGAAATAGAACATTTTGCTCTATTTTTCATGATGTTAGAAGTTGCTTCAGAAATAATTTTTTGAAGAAAATTGTCTAATCTATATAATATGTTTTTCAAATCTCTCATAATATTCCCTTTTGTACCAACAAAATGTTGGAGAATGAGTATTTCTTCCACAAAATTTACATGGATAAATATTCTAGCAATTAGCTTCTTCATTAGTGATTCATCTTGATGATTTAATTTTTTCGAATTTGGAATCCTTATATCTCTTGAATTAATAATTTACAATTTCAAAAACTTCAACTAATCACTCAAATAATAACTTTGCAATTTTTTCAAAATTTAATTCTTTTTTCTAAACTTTTGAAGTAGTATTCCTTTTATCTCCCTAATTTATTAAATTTGCAAAATATTCAAAAACTTCAAATTTCAAATTTTCATAAAAAAATTAAATGTTTAAAAAAATTCAAATCTACTAATTCTTTAAACTTTTAAAAAACTCAAAATATTCAAATTTCAAAAAATTACTAACTCTTCAACTTTAAAAGCTTCAAAATCTACTCTTCAACCAATTTCAAATTCAAAAAACTTAAATCCTATTTGAAGCAGAAAATCTTATCACTCCATAATTCAATAACTATTAAAAAACTTAAAAATTAAAAATTTGAAATATCAATTTCAAATTATAGTAGAAATCCTTATAACTCCCACCTAATAATTAAATCATAAAAGTAGTATTCCTTTTAACTCCAACTTAATAATTAAAGTAAGAACTTTAATAATCTTCCACTCAGGTATTTAATTATGCAATTAATAAATATAACATATCTTAGTCTCCACCTAGCTATCTTGCTGTTGAAAATGCTTCAAAATTATTTAACATATCTGATATGACTACAACAAATGTTATGATTCTATTTTATACCTTCAATACTTATTGAAATATGTTTGAATAACATGTGTTTGAATGCATGATAGAATAGGTAATTAGATAGGCATAGACGTTTCAATTTCTATTTCAATGAATGCCTCTATGGAATACAAATGCTAGTTTATCTTCTCTTGCTTAGGGTGACTCCTTAGCTGGTCTCTATGAATTGTCTCCTCAGACTCAATATTTAGCCAACTTATTTTCTACGATGACCTTTTTAAAGATGTTAACCTCTTTTATTTGATATGGCTAACCTGAAATGCTCTGTTTGTTGTGCTTACTAATACCTAATTGTTGGCCTCTTCCATTGGCCTTGGTGGCTTTGGCTTACTTTTAGTTTTTGATTAACTATGATGTTCTCATAGGACAACTCTACTGTAGGTATCTCCTATTGTACTAAGATGGTCTCTTTCACTAAATAACTGGAGTGCTACTTGGGCACATCCTCCCATGAACTCTTTGCTTCTTGAGTGCTTCCACTATGCACTCAAATACTTCCTTACTCAGGTGTTTCCTCTCTTGGGTGCATCTCTTCTTGAGTGCTACCTCTCTAGGGTGCTTCCTTTCTTTGGTGCTTCTCTTCCTATACACTAGCACAACAAAAGTCACTCACTTCTACTCTACACTTGAGCACTATGAGACTCAAGCACTCCTAATTTATGCTTGGACACTTCTACTCTACTCTATTATTGGACATGACCAAGCTTAGGAACTTCTACTGTAATTGGGCAATGCCAAGGCCCTTATTTCTTTACTCTCACTTTAATCTTGATAGACTACAACTTGAACATTCAAGGGAATATTAATTCTGCTTTGAGTAAAATTAGTGTAGATGCAAAAGCGAAACACCAAATATAACAAAAAGATGAAATAAAGAGATAATATTGCATAAAAAGAGATAATTTTATTGATATGGGGGAGCCTCAAATATTAAATGTTACAATAAAGAATTTGATTTCTTTTGATACAAAATATTACAATACTAGGGTTCTACGAAACCCTAGTGAACAGTGCTGGTGGTGTCTTCAAACTCGCTTATGATCCCAATAGAGGTGAGTGGGCTTCATGTTATCCAATAATGGGCCACTCTAGCTTAAGTAGTTCTACAATGTAGATGTAGTATCTCCAGATCTACGCACAAATGATATCAAACAAGTTAGTAGTAACTGTGAGGGCTCCATAGTGTGAGACCCTTAGGAATTAATACAAATCCTAGCTACGCAATATAAAGAAAGTGAGCAGAATCTGAAAATACATAAAATAAAATAAACCAATGAAAAAAATAAAACCTAGTCCTTACCTTGTTCACTTACTTTTCTTCAATTTATTGTAACTATTGCAGGAAAGTGGTATGATGATACCCTAGAAACATCCAAGGGTTTTGCTAGTCTTCAATAGTAGGTTTTGAAATATTCGCGGGTGCTTAGAGGTAATAGAAAAACATCTGTGGGCTCTTGGGGATGGTGGAAAGTGCCCATAGGTTCTTGATGGTGGAAGGAAGCGCCCGAAGGTATTTAGCGATGACAGGGAATGCCCGAAGGTTCTCGGGAACTAAGATAAAGATTTGTAAAAGTAGATTTGGCTGAGCAAAGTGGGTGGTGATGGATGCGGAGGCTATGGCGAGCAAGAGCAGATGACAAGAATGCTTGGATTCTCCAAGGGAACTTGGGAAATCGAGGACTCAGGGAAATTACTTAGATTTAGTCTTGAACTGCTTAGGGGTTGAGCCATCAAAATGGTCTGTATTAATAATCCACACTAGGGTATTTTAGGGTTTTAGCGACACAAATTGTGTGGCTCGGATTAAAACACATCGAAGGGTGGATATTAATTATGGGTGTGTGGTATGGATTGGTGGATGAATGGTTAGGATTAACACAAGATGGATGGATGGAATTGATTTACATATATATATATATATATATATATATATTAAATATATATAAAATATAATATTAAATATTAGTATTTAAATATATATTAAACAAATATACCTAAATATATGTAAATAAATGGGTAAAAATGGTGGGAAGACCTGGATGGACAATAAGTGGCTAGATTTTGGTGTCTACAAATTCCTCTTTTTGTACTATATTGCGTGAAACACAATGTAGTGAAAATACAAGACACCTATTTGGGTTAGGTGCAGAAGAAACTTTCTCTTAAGATGTGAAAAATGAGCTCGAAGACAAAAGAATATAGAATTTGGATTTGTGTAGCTTACCCCCTCAATTGGTGAATGATTTTATGGATGAATCTCATGAGCCAATTTATAAATGAGTGCAAATGATTGTGTGATTGTGGATGATATGAATGATATAAATTGATACCGTTTTTTCCCCAACAGGGATAGGGGGTTGGTGAATAATGTGAAATGATTGCATCTATTTTTGCCCTAATAGATGAAGGGTTTTGTGAAAATGTGTCTATTTTTACCCCAAAATATGAAGGGATTTTTGCCAAGTGTATATGCCATGATCATGTAAGATGTATCTCGTTGTGGGAAAATCAAAAGCAAATGTGGTTACCCCAAATTTGGGATGATTCGATGCTATTGAAGAATGTGCCTTCTGGCATCATTGATATGCAAATATGAAGATGCAAAGATAAAAATAGTCAACTTTGGAGGGCCTAGTGATTGTTAGATATGATCGAAACCAATCACCCTAGCTTAGGCTAGTCGCCATGATGATTTTCAAGGAGATGTGAAATGATGAAGTGTGATTTTGTCCATGTGTTAAGCCCCACGAACTAGGCCATCAATGATAGATTTTGTGCAAATTGTTCTTGGCAAGGTTTCATGTAAAATGTGAAGTACCAAATGTGATGTTGATTTCGAGCAATGAGATAGTGGATGATGAATATGGCCAAGTTTCCTTATGGTAATTTATTCATCTTACTGAATTGCATGGATGCAAATCACTACAATCACCAAGAAGATAGAATAAACCACTAGGTATGAGGTTCACTTGAATGTTCTTTGAACTTAGAAAATATGCAAATGTCATGATTTTTGATTTAAAATGATGTGAAAGTGAATTATTGATGATGAGAATGATGATTATGGATGTTTTGTGAATATTAGGATCATTTTGGAGTGCTTTTGAATTTGATAAGTGATTTTGTGTATTTTTGGGTGCAAACAAAAATTATGCATTAAAATTGATTTGGACCTTCACAAAAATTGATAATATGATAAATGGATGCATGGATGCAATTTGGAGTGATTTGGTGGGGGTAAGCCACTGTTTTGCATTGATTTGGTGTTTTTGTCAATGTTGATGCCAAATGCCAATTGGTGCTTTTGGCATGCACATACACCCATCAATGTTTGGGCATTTTGCAAATATCCCAGTGTGTTTCAATGCACCAAGAAACACCCATGGGCATTTCAAGGTGCCTGAAGAAGCTATAAATAACTTACAAGGAAGAAATGAAACTCATTTGTGCATTTCTAAATTTGTAAAGCTACATCTGTGAGAGTGAGGTGAGGTGGAGTGGAATGAAGTGAAGTGAGATGATTATGAAAGCTATCGTGGCTGAGGGAGTGGATGTAGAGGCTGAAGCTGGGGTTGGATTGTGATTTACTAAGGTAAGTCCCACTTGGAAGCTCTTTTTATTTTGTGCAAAAATAATTTTTTGAATATATATTAATAACAAATGTTTTGTGTTGTGCTGCAACTGAGGATTTTGGAGGCTCAGCACCGATTCTCACCTCTCATATCTGGGATGAGGAAGGCATTTGGGAAGGATGAGTGGGATTTTTTAGATGTTGTGGGGCTAGCGAAGGTAGCCCAAATTGATGTGGTGAAGGAGGACAAGGGATACCTCTCTGCCTTGGTGGAGAGGTGGGATCCATAGAGGGGGAAATTTTAGCTTCCTACTAGAAAGGTTACCCATAAAATTGAGGATGTATACCACATCCTAAAGTTACTGGTAGAGGGGATTTGCATTTAGGTTAGATGCGATCGGGGGGCAGAGATGAAGAAGATGTTTGGTGATAGATGGCAAAGTGTGAGGGTGGAGTATGGTGATATTCCATACTTGTCTATGTATGTGGACAAGGAACTAGATACCTTTTGAGCTTTGGTAATGTTCGTGTTGGACAACATAATGGCCTTGAACAGTACTGACTACAAATTCCCTTAGAACCTGATAGATTTGGTGAGTGATATGCTCACTACACCATAGGTGTATGCATATGATCCTAACTTATTGGTGTAGATGTACCAAGAGCTCTACGAGGTAAGGAGGTAGACGAGGAAAGGATTGAGGTACAGTTTACTAATACAATACTAGGGATGGGAGCATTTTAGCATGGCTCAATCAGAGGGTCTACCAGCTTTAGGCTAGGATAGGGATCAACCCTATGCTAGGATATGGGTAGTGGCAAAGGAGGTACAGTCGAGTCATCCTATGCGGATGTGTCAGTGGTACAAGGATTTGTGGGCTAGATTGACATTCACCCAAGTGATATGGAGGCCATGATGGGGTTCCAGGTGGATAGGAGACAGAGAGCACCTACGATAGGTTAGATAGGGTAGGTGGGTTTGGGAGGTATCAGAGGGATGCTTAGTATATTCAGTTCTCACATTTTCTCCAATAGTTTATCTTGAGGTAGGGGATGAGCTAGTGCTCTATAAGAGGTATCGGGAGGAGATAAGGCTACCTTATGCTGATCCAAGGATGGAGGCTTATGAGGATGATGAGAATATGGATCTACTTGATATGGATAATGTGAGGACTACTGTAGAGTACGATTCATGTTTTTCTACACAACTACCATAGGTACCGACTCTAGTAGTAGCTGGTGGATATGGGGATGAGGCAGAGGTTGAGGGGACTGATGAGGCTCCTAATAAGTAGAGGTAACTTTGATCTGATAGCCGAATGAGGAAGGCTAAGTGTGTAGTGAGGCAGGCTCTAGGGAGTGGAGGAGACGACGAATATGGGGATGAGATGGACGAGACTCCAGATGGACCTCTAGATCATAGTGAGGAAGATTGGGTGAGATTGGAGTAGTAGGTGGCAGAGTGGGATGCAATGGTGACAATTCGGGATGAGAGGATCGTGAGTCTCCACATAGAGCTGCTATAGAGAGCAATTTCATAATGTTGATATTGCGTACCTTCAGTATCGACAGAGGTATATTAAGTCTTTAGAGGATAGGTTGATGGAGCATCATATTCCACTTCTTGATCCTCCTATCTTATCTGTATTTGAGGCTACTAGGCATAGCATGTCTAGGCATAGTTCTATGTATAGGGCTCCTTCTAGGTCATAGGGGTCCTCTTGGAGGGCTTAGCTAGTGCTTATATGTACTTTTTGTATATGATCTTTGGTGCTCCATTGTATGTAGCCTTTTGGTAATCATTGTATATGCGATATATACATGGCTTTTACTTCTTGTGTTATATGTTTTTGTGTGAATACTTTTGTGGAATGCATTTTTATATAGATTATTAATGAAAGGTATGGCATGCAAATATTCTAATAATCATTTATAGCTTATATTTTTCTTAGCCATGTTCTAGCATTGTTGTTTAATCAGGGGTACCATACTTGGTGGCATATTATGTGGATGACTCATGAAATGACATAGGTGTTGACATGGAAGAAGTTATGGATGTTGATATGGAATAATATATGGATGTTGATATGGAAGAGTGACTGTTTTGTAGAGACTCAAACTTACTAGTGGCATCAAACAAAATCACTAAAACTACCTAATTCCTTTAGGACTAAATGTGTGTGTAGTGAATTTATTTACCAAATCAAGAGCATGGTAATGAATCAAGGCAATCAATAACCAATGTGTGTGCAAGTGAGTTAATTAACTCATCTTGAGTAAATTAGGTATGACCTATTATGGATGAAACCAAGAAGCTAGCTTGTTCGTATGTTCGGTTAGAGGTATATATTAAAAGACATATGTTGCCATGCATAAGCGTACTCAACTACCAATCAAGCGTCTATAGATTTAGTAGAGGCTAACTCCATAGTCCAAAATTTTTGATCTTTTAAGTTTTGGAGATGACTAGGTAACCGTCTGACTGGAAATGTAGTATGATCCTTACAAACCAATGATCAATGGTGTGTGCTGAAATATTTAGAGCTTTGGGGAGTTAGATTTTTAACCTAAGTGTGATGAGAATTATACCCTATCCTTACTACTATGTCTTTTGAACTTGGAAGCAACTGTGATAGTGGTGAAAACCACTATGTTTGTAGACTATGTTTCATGATGGGACAAGCGAGGATTACCCTTTTCACTTCAAGGTTCAAACAAAGTATGGTGTTATCCCTCTTTGAAACAAGATGTTTTTAAGATGTGAAATTGTGGTTGGTTCAAGAATATTTTGGAGTCAATTCCCAATACTCAAGATTTGCTTAGTGAAAATTGTGTCTTGGTCCTAAAGAAAACTTGACATGTATTTTAGAGGTTGCTTAAAACACTAGGAGTGGCTGAGTGACTAGAAACACCTAAGAATTATGGATATGTGGTTTTGCAAAAGATATTTTGACTTGGTGAAATGGTGTAAATGATGTTGTAAAGGTGACCCTAATTAAGACAACATCACTTTATTGGACCAATTAAATCCTTGAACTAGATAAATGATCCCTAATATGAGATGTGAAATGTGGATGGAATGTATGAAATACAATTTTTTTAAATGAAATATGTGCAAATGAAATAAAAATGTCTATCAATAAAAATGCAATGTTTTTGAATAAAATGTGTGCAAATGAAACACAATATGTGTACCAATGAAAATACAATGTTTTTATGTATTAGCCATGTATATATACATATATAGAAATCACATTATGCATATAATGCTCTCAAGTGTCTAACATTAAGGGGACCCCTGAACTCTTCTACTCTCCCTAGTCTGGTGAGCATATTAATGTATAAAAAACTCTTATGACTTAACTTTGTCTATGTCTACTAGGAAAACCTAGGGATTCAAAGGTGAAGGTAAAGGTAAAGGTAGAGGGGATGGAGGAATGCAGTTGGAAGAAGCCCTTAACAATTTCTCGGACAAGACAAACTCAAATAAGGATGGTGGTGAAGATATGCGTTCCATATCAATAAGGCTCATGTCAATAGGAATTGGCCTTGCCAAATCATATGGATTATGGACTGGGGTGAATAAGTTAGCAAGATTCATGTTGAATTATAGGGAAAATGGATGAGGTAAAATGGATGAGATGGATAGAGCCTAAGAACCGATGCTAGGACCTTGGTAAACCTAGACAACAAAAAGCAATACAAATAAATGCACTTAACTAAATGCTATATACATGCAATGCAGAAAAATGTATTTTTTTGTTTTATTTTTTTGTTATTCTAATTTTTTTGTAGTGGTGAAAACCACTAATTTTTTTGTGTTATGTACATATATTACAAGTTTGGTTGATGAGATGAATTAATGATATGGAGGTGGTGGTTCACCGGTAGGTTCGACTCGCTATTATGGAAGAAGTAGTGAAATATGGGTTCATGGATGGGAAATATTATAAGATAAAACTCATCTTGTTTAGTGTGGAGAATGATGGGCTTCGATTCCTCTTTAGATTCATCAAAAATTATCGACATAAATTTGAATTCTTCATGAATTTCATCGTCAGAGTCATCGAGATAAAGGGCTTCTTCTCCTGAATTTAGATTAAGCCTTTGGAAAGCTTGTTCAAGAGAAGAGGTGGTGGAAAGTGGAGTGTAACATAAGCCTGAATGGTCATGTGTTTCTCGATATGTAACATCAATAATTTCGTGCATTCATTGTTCATGCAATCCTAAACCATATACCTGCCAATTAACTATGTTAAAATAATGGGATGGAAATCCCGACATGTTTTGTATGTTGGTAGGTGTTGGTTCTTTGGGTTTTTCTAGGGGAGCTAGATTGGATGAAGAATCAATCCCTCCATATACAAAATTTATGCTATTGGGAGCTGAAACCATGTCATATACCACTCCTATAGATCAAGGTGGATCATGTGGGTGACAAAAATACTTAGTAGTTGAAAAGCACTCCACGATGATGGAAATACCTATGAGGGATAGAATACATTGAATCAAGCACAAGCAAGTAATAGGTGGATATTTTTAATGGTATCTCATGGGTAGTAGGTACTTAACTTCTTGTTTTCTATCCCTCATTAAATATGGTCTTAACCCTACCCATAATTATAATTTATGTTAGAAGGTTAATAAATTCAATAGATTTTGTGAGATTTCTTAATGCTTGGAAATTTTTCAATTCAAAAAATGGATGGTTGATTTTACAGTGCAAATTTCACCCCCAAATATTATAAATCAAGATCAATTTATAGTCATTAACATTAAGTATATTATATGGTGAGAAATGAAAACATCAACCAAAGGTTGTATTAGCACACATAGCCACTAAGGTTTTACATGATAATATGATCATTAGATTTGAATTTCATAAAGTGATTATAAGCTACCAAGGAAAATATTTTGTCAAATAGATAGTTAGGAAACTCCATAGATAAATTTCACTAGATCTTATTTTTGTAGAAGAAATATTCATAAAATAATAAAATTAAAATTCTCATTTTATATGGAATTATTTGTGGATCGCATTTAGTATGTCCATATAAAATTTTTAAAAATAAGAAAATCCTTTACTAAAATAATTTAATATATCTATCTAGTTTTTTTTCTAAGAACAAAATTTATATTCCTATTATATAATTTATTCATAATATACTATTGAAGTAGGAATGAGAAGGAAGGTGGTTGAGAAGGTTGGTCGGGAGACTACAAGTGAGAAAGGTGGTTATCTAGCATTGGAGTAGGATGGTCAAATAGCTACAAGTAAGGAAGGTGGTAGTTTGGAATTGGAGTAGGATGGCTAGGTGTCTATGTGTAAGGGGGGTGGCGGTCTACATGATGGTGGAGTGGCTTGTGGTCTACAGAATGGTGGAAGTATTAGCGGTCTGTAGACAATTCTAACTTATGAGGGACCAGTTCTAGAGGTTGTGGATAAAGGTGATCATGTTGACATCAAGGTGCCCTTTGCCATACCCATGAGTGTATCTTTAAAGTATGGGTGTATTTTTAACCTATGTAATTCCTCTTTTGCTACAGTTATTGCTAGAAGTTCAAATCCTCTATTCACCAAACCATTATTTGACCTATCTCTAGTTAGTAATAAGTTTATTATTTTGGATGGTCTCTTGGATGTAACGATGGAGGAAGGGTCATGGAATCTGGTCAAAAAGTTCCAATGTGGGAGACCAAACCTTGATGCCAATCGATTTTGGGCTCTTTTGAAATGGAAAACCCTAGGCTCACTTGAGATTGTTGCAATATAAAATGCTTTCTTTCTTATCAAGCTAAACTATGAGGAGAACTCAAAGCACATTTTGGATAGAGGTCCCTAGTTCTTCGATAAGAGGGGACTATATATAGGTAAATGGGGGCTAAAATTTAACGCTAGAACATAAAAAGTGAACTTGACCCACTTTGGGTGTATCTCCTAGATTTACCGTTCCATCTATAGCACAAAGATATTCTACGGGGTAATGCCAAAGCTATTGAAGACCTAGTTTTGATCAACTCAACAACCAGAGCAAAATCTAGGTTAATATTTGCCAAGATGTGCATCATGGTAGACCCAAAGGCTAATTTACCAGATCATATTAAGCTTGTTTCTAGGTAGGGCCCTTGGATTCAATCAATTACTTATGAAAATAGACCTATTAAATGTTGCCTTTGTAAAAAAGTTAGGCATTTCTTTGGGTCTTGTCACAAAGTTACAGGTGATGGTACCCAAAGGAAAAACTAGGTTAACTAGCAAGCCAATAAGGCTCAGTTTTCAACCCTTGTAGGGTTAGCCCAACCTAAAGCCATGACTTAGGAGGAGTTAGAACTAGAGTTAGAACTAGAAGAAAGGATAGTGGAAAAATCACTCTAATGGATGTTAGTGATCCTAAAAAGGTGATGGTTCAGCAATTGGACCCCTCTCTCTACAAAAGTATTGACTAGGTTAATCTTGATAACTTGGTTACGGAGATACTCATTCCTTCGAAGTTTCTTCAAAATTCCTACTTGTGCCTTTCCTCTTAAGACCTTATTATTGAGGAAATTGGTTTCCCTTAGAAGCATGGTGAGCTCTTAGATAAGGGGTAGTAATCCCTAAACCTATTCAAACTAAAGTAATCTCTATGCACTAGAGAGGGGTCATCAAGCGCAACCTCTTCTAGACCTAAAACTAGGAGCCTTCGAAAGGGCCAAATGGATGTTGGGGAAAATTGTAAGGTAGGAAAGCCTTCCAATAAAGCATTTAGGGCTTGTGAGGTAGATTCAAACATTGTTTATGGAATCCAATATCAACTAAATTTTGAAAATAAAAGGACACCAAATGTAAACAACTAAAGCTTAAAACTTTTTGTTGCTTCTCCCAATCTCCAAACGAGGGAAAATGCTCAAAATCCCATAAATGAAGATGCTCTCTTGGAATATCAGGGGCCTAAACAAACCCTCCAAGAGGTGTGTTTTGATGTCTATGAGGAAATAGGTGAGACCAAGTATTATCCTTATTCAAAAACCTAAGATGAATAGTAGCAATGTAGAGGCGAGTTATGTGGTCAATTATGCTAATGGAGCTTCTGGGGACCTTCTATGAATGTGGGATCTCAAAAATTTGTATGGATCAACCCTTCTTATTTTTTATATGGTTATAAATATTTTTTTTTTCTGTAAAGAATCAGGAGCTATATGGATTTTCTCTACTATTTGCGCTCCTAATTTTGGCCCCAATAGGGCCATGTTATGGGATTCCTTAAGTGCAATAAGAGAGTTATTTAGAGGTTAGTCTTGGATCCTAGTAGGGAAGTTCAACACCCCTCTCTATCTCTTTGATAAAAAGGGTGGCTACGAAGGGGTTTCTAGGAGCATGGAGGAGTTTGCATATTTTATAAACAATCAAGAATTGATGGACATGGACCTGAAAGGATCCAAATACACCTAGAATAATAGGTGTCTTGGTAGTCAAAATATCCAAATTAGGCTCAATAGAGTCCTGGTCTCCAAGGAAGGCCTTCTTTTTTTTAGTGATGGGATCCTTTATTCCTTATACAAAATTGGATTAGATCATAATCCTCTAGTTTTTGAGAAGTTCCAAAACCCAATATTCTTCCCAAACCCTTTAGGTTTGAGGCAATGTGGTTGCAACACCTAAAATTGGAATCTCAAATCAAATTTTTGTGGTTGCAGACTTTCTCAGGCCCACTCATCTCCCAAGTAGCATCCAAGCTTAGATTTGTTAAGGCAAACCTCAAAATTTGGAACAAATATATCTTTGGTAGTGTAATGCAAAGGAATTTTTTTTAGCAACTTGAGGCATATGAAACCACTAACAAGTTAGGAGAGTTTTTTGAGAGGGATAGACTCAAAGAAAGGGAGTTGTTATCAAAGTTGCACAATATCCTTGCCAAAGAAGAAATTATGTGGTGACAAAAGTCAAGATCTCTCTGGCTTTGGGAGGGCAACATAAATACAAAATTTTTCATACATACACTCTAACACACAAAGGTAATAATAGAATCAGATAAATATTGAAATCTAATGGGGTGGTATCAGATGATATTCATGAAACAAAGGAAGAAGTAGTTTTGTATTTTAAATCCCTCATTTGTTCATAGGAAGATAGGGACTATCAGGATGAGTAGAGACTCCTCAATAATATCCCTCATTTGGTATTAGAGGATATGAAAAATGGGTTGTGTGATTCTTTTAGTGATGAGGAAATCAGGGAGTTTATGTTTTACATGGGTGGGCTCAAAGCTCTAGGCCCGAATTATTTCTCACCTTTTTTTCCAAAGGTTTTGGCAGATTATGGGGAACAACATTTGTGTAGCCTTGAGGGAAATTTAGAGGTCACACTTCATTCCATTTGATATCAACTCCACCTTTCTAGTCCCCATTCATAGAATCCTAAGTCAATGGAAGCTAATCAATTCAAATATTTAAGGTCCATCAGTATCTACAATACCCTACTGAAAATCCTCATAAATTCTTTAGCTAAAAAAATAAAATTTCTTCTTTTGAAGATTATCGATCATCCTAGAGTGCCTTTGTGGTAGAAATGCAAATCATTGATGACATAATTGTAGTTCACGAGCTCATTCACTCAATTGATATAAGTGGTAGATTGGGTACCTTTTTGAAGCTGGATATGAACAAGTTATACGATAGAGTCTTGTGGGAATTTTGTTTCAAGTCCTAAGCAAGTTTGGATTTCATGAAAATGGGATAATATTGATTAAGTCCTGCATCTCTTCTACATAATTTTTTTTTTATCATAAATGGATCTTCAGTTGGTTACTTCTAAAGTTGTATGGGAATCCGATAGGGGGATCCCTTATATACTTACCTATCCATCCTTTTGGTGGAGTTGTTGGGTAGAGATCTTAAAGCTAACCCTACTATTATAGGTATCACCTTGATAAATGGTGTGGACCCAATTTCCCATCACCAATTTATGAATGATATTTTTATTTTCTTTCTTGCTTCTATTCCTCAAGCTAGAGCGATTAAAGCTATCCTGATGGATTTTGAGAATGTTGTAGGATAGAAAGTTAACCTTAGGAAAAGCAAAATTTTCTTCTTTAATATGCACCTAGAAAGATAGAGGAGAGTTGCTAAGATTTTAGGATGTGATATTTATTCCCTCCCCTCGGTGTACTTGGGAATGCCTTTGTTCAAGGGTGGGATTAAAGCTTCTCTTTAGGACTCTATGGTGGATAGAGTCTAGAGGAAGCTGGCAAGTTGGAAAGGAATGCTTTTGAGCCAAGCTAGGAAAGCCATGTTGGTTAATTTAACTCTTCAAAGTATTCCATTTTACTGCCTTTATATTTTTAGGTTTCTAGGTAAGATCCTCCAAAAAAAAGAGCAAATCCAATGGTATTTCCTATGGTTAGATGCTAAAGAAAATAAAAAGTTCTCACTAGTTATTTGAGACCAAGTTTGTAGCAGAAATTATTCTAGTGGCTTGGCATTTAGAAGGTTGAAAATTATGAATAGGGCTCTCTTGGCCAAGTAGGGTTGTATATTGGCTTAGAACAAAAATGTTAAATGGATCAACATATTAAAAGCTAAATATTTAGGTAACAAAGAATTTTTCTTTTGGATCTCAACCTGGCCCATGGTTTTGCTTTCTAGAAAAGTATTATTAAAAATCAATCAAACATTAGGCTGGGTGGAAGATGGCTGCTAGGAAATGGCCAGGGTATCAACTTCTAGAATGATACTTGGGTAGCTGATCAGCCCTTGAATTAATTTCCTAACCTGAGATTGATTGAACCAATTATGAATCTCACTTTTGGGTTAAAGGTATGTGATTTTATTCATATTGTAGAGGGTAGGAAATGTTGGAAACCCCTTGTTTTCCCTGGGTGGTCATAGGATGAAGAATTGGCCTATAGAGAGTTGACTGAATTACTGAGGTGGATCATTATTACCAATAGAGAAAAGGCAAATAAGTTAGTTTTGGCTACTAAAAATGATGGATGCTTCTCAATTATATTGTCTTATTCCCTATTAGATGTGGATGTTGATCCCTAGTTTCCTGTGGGTAATGTTTTGAGGAAAGGCCTTATTCCTAAGGTGAATATTTTCTACTTGCTAACGATCCAAGGTAAATACCTTATGTTGGACAGTCTTCAAAAGAGAGGTATGACCATCCCAAACAAGTTCTAGTTATGTGTCAATAAGGAAGAATCTCCTAAGCACCTATTCTCTCTTTACCCCTTCTCTAGTGACATCCTTTTTCTTATGCTTTTCTTGGATGGTGTGGACTAGGTTTTTCCTAGGGATCTATCTACCATAGTGGAAAAATGGAGCTCTCCCTTCCATGTACCTTTATTGCACTCTTTTTGGTCCTTTGACTTACCTTATGTGTGGTGGTATCTTTGGAAAGAGAGAAATTCCTAGGCTTTCAAAAAAAAATTCTCACTCCTCAGAGTTCATGGCCATGTGCTCTATTATCGCTATGGTTGAGAATGTGGATTCTCTTTCTCTTGATAAGGGTTCTAGTTAAGATATTCAACTTGAGTAGACACTTGGTTTTAAATCCCCTATGTCTTTGAGGCCCATACAACATCCTTATTTTAGGTTTGATATAGTGTGGGAACCTCCCCCTTGGTTAAATGAAATTGAATTTTGATGGAGCCTCTAAAGGTAATCCTAGACCGACCAGGACTGGGGGTGTTTTCAGGGATTCAGATGGGAGAATTTTTTTGGTCTTCTTTGAGAACCTCAGTTTCCAGACCAACCATGCTACGAAAGCTAGGGTACTTTTTCAAGGGGTCTCCTAGTTGGTCTCTCTAGATTGTAGGAAGGTAATTATAGAAGGATATTCCCTCAATATAATTAATATGGTTAAAGGGATCCAACAACCCATGTGGATAATTTTAAATTTGTTAGATGAGATTCATAGATAGACCCAGGAGTTGGAAGACATCCAATTCAAAAATATTTATAGGGAATAAAATAGGTCTATATATTTTTAAACCAACCTAGGCCTTGCATAAGAAAGAATTTCAATTTGGTGGGAAGATTTCCCAGTTGGACTTTCTTAGTTGGACAATGAAACTAGAAAAATATAATATGCACTCCAAAACTATTTTCAAATTTTATTGGTGGAGAAAAGAGTGAGGGCCTATAGGAGTTTCAAATATAAAGGATCACCAATTTTTAAATTTAAATTGAATTGTTATTAGCACCTCTAAGATGAAGGGATAAAACAAATGGCATTACCTTGGGCACCCAAACCCTTTTCATGCAAATAGGGCTTCCAATTGGGTTCCATTTGGTTGCACAATCAGACCTACCATGAGGGAAGGCACAGGGATGAGGTGGAAGTTTTATAGCTAGCATTCCATTGGTTTTGTTTTAAATCAGCTTTTCACCCTCAAATATTTTTAATTCATCCAATATTTCACTAGGCATATGGAATAAAATAATGATTGAAGTAAATGGACTTACATTACCAAGAAGATCATAAAGAGGAGTTCTAAAGTTGGTACACATGAGAATGGTTTTATCAACACTAATGTTCTAAAGTGACTTTGAAAAATGGATAAAGGGATGGCCACACCTAGGAGGTGTAACTTCACACATGGTTCTCTAGTTGGATGGACATGCTTTTCACTTCCTAGTCTTGGTTTTATTTGATTAGCATGTTAGAGGGGTCACTTGCCACATCAGGTATTGGAAATTATTTTGAGTGGCATGACATGAAAGTTATTACGATTCTAAGTGGAAAATTTCTAAACTCATGCAAGGTGTCACCCCATATCAGTATTTTTATCAACACCCTTCATTCTAGATCTAGGTGCCAAATTGAAAGAACAATATTTTTTATGGTTTTAAATTTCTATAAGGGTCTAGGAAAGGAAAGAAAGGGTTGAGTTTAGCAAAACAACTCCTAGTGTTTGAGGTGGTAGGATGGTGTTGAAAGGGTGGCTGGTCGGTTGTGGTTAATCATTCCACTTTTCTCGAAGCCTGTGATTCTTCATGAGGTCCCAAGGTATCTAGAAAGCAGGAATGAGTGCTCATATTATTTTAATCATATGTCAGTGATCATCTTGAGGGGTTCAAGTGTGATCTTGGATGGTAGAGTTAATAGTGGAAGTTTTAATTCCTATAATAAAATTGCCAACTTAATTATCAAACCGTTTTCCCTAATGATAGATGATGAGGTTAGGAAAATTCTAAAGAAAGGTAATTTCTTACAATACTTGATGAATTTTGGGGGACATAATAGGGAGATGGTGAAGCACATGGCATACTCATGGTGCAATGGAGCGATCAAAATTAGGAATTTAAAATTTGAGATAAGAATTCCTTTGATTGCTGAAGTGATAAGTTTAGTTGTGGATGGTTTTGTCTATAACATGAAAAAGCATTCACTTGCAAAGGAGGCTCAAATATTTCTTCGTGAGGAGGATGAACTAGTAAAAATTTAGAATGGATATAAGCTTACTTTAGTAGAGGCCCCATGGGATAGGGTGGCACTGATATTTATACAATATTTCATCTTATATGAGAGCCAAGAAATTTTGAGGAGTTTCCATTTCATGTTCCTTAACCATATTCACCATAAAAAACTAATGAATATACCTTCTTTTTTGTTTCAGTCACTGGTGAGATCAATTAATAGAGTTAAGAAAGAAACAAATCATGATCATATTCACCAAGGATTGGTTAAAATATTGTTTAAATTTATGGTGAAATCTAGGGGTGTGGACAGGGACAAAATATTGACCTCACTAAATAGTGTTTCGAGTCCTATTGTTGATTATCCTGATTCATTTTATTATGAAGTGTAATGAGCCAAAATCTAGCTACAAGAAAATACATATAAACAATTTTTTTTTACTAAGGAGAGGGATTCATAAACCCCAAATTGACCTTTGGTTATTCTATTTTTTTAAGATCACTAAGTTTCCCAACTTTCCCAAAGAGTTACATCTCACCAAATACCCTCCCACAAGTTCATTTGTGTAGGCATATTATGTATTATCACAAATAATTTTATCTATATCATCATTCTCGATGAACTAAACTTATCACCTTCAGTAAATTAAAGGTATACGCCCATAACCATACCATACACAAGTCCATCTGTGTAGGTACGTTATGAAAATTACGAGCTAAGCTATCTATCTTGTCTCCATTATGAGCTATCTTAACTCAGATGTAATATTTTAGTTTACTTAGTTAACATTCTCCCTAAGGGGTCTTAATCCCTTAGGTCTTCCTACATTCACCCTAAGGGGTATCAATCCCTTAGGTCACTCTCTAGGTTCACCCTAAGATCTCAATTTATTAGGTCACTTTATGTTTAGCAAGAAATCAAGAATAATTTACTCTATTTATTCAAAGAACATTTCCAAAAGTTATAAAAGAGTACATAGAAGGGAAAGGATATTTAAATAAAATTAAGTAGAAAATGGAAGAGAAAACTAAATAATAAGAATAAGCAAAACATAATCATAACGTATAGCTACATTTATCATACATTCATCAAGTTATTACATTTATTCAAGTATGGTAAAACCTCCATACTTTTGAAAGAATAAGTAATACATTAATAATCATTTAGGGATATCTCCCCATAATTCTAGTCTATTTGAGCATAAGTAAATCATTGCAAAAGTAATTCAAACCAATGTATATGATCCAGTTGTCATCTTTGGTCCTCCATGTATTTCCTTCAATCATTTGAGGATAGTAGGGGATTAGGGCACTCATGGTTCCATGATAGACATGCTTCTAAATGCAACTACTAATTACTTTTCCAAAGTGTAACTATACAAATCTAATCAAAGTATCTAACCATCTACTGCATGGTTGACTTCATAAAATAATCCCTACTTTTATTTTTACCTCTCATTTTTCATAGAGAGTCTTTTCAAGAGATATAGCTAGATCATTAGTTTTACTTTAATCAATTCTGTCAACCTTTATTCAAATAATTAAAGTCCCATACCTTTAATTTATAAATAAGCTAGGTTCCTTTATTTCCATAAATCAAGTCTCATTACTTAATTCATAAAATAAACTATTCTTCCTTTATTTCATAAATCAAAGTCCCATACCTTTAATTTATAAAATAAACTATTTTCCTTTATTTAATAAATCAAAGCCTCATTACTTTAATTTATAAATAGATCATTTTCCTCTATTTCATAAATTAAAGTCCTATACCTTTAATCTATAAAACAAACTATTTTCTTTTATTTAATAAATCAAAGCCTCATTACTTTAATTCATAAATAAACCATTTTCCTCTATTTCATAAATTAAAGTCTCATACCTTTAATCTATAAAACAAACTATTTTCTTTTATTTAATAAATCAAAGCCTCATTACTTTAATTTATAAATAAAACAATTTCCTCTATTTCATAAATTAAAGTCCCATACCTTTAATTTATAAAACAAATTATTTTCTTTTATTTAATAAATCAAAGCTTAAATACTTTAATTTATAAAATAAAACATGTTTCATTATTTCCATAAATCAAAGTATAAAATATTTAATTTATAAAATAATTGTTTTCTTTTAATCAAGCACCATAACTTTAATTAAATAAAATAAATCATGATTCTATTTATTTTTATTAAACAAACATGAACACCCTAGCTTTAATTAATAAAATAAATCACGATTCCAACAATTTCCATTTACATAATATATTTAATCAAAAACCCAACCAATTTAAATATTAAGGCATAAATTAACTAATAAAAAAGAGATTCACTGGTCAAAGATTTATTTCACCTGAATGCTAGAATGGAACAACTATCTTCCCAATCCATTCCTCAAGGATGGGAAAGAGAGACGATCCAACCAAAACAAAGGATTATTGTTGGGTAAGAACAAGGGGAGTAAAGGGTCCAACGACCAATGCTAACAATGAGAAGGAAGACACATGCACCAACCACCTTGACGACATGTGCTCACAGGTCTCCCAGTATTGATACAAACACTCAAACCCCACACCCACTCGCCAAGAAGTTACCTCGATGGAAAACTAAAGAAAGTTTACCCAACCTCCAAATGACTCTAAGGCACAAAACACAATGCTGATGCAGAAGAAGGGATCCTTTTTAAGGGGAAACCTACTGACCTTACATCCTAGTGGAGAGGGCAGAGATAAAGCAACGCTCCTAGTGCAAGGAAATCTCAACCAAGCTGGATGTCTACTGCTTCTACAAATCATGGTTAAAGACGATAATCAAATTTGGTTAGACGGTAAGAAAGAGTTCACGCCTAGCATCGTAGAAACCACATGAAAACTCATCAAGGTTTAAAAATGGTGAATGGCTAGACGATGACACAACCAATGTTTTCCTAAAATATTTGACATTTTTGCAGCACAGATTCATCTATAGGTCTTTGAAGGAATCTAAGTTAACATTGGTAGCAACAATGCCATGGTGTAACAACCCACCGAAAAGCCCAAAATATGGGGTTTTCAACCTTCCTAAAATAAGGTGACTCACATGAAACCAAAAGGAAGGCAAGCCCAGAAGAAGGGAAAGAACGAAGACACAAAAACACAGAATGAAAGGTACCTAAGATGATAATATGGTAGACAATAAATCTGTTGCTTTACAAAGGTGGAGATGAATAGACAAAATTACCTTTAAGCATAAAATTCTATGTACAAATGATGTAAACCAACATGTGATCTGTTCAAGTTGACTTCATCTTCGTTGAGTGTCATTGTCTTTGCAATCCATCTACTTATCCTATTGTGTCCTCTTCTCCTTTTTTATTACCTTCCAAAATATTAACATCCCCCCTTCACTACTTCTTTTCTCTCTTAACAAGAATCTTCTCCTTTTTTATTCCCTTCCAAAATATTAACATCCCCCCTTCACTACTTTTCTCTCTTAACAAGAATCGAGTCCACTTTTTCTATGCCTCTGGTCTTGTCTTCGATAACTCCACCTACCCGCCCTTACTTCATCCTCATCCGTTAGGCCAGGTAAGGGACATATTTTAGTTTTTTAAAATAAACCAAGAGTGGCTTCAAACATGAGCGTACGAGCTCATTCACTTTTTAGAATAAGACTTTCAATTAAAAAATAACTTTCTATTATAATAAAATTAAAATATTTCCATTTAAATAATACTTCTCCAAAGTATTATATTTACTTATAAAAAGTTTTATCTTTATAAAGGTTCTACATATTCTATTATCATTTAAATAAAAAAAATTATTATTTAATTTAAATGAAATTCTATTATCATTTAAATAAAAACTTTATTATTTAATTTATATGAAATTCTATTATCATTTAAATTAATACCTTATATACTTATATATCTAAATATTTTTAGATACAAAGGGTTCATTTTACTAATTGTTAACATCATGTTACTCTTTAAAGGATTTAAGCAACACAAGGGGTTTCAAAGATAACCAATTTATGCATGCTTTCCAAACCATTGATGTAGCAAGTGATGAAGTAAAATACAACCAAACATATTCAATAAACAAAGAGGAAATATTTCCATCAAACTAGTTACCTGTATCAGCCTGAGGATTTATGATAGCTACCAAGCTATCAACTGAGGCTCGAGGTGGCTAGTTATTGATAATTATCCCTTACCAATAATGCATGTCTATATGAAGGTATCTATCCATTTTACCTCCGAGTTGCCTTAGTCATCACTTCCCCAACCTCAAGTACCCCTGCTTATGGTGGATGATTCTACTTCTTCCACCCATGAGTGTACCTGATCATGCACATTGACAATATGTTAGAAGTACCATGTTCTTCTAAAATCAAACTAAACTTCACATAGTTTTTCAATTGCATAAACTAAGTATTAAAGCATCATCAATTAATACATCATTTCTTTATGCCAAAAAGCCTATTAAGGAGGGTCATGACATAAAGGCATTGATTCATTCAATTGGGAGAATGTAAACAACATCCCTATAATGGAATCTGATGCCAGGGTGATAGAATCACCCTCAAAAGAGGTAGGATGTAGCGAGGAGCACACTAGATGATCCAAACATATGGTGGCAAAATTGGCCAACTCTAGCAAGGTACCTCTATATGTGGATGACTCGGACTTTGAATATTTCTCCCTTCACCCCAAAAATATGAAGCTTGATATAGGTGCGGGTAGTTCAAGGAAGAAGCAAGGTCCTCAGATCCATGCTTCGAAGATGGATCCCAAGCCACTTAAATGCACTCTCGTCAAAATGTAGAGATCTCTGATAGATTCGATGCAAACCATGATTATCTACGTGAAATAAATTCTAGTGTTGATAGACTAGGAATAGTGGGAGTTAAAGGATGATGACATGAATAATGATGTTGGTCCAAGCAAGACTAAGATCTAATTATTGGTTTCCTTCCTTCCAACCCTCATTTTTGGTATTTTGTTCAAGTCTCTCTTTGTCTCTTGGTTCCACTATTTGTTTTTAGTTGGCCAGAATATCTGCTCTACCCTACATGGGATTGAGCTTCCTTAGGCCACTCCAATTTAGTTATGGTATGTTTTATCTTCTTCTTATTTGTTTAGGGCTAGTTGTGAACTGGTTGGTTCTTAGGACCCTTATTTCTCTTTGTGCAACCTACGAGCCTCACTTTTACTTTTAATGAAGTTTGGATCTATTTTATAAAATGTTTGGGGTTCTTTCAAAACCCCTTCATCCACCAAATAAAAATAATAATATATTAATTATTAAATGCTTTCACTAGTTATCAACCAAATTTGTTATTATTCCATGTTAAATTTGGACATACTTCATTGAAAAAAAACAATGGCAAAATGTAGATCAAGAGTATGTACCAATATCATGCTTTTTACCCTACATGAAGGATAAATTAGGATGAAATAATATTTATATGTATTTTCATTATAAAACAACATATAAGGAACTCAAAAATAAGATTCCTTTACATTTAGTTCATAGGAAGGGGACCACTCTACCAATAGAATATGCTATCTAGGTAGTTTAAATATATCCATAAAAACTAGGATGGGTGACAAAAAGTTCATAAAGGAAATATTATAGGATATCTAGAAGTTGGAAGAAAACATGATGGTGGTACAATTCAATATTCTATATGAGAAGAACCACCATAAATATGATCATCAATGAAACTTCCAAACTGATGCAGGAGCATCCAGTGGTAGCAGCACAATCTTGCAACAAAAGAAATAAAGAGTGAATAAAAACACAAAATACTCTAAGTGTTGTAATGTGTCGTGATATCGCGACAACTCAGAACAATGACGGGCGCAAATCGCAAGTGTCGCGATATCGCGACATAAAAGTTGTCGCGATATCGCGACGAACTCAGAACAACGACGAGCGCAAACTCAAGTGTCGCGATATCACGACATAAAGGTTGTCGCGATATCGCGACACCTCCAAACAAAGGCGAGAGCAAAACTCAAGTGTCGCGATATCGCGACATAAAGGTTGTCACGATATCGCGACACCTCAGAACAAAGGCAAGAGCTAAATGCAGATGTCGCGATATCGCGACATAAAAGATGTCACGATATCGCGACAAACTTTGAACGCAAGAGAGAGCAAACGAAAGTGTCGCGATATCGCGACACCTGGACAAAGAAGGTCGAAGGATGAAAAAGTGTCGCGATATCGCGACATGTCGCATTTTCGTGACCCGGCTAGGAAAGAGAAGGCGGGTTAAAAAGATGTCGCGATATCGTGACATGCTACTTTTTCATGGACCATTACAGAATGACATTTGGCAGTTCTAGAAGTCGTTATGGCAGTTCTAGGGGGACCGTTGTAGTGGTTATAGGGACAGTTACGAACGGCGGTTGCAGCAAGAGCCTGTCATTATAAAAAGAGATTGTTCGAAGGATTGCGGAGGCTGAAAAAGATGAAGACTACGGTTTTTGATGCATTTTTCTGTACTGTGTAATTCTTCCATGGTTCGAAATTGTAATCTTTCCATGCTTCTAAATGAAAATTGAGTCTTTTTCTTTGTGTTAAATTTTGGCTCCCCATCAAGTGGTATCAGAGCGAGAAGATTCTGAGTGTGTAAGCAGAGCACCGAACGTGAGGCAGCTTGCACCAGGATCTGGGGTTAAGGGTTCTAAAAAAAAAGTGAAGAAGAATGTCACCGCGAAGAAATCGTGGTGCTGGAAGGAACGTGGTTCCTGAAGGAGACTTCCGAGCATTGCAGAGGCAAGTGTAGGCCCTGCAGGAAGAATTGCGAAGAGGAGTAGAGCCAAGAGGAGAAGACCAGAGCGATGATGAAGCTTGTAGAGTTGATGACCCGTCAGAAGAAGAAGAAGAAGCAATGAGTGCTACAGAATCTCGAATGATTAAAGCCATTTCTCAAATTGGGAAAAGGCCGAAGATTGACGTATCCACATATTCTGGAAATTTAAATCCAGAAGAGTTGATTGACTGGATTAACGATATGGAGGAATATTTCGAATATGAGGAGGTTGAAGATCCAAATCGGATAAAATTTGCAAGAACAAAGTTGAAAGGCCATGCTGGCATATGGTGGAAAGGAGTGCAGCTGGAACGAAATCATAGAGGAAAAGAAAAGATCACCAGGTGGGATCGAATGGTTGAAAAGCTGAAACGGCAGTTTATTCTAGCAGATTACGAATTAGATCTATTGCAAAAAATGCAGAGTTTGCGACAGTCCAACAAGTCTGTTAAAGAATATACAGAGGAATTTTTTAAAATTTCCATCAGAACCGGCCATACAGAAGCAAATAAAGAGAGAGTAGCCCATTACATTAATGGGTTAAGAACCAACGTACAAGAAGAATTGAGTTTGGTTTGAATGAGCACCATTGAAGATGCTTACCAGCTTTGCTCTGAAAGTGGAAGAGAAACTGAACCGTAGATTTGACAGTAAACAGAGAGGAAGAGGTCATGGTGGAAGAACTGGTGGCAGAACCAGTGGAGGTAAATATGACGGCCCGTAGAAGACTGGTGAAACAAGCAATCACCAGGAACAGAAGGAGGAGAATGCATACCGTCCCCGTAATCAGAACAATGATTATCAAAGGGGAAGAGGTAGAGGTGGACGTGGATATGGAAGAGGAAGATTTCGTGGAACCTGCTTCAATTGTGGGGAAGAGGGACATCGATCATATGAGTGTCCCCAACACCAAGAGGCACCGAATAGAAGGCCTGAAGCAAATGCTCGAGCTACGGTCATTGAGGATGGTGTTGAATCTGAGCACTCTGAAGAAGCAGAGCGAGGAGAAGTGATGATCACAAGGAGAACCTTGTTGAACGAAGAGAGGGAACCAGACCAACGAAAAATCTTATTTCGCACGAGGTGCAAATGTTCAGGTAAAATCTGTAATATTATTATTGATAATGGTAGTACAGATAATTTGGTCTCTGAGGAAATGGTAACTAAGTTAAAGCTAGAAAGAAGGCAGCACCCGCATCCATACCGGATTGCATGGTTGCAGAAGGACCATAGAGCATTGGTCAGTGAACAATGCTTGGTCAAGTTTCAAATTGGAAGATACCAGGATGAGGTCCTGTGTGATATTTTGCCGATGGATGCTTGCCATTTGTTGCTGGGAAGACCATGGCAATTTGACAGACGTGCGACGCATGATGGGCATGCAAATACCTATTCCCTGACAAAATATGGAGTGCGCCACAAACTGAAGCCATTAAAGGAGGTTGAGGAAAAGGTATGCAATAATGCTAGAATTTGTTTAGTAGATGGCAAAAAATTTTTGGATGGTCTAAAGAGGGATTCAATGTGTTATGCATTAATTCCTACTATAAAGAGAGAAGATACTATAGACATTCCAGTAGAAGTTGAACATCTGTTAGCAGAATTTCTTGATATTATATCAGACAATGTGCCTGAGGGTTTACCGCCAATGAGGAAGATTAGTCATCAGATTGACTTAATGCCAGGATCTAGCTTACCCAATAAGGCCGCCCATAGAATGTCTCCTGTAGAGAATGAAGAGTTGAACCGACAAGTTCATGAGTTGTTGCGAAAGGGGTTGATTAGAGCAAGTTTGAGTCCTTGTGCAGTACCTGCAGTACTAGCACCGAAGAAGGGTGGAGAATGGAGAATGTGCACTGATTCGAGGGCCATTAACAAGATTACCATTAAGTATCGATTTCCATTACCTAGAATGGACGATATAATGGACTGTTTGAGTGGAGCTAAATACTTCACTAAGATTGATTTAAAGAGTGGATATCATCAGATACGTGTTCGAGAGGGTGACGAGTGGAAGACAACCTTCAAAACCAAAGAGGGTTTGTATGAGTGGTTAGTTATGCCATTTGGATTAACTAATGCACCCAGTACATTCATGAGGCTGATGAATGAGGTATTGCGAGACTTCCTAGAAAAGTTCGTGATAGTTTATCTGGATGATATTCTAATTTTTAGTAAAACATTGGACGAGCATTTGTTGCATGTTCGGACAGTTTTTGAAAAGCTGCGAGAGGAGCAGTTGTTGATAAATTTGAAGAAGTGCAGTTTTGTACAGAAAGAGTTGATATACCTGGGATTTGTCA
Source organism: Wollemia nobilis (assembly GCA_028583015.1). Classification (NCBI taxonomy): domain Eukaryota; kingdom Viridiplantae; phylum Streptophyta; class Pinopsida; order Araucariales; family Araucariaceae; genus Wollemia; species Wollemia nobilis. Next base: position 1,243,337 of record JAQPPZ010016950.1, read on the forward strand.
TCTCAGAGGAGGGTCTGAAAATGGATCCTGAAAAGGTGAAGGCTATCATTGAATGGCCTGCCCCAAGGAATGTAACAGAGGTAAGATCATTTCATGGTCTTGCAAGTTTCTATAGAAAGTTTATTAGAGACTTTAGCAATATTTGTGCACCCCTAACAGAAACTATGAGAGGGGATAAGAGAGAATTTAAGTGGACTACCAAGGCAGGTACCAATATGGACATATTGAAGAAGAAAGTGATAGAACAACCCATTCTGGCACTTCCAAATTTTAATAAAGTGTTTCAAGTTGACTGTGATGCTAGTGGCAAGTGCCATTGGAGTTGTATTGAGCCAAGAAGGTAAACCTGTTGCATACTTTAGTGAAAAATTAAATGATGCTAGAAAGAAATACTCTGTTTATGATCAAGAATTCTATGCTATCATTCAGACTCTTAAGAAATGGAGACATTATTTGCTAACCAAAGAGTTTGTTTTATATATCGACCATCAAGCTTTGCAATATATAAATAGTCAAGGTAAACTTAACCAACGACATTTGAAGTGGGTTGAATTCCTGTAGAGTTATACCTTTGTCCTGAAGCATAGAAGTGGCAAATCTAATAGAGTTGCAGATGCCTTGAGTAGAAGGCATAATTTGTTGATAGAAATGAGAGTGCAAGTTGTTGGGTTTGATGAACTCAAGAGTTTATACCCAACGGATCCAGATTTCGTAGAGGCATGGATGGCATGTTTGTCTCCTACTACTGTGGATCGCACTAAGTGGTTGGATTTTATGATCCAAGATGGGATGCTGTTTCGGAAGAACCAGTTGTGCATTCCTAGAAGTTCCATGAGGGAAAATCTGATCAAAGAGAAACATAGCGGAGGACTAGCAGGACATTTTGGTCGAGATAAGACCATTGCTCTCGTTAGTGAGAATTACCATTGGCCACAGTTGCAGTCGGATGTGACCAAATTTGTGCAGGGTTGTAGAGTGTGCCAGATGGCGAAAGGAGTAAGCTAGAATACAGGAATGTATAAGCCATTGCCTGTACCAGAGAGACCATGGGAGGACATCAGTATGGATTTTGTTCTTGGTCTGCCAAGGACACAACGTGGAAATGATGCCATTTTTGTTGTTGTTGATAGGTTTTCAAAGATGGCCCATTTTATTCCATGCCAGAAGACAAGTGATGTTGTTCATATTGCAGGCTTGTTTTTCAAGGAGGTTGTACGACTTCATGGTCTACCCCAAAGCATTGTCTCGGATAGAGATACCAAATTTATGGGTTATTTCTGGCGAACTCTGTGGAAGAAGCTAAAAATAGAATTGAAATTCAGTTTTGCGTACCACCCGTAGACTGATGGACAGACCGAAGTAGTCAACAGAAGTTTGGGTAATCTTCTACGATGTCTGGTAGGAGATAAACCCAAGGGATGGGACCTGATTTTACCACAGGCAGAGTTTGCTTACAATAATTCTATCAATCGCAGTACTAGTAAATCCCCATTCCAGATAGTGCACGGGAACAGCCCGAGAAACGCTTCTGAGTTGAGGCCGATAGATAAAGGAGAAAAGCACAGTGCTGAAGCTGAAGACTTTGCAGCACACATGAAGAATTTACATGAAGAGGTCCAACGGCATATCAGTAAAATGAATGCTACGTACAAAGCCAGAGCAGATCAGAAGCGACGTTTCAAAGAATTCCGGATAGGAGATGAAGTCATGGTTCACTTGCGCAAGGAACGTTTTCCTAGCAAAACCTACAATAAGCTGAAGATGAAGAGGTTTGGACCATGCCGGATCATAGGTAAACGAGATTCAAGAAATGCCTATGAAGTAGATCTACCAAGTGAGCTGAATATTTCACCTATTTTCAATATTTCAGACTTGGTCGAATATCATGAAGGAAGTTGCAGCGAGCCACCCAGTCCGGATATGTGGAAAATTCTAGAATTCACTCTAGAAAAAGAGGAAATCGAAGACGTACTCGACACTCGCGAAGGCAGAAGTACCCAAAACAGACAATATTCGGAGTATTTGGTCAAGTGGAAGGGCCGACCTGTCGAGGATGCAACTTGGTTGTCCAAATCAGAGGTTGATCGCCTGGGTTTTCCTCTGACCGTCCAGAAGTGAGGATCACTTCTAAATCTACCCCGGGTGTCTGATGCAGGAGCATCCAGTGGTAGCAGCACAATCTTGCAACAAAAGAAATAAAGAGTGAATAAAAACACAAAATACTCTAAGTGTTGTAATGTGTCGCGATATCGCGACATAAAAGTTGTCGCGATATCGCGACAACTCAGAACAACGACGGGTGCAAATCGCAAGTGTCACGATATCGCGACATAAAAGTTGTCATGATATCATGACGAACTCAGAACAACGGCGAGCACAAACTCAAGTGTCGTGATATCACGACATAAAGGTTGTCGCGATATCGCGACACCTCCGAACAAAGGCGAGAGCAAAACTCAAGTGTCACGATATCGTGACATAAAGGTTGTCGCGATATCACGACACCTCAGAACAAAGGCAAGAGCTAAATGCAGATGTCGCGATATCGCGACATAAAAGATGTCGCGATATCGCGACAAACTTTGAACGCAAGAGAGAGCAAACGAAAGTGTCACGATATCGCGACACCTGGACAAAGAAGGTCGAAGGACGAAAAAGTGTCGCGATATCGCGACACATTGGCAAAAGAGAACAAAAGGCAAAAAAGTGTCACGATATCGCGACATGTCACGTTTTCGTGACCCGGCTAGGAAAGAGAAGGCGGGTTAAAAAGATGTCGCGATATCGCGACATGCTACTTTTTTGCGGACCATTACAGAACGACATTTGGCAGTTCTAGAAGTCGTTATGGTAGTTCCAAGGGGACCGTTGCAGTGGTTACAGGGACAGTTATGAACGACGGTTGCAGCAAGAGCCTGTCATTATAAAAAGAGATTGTTCGAAGGATTGCGGAGGCTGGAAAAGACGAAGACTGCGGTTTTTGATGCATTTTTTTGTACTATGTAATTCTTCCATGGTTTGGAATTGTAATCTTTCCATGCTTCTAAATGAAAATTGAGTCTTTTTCTTTGTGTTAAATTTTGGCTCCCCATCACAAACAAACCCTTCGAATAAAGATATTTGGTATTCTTGTACAATAACTAATATATATAACATTGAAAAATTACACCATTGTTATCATCCATAACAATGGAGTGATTGTATTAAGAACATAGGATGAATAAGGAATTAAGAAATTGATCAAAGGGAACATTTACACCCTATAATATTTGGTATCTACAATGACAATGTAAATTAATTTTTAATTAACAAAATAAGGCAAAATAAGGAGAGATAAAATAGAAAAACTTAGTCAATAGGCTTAAATTAAGGAAAATATCAAATAAAAGAACAAATTCAAGCTTATATGTATCACCATTTCAAATAACAATGGCAGTAGACCCTAAAAGCAACAAATGTTAGAGCCACTAGATGCTAGTGATACCAAATTTCCATAGAGAAGATGACAAATGTGAAAAGTGTAGCAATAAGCACATTATAAATTATATAATTTTCTAAAGTGAGAAGTGGAAAAGATCAATTACAAAATAAATAATAATCTCCATAATCAAAATCAAGTTGCATGACTAGATGGTGGCAAAAGATAATATGGAGAACATGAGCATATCAAACTTGAAAAGTTTATCATTTAAACTAGTATCATGAACTAGTTGTTACACTCCTTAATAAATATTTTAAAGATACAATTGGATATTCAATTTCTCATACTTTGCATTTCAAAATTGCACCCTTTCAAATGATTTTCACCAAGAAGAGGGGAGCAATCTAAGTAGATAACAATATTATAAAGATAATTGTGAGTTACAAAGGATTCAATTTAAAAGGGCATTATGTCATAAAGGATATAGTCAAATAAGGAACTCCAAGGATAATTCCATAAAACATCTAAGTGGGATTTGAATCCCTTAGAATGATAACACTACCCTTGTAGTGATGTCACTTTTAAACTACTCAGATGATCCACGCACAATTTTCTCCTCTATAATTGAGATTGTATAGGAAGATCATGATGCAACTATATTTTGTATGAAAAGAATGATTTTTCACAATAACTTGTACAACAAACTTAAGCATCTCATAGATAAATAATACGTGTATCAAAAAATATGATCTTGGAAATATATTAATGATGGGCTTAGTCTAACGGGTAAATATACTTGAAATTCATGTTTTTATGAGGCCTAAAAGATTATTTCTTAGCTACCTCCATAATGGAATATTATGCTTAATAATTTACAAAAAAATAGTAATCCACCTGGTTCTTAGGTTGTTGAAATAATTTGATGATGCAACTAAGCCTATGAAAGTGAAAATCCATCATCATATACTACTTGTCTATAGATACCTATATACTAGATTTCTATACCTTTAAATTCAATAACAATTATGAAATAGTAGATAGGATTTGAAAAACAATTAAATAATTTTTATATAAAGTTGATATTGAATCCAATAAAAATATTTTAAATTTAAAAAATGTATGCAATGTGAAAAGATATGTTGAAGTTTACCTTCAAGTGTAAAAAATATTTGGATTGATAAAAATTTAGTTCACAATTGCATCTCTAAGCCTTGGTTTTCAGTCATGGTAAATGGATTTGTAGCAGGGTTTTTCCCTAGTAATAGGGGCCTCAGAAAGGAATATCCTCTCTTCCCCATAATTTTATCATTCATACTGAATCCTTGGGTAGAGCGCTCAAAAATACCTGCTCCAACAACACAATTTCAGGCATTAAGATTACATCCAATTTAAGAGCCCTATCTCACCAATAGTTTGTTGATGATACCATCATTGCTACTCATGCTTTTGTGTGGGAAGAAAAAGCCATTAAGATTATTCTTGATACTTATGAGGAGGCTGTAGATCAAAAAATAAATTATATTAAAAGCAAAATCTATTTCATCAACACTCCCCAAGAGAGATAAGTAAAGATTGCAGGCATTTTTCAATGTGTTATATCTCAATTACCTACTCAATATTTGGACCTCCCTCTTTTCACTAGTGCTCCAAAGTAATCCATGTGGAGTAATGTTATTGAGAGGATTAACAAAAAACTTGTATGTTGGAAAGGGATCCTCTTCTCAAGTATCCAAAGCCACGCTGATAATGTCTTGTCTCCAAAGTGTTCCTGTTTATTTAATGTCCGTCTTCAAAGTTCCTGCTACTGTCTGCATGAAAATTGAGAAAATCTAGACGATATTTTTATGGGCAAGTGCCAAGGATAGGAAAATATTTCATCTGGTTAGTTGGTACAAGGTGTACTCCCCCAAAAGTTAGGGCAAATTTGGGCTCCAAAGATTTTTTAATATGAACACAACCATGTTAGCCAAGAAAGCATGGAAGGTTTTCACCAAAAACAACCTTGAATGGGTCTCAATTGTAAATAGAAAATATCTTCAAAACCGTTGTTTCTTGGATGATGATATTACCAGAGATGGGTCCACTTTCTAAAAATCAATTTTCCAAACCAGATCTCTTATTCAGAAGAGGATAAGGTGGCAACTAGGCATAGAGATAAAAATTAATTTCTAGACTGACAGGTGGATTTCTAATCAACCGCTTTCAGAGAACAATAATATTTTCATCTTATAGCCTTTCCTGGACAATTTAATTGGTAGCAAGGTTGAAGATTTTATTGACATTTCATCGGATTTCAAGTGTTGGAAATATTTTCATATTCCATGTGTTAATGGTCAAATCTCTACTACCTCAAAAGTTCTCAAAACCATCCTAAATGCAACAGTCATCCCCACTAGTAATTCCCCTAACTATCCTTTTTTGAAATAAACTGATTCTAGATTATTCACTGTTAAATCCGCTCATGATCTGACTATTGATTATCACGTGGTCCATATCCCTTATGATCAAGTTTGGATTAAATACCTCATATCAAAAGTTGCTCATTTCAGAAGGTTGGCCATTCAAAATAGGATTCTAACAATTTATAACATTATGAAAAGAGGCATGTCCATCCCCAAAAGATGCTATTTGTGCATGAACACTTGGGAATTTTCCAATCACCTCCTTTTAGAGTGCCCTTTCTCCAAGATAGATTTGTATCACCTTATGTCGACTTTTCATATCTCTTGGGTTCCTCCTAATTTTTTGAGTCACATTTTCACCCAATGACCTGCTTCCTTCAAAAATCTCAGATTATCTTCTTTATGGAAAGTGAACCTTCATCATATCTTATGGTAATTGTGGCTTGAAAGAAAAAATAGGGTTTTCTCTTCCTCCTCTAAGGATCCCATATCTATAGCCAATGAATTTATTACCTTTGTTGTCGAGAATTACCAACTTTTCCCTTATCCCAAAACACCTGATTCTAGATTGGAGTCTACTTTATTCTCTTCTTTAAATATTTCCTGCAACTCCAATTCTAGTTTACTATCCCCCATTCCAGAGTGGGTGCTCATTAGATTTCTTCCCCAAGTGAGTGGCTGAAAATTAATTTTGATGGTGCCTCCAAAGGAACCTAGGGGATGCTAGTGCAGGTGTCCCAGTAAAATATATTAGTGGTCAAGTTATTATGGCTTATGCTAAGTATTTGGGGTGCCAAAAAAATCATTTTGCTAAAGGTCATGCACTGTGGAGGGGGCTAGATCTTCTCAAGGATTATAAAGGTAAACTTTTTATTGAGGGAGATTCTTTGAAAATTATAAATGCTCTTAAAAACAACAAGGTGTCCTCTTGGAATGTCAGAACTATTGTTCAAGAAGCTAAGAAGTTGTTCCAAAATTTCAATGATATCTTTATCAACCATGTGTATCACGAAGCTAATAGATCTATAGATATTCTTACCAATTGAGGAGCTACCCATAAATATCTATCCATTTGGAAAGAAATATTTTCCCAAGAATTTTTAAATGCTACTAATAATTATTTGGTTTGAAATTTGTGGTCACAGGTTTTGGCGGGTCAACTTCTCCAATGTTGACTCTACCCTTTTAAGAATGATGTGTTTCTTTGGTTCCAATTCTTATGGTGGAATTTTTTTGATTAGCATGACTTTATGCATTGCTATCAGTGTTGGTATTTGGTTCTCCCATTTCCCTTTAGTGAAGTATACAATGTCCCAAGATAGGCCCTATTAGTGGGTTTACCTCGTGGTTGTCTTATCCAAGCATGTCAAGTCCCTGAGTAGGTCTAGGTTGTGCAATTGGATGTTATCAAACAATATCAATATGCATTAAGTCTTGAGATACATAATTTTATGTATTATGAATTTTGAGTTTCATTATTTCAATCATTTGGCACTCCCAATCCTATCCCAACCCTATCATGTGTGAATTCTATCCTATGCCATGTTTTTTTTTCCCGGTGTTGGTTTCCTATGGAGAATTATTATGTGGTCTACCAATCACACCAAATGAACTTCTAAAAAGGGTGTCTATTGTACCAAAAATTTCTATATTTACATCCTTGGTCTGTTTCAGTCCATTGTTGTCTAGTTTTGTTTGTTGTTGTGTGTCCTAGGTAGTAAGAAGCTTTTATGGTCTTTCTTTCTACTCAGTCTTTCCAATATGGCCATGCTTGAGTAATCTACCCTTCAAATTGATCCCCTATTTCACACCTATTTGGAAGCTCATGGTATCATTTTGTTTCTAAGCAATTTCAAAGGGGTTGAGCAAGATATCACTGAAGCCTTTGTAATATCATAGAATAATGGTTATGTTATTGTGCATAACCTCTATTTTAGAGGTACTATGAAGTTGATGGCTAAAGTGACAAAACTACCAGTGAAAGAGCGAGCTATGCGAAGAGATATTCATAATTGGGAACTTGAGCTCCAGGGTTTCCCAAATTATTTAAATATTTTCAAGTGGAAGGGTGCTGCTATTGATCGTGAGTCACTGTCTATGCCCTAGCCCATGATGTCTATTATAGTTTTTATGGATATTTTGCAAGCTTCCCTTGCATGGGTTTTTGTCATAGCTCCTTTACAAGTTTTTTAGATAGTTACTTCTCTTAAGCAACCCCTGTGTGGGTATTGCTCGGATTACATTTTTGTTTTTCTAACCTCAGGTGTCCATCCAGCCTTCTTTGTTGTTGTTTGGACCTTTTTCTTTAGGTTGTTGTTGTCCAATATGCAGGCCTGTGTCATCTTATTCTATTGGTTTAGATACCGTATTATGTACTTGGGTTTGGGACCTATTTAAACCCCATACTTTATAAATTTTACCTACCAAAAAAATATGTTTAAGAAAATATAATTATAGAAATGCTTAGAAAAATATATAGGAATGAAAACTTAGGTTGGATACACACTCTCTTAGCCAACTATTTGAACCATATAAAAAACATTCCTGGTTGATACCCTTCCCCCATTAGGTTCTACCTTTTAGCGTAGCATTGTCAAAACAAATCCCCTCATTCTTAAAGGATACAGGTGGAGCCTAGGAAATGGTAAGAATATTGATTTTTGGGAAGGTCCTTGGATTTTGAATGCCCCTCTAGTCAGCTTTCCTCATATTTTTGTTGTGGAGCCCAAAACTCATCTTCTCTTTGGCCCCAAAGCTATTGATTTTATCAAAATAAATAATGGAAAGAAATCTTGGAAATATTTTTTCCTCCCTAACATCAATCCTAAAGATCTAGAGGTACTTAATTTCCTATCTAACAAGTTGAGAACTTAGTTTATTAAAATTTAGATGATGAACACTTAATTTTTTGGAAAGGTGAAAAATATGATTGTTTCTCGCTTAAGTTTACCTATTTCCTTGCTGAAGTTGAGACTATGGCCTAGTTCCCTTCCAGATAGATTTGAATTAAATATATCATTCCTAAATTCAATTTCTTCTTTTGGTTGGCTATCCAGAATAAGATCCTTACCTTAGAAAATCTTCATCAAAAGGAGGATGTATTTTCCCTATAGGTGCTATCTTTGTGGAATTAGTGAGGAAACCTCGAACCAATTATTCTTCCAATCCCCCTTTTTCATACAGGTTCTCAAATACCTTTTGAACTTCCTTGGTGTTTATTGGGTTGTTATAAAAATTCTTTTTGATGTTTGTGATAAATAGTCCCCCTCCTTTTCTAATGAGAGACTTTGGATTCTCTGGTCCTTTAGCCTTACTCATATTCTTTGGTGGATTTGGAAAGAAAAAATAATAGGGTCTTCAAAGATTTTAAAAGATATGTTGTCTCTATTTGTTCTAGTATTCTTAATGCTATTGTGGAAAACATCCCGAGCCTACTCCTAGATAGGAGTGGGGCCCATAATGATGAGGCTAAGTTGGTGGAAAAATTAGGTCTTTCAACAAGGAACAACCATATGGTGCATCCTGGCCTAACCAATAGTTCCCAAATTAAATGAAGACCCCTCCCTCCAAATGGATAAAAATTAATTTTAATGGAGCATCAAAAGGAAATCCTAGGAAATCTAGGGTTGGTGGTGTATTTAGGAACAATAAGGGTAAAATAATTCTTGCTTATGCTGAAAATCTAGGAATTTAGACTAGTCATTTTTTGAAAGCTAGAACTCTATTTGAGGGGATAAATTTGTTGGAAGCTCTAGATTACAAAAAATTATCATCGAAGGATATTATTTAAACATCATCAAATCTACTTTTGGATCCCAAATCCCTAGTTAGAGCATAGCAAATACGATAGAGGAATCTAAAAGATATATCTAACCCTTGGAAGATTTTCAAAATTGACATATCTATAGAGAAGGAAATAAATCTATGGATGCCTTGGCCAATCTTGGTATTCTTCAAGAAGTATTTATCATTTGGAGGAAATATTTCCCTCAAGGTATTTCTTAGGCATCATAAAGATCCAAGCTTGTTATTTTAGCCTCTTGTATCCTTTGTTATGAGGGGTATTTTTTTCTTAACTCTTGTTGTGGTGGAGTTTTCTTGTATTGTTTCAGGCACCTCTTTTTCCAATAGAGTGAAAGGAACCCATTGGAACTAATTGTATTTTTTTTAATTTAAATTTTATTTTGGTGGAAATTTTTTGAAGCTTCATATGTATATTTATCACTGGTAGCTTACCTACCACCTCCTCGAATTCCAAGTGGCAAAAAAATTGAATCTAATGGTTCATAAAGGAACTATGCTTCTCTCAATATTCTCAATAAATGGGAGTGGTGATTTTATAATGAAGTGGCAAATTAATAATCATTTTGAGGAGTGGCTTCTCATTTGCTAGTTAGCTAACATCTGGTTGGTTGCTCTGCAGTGTGCCAAATATTTTTATCAATCTAATAGACTTGTTGTAGCCAAGCGTTTGATCCCCCTAGATGGTTATGATTCAACTAAAACAAAACATCCATTTCACCAAATCATCATCTCACATCATCATCATCTCAAGTGAACCTTGTATCTAGTATATTACCCTATACACCTAGCGGTTGCAGTGACTAGCAATCCATGCAATCTGGTCGGATGGGTATCTCACCATAATTAAACTCATTCAAACATTCAACATCAAATCACTATAACATTAAATCAGATAGATCCCTAAATATTTGAGCCTAGATGTGTCCAAAAAATATTTGCACAAGGTTATCCTTCAACCCCTTCCATTGGGTCAAAAGTAGAAAACAAACAAACACAATTTGGTAATAATCAAAAATCACTTGAGTATCAAATTCTCGAACGACTGGTTCCTTGAACCCATCATTTGGAAGGAATTGCTAAAGTCAATGTGGAAAAGAACTCCAAATGTGGTTAAATATTTTACCACATATTATGCACATCAACGAAACCAAAGGTAAATTTGCAAGAACACACAAAATCCAAAACTTGGGGCATCAAGTTGGTCAAAATGACATACATTTGCATCACATCCATATCATTCAAACAAACACATTCGTTCAACATCCACAATTGGTCAATCGGCTCATGGGTTTCATCCTTTACCCATTCTCCAATTGAAGGGGTAAGCAAATAAGAAAAAATCAAAATGAAAAATAATTCATTCATTCTGCATGTCAAAAAGGAGTGAACCCATTCGTCCAATAAAGTTAGATGTCATCAGTTTTTGCACCATATTGTGTTGTACACAACATAGTACAAAAAGGGACAACTATAGACACCAAAATCTAGCACCCTTTAGTTCACATTCACCACTTCACCATCAAATCCTACATAATAAAGATATATTCCTAAGTTCTAACTTAGGGATATAAAATCCTGCACATCATTATACTTTCCTAATTTATTTAATTAGGAAAATCACCCTAGGATACCCTATCTACCCATTGGACATGTGTCTTGAACACTTCATCCAACATTCATGCCACATATTACCCACTCTTGTCCCCTTTGTCCTTGCACATGAGACAAATTCCCAATACCCATGCCACAAATCCTTTTTTGTTGTCCCCTTGTCCCTTCACATAAAACAACATCCCACATCCCACTCCACTTCGAGCCACATCACCCCAGTTAAGTGAGCCACACTGAGTGACTCACTGTAACTGCCCTTTCCACCTAGTAGTCCAGATTTGCCACTTGGCAAATCAAGCTTGCCACCTCACATTCCCCTCCAAAGCCATAGTCAACCTATAAAGACACCATAAATCCACCAAACAAAGAGAGCTAAATTTGCATACCAACAGGCTACCAAATTAGATCTGGAACCGATGAGAAGTTGAGGACGCAAGTCGGACTCTGACCATTGGCTCGAATTCTGAGGTAATCTTTTTTTCAGTCGAAATCACCCATTCACGGTTCCACAATCAAGAACGCACATCCATGGTTTCACAACCGTAGGTCCACGGTTTCCAGCCCACAATTGTGCTTTCATGGTTCCACAGTCTCGAGAACAAAAATGGGTTTCATCGACAGATATTAGCGATTCGATTAGTAAGCAAGGTTTTATTTGTTATTTGTTTTATGTTGTCTATTTTTCATCCATATTGGTAATAGGTTTATGTGTAGCAAGTATGTGTAGCATTGGATTTATTGTTTGAATATACGGTTGCTACTAATCCCCTTTGCTGGTTTGCATGTGTGCAGGTAATAGGTTTCTTGGATAGGTTGCTGAAGCTAGAGTGGTCCCGTGCTGGATACCAAAGCCCACTCACCTTATGAAGCTGCAACTGGATACAAGGAGAGAATTGTACATTGCGGAAGATATGGAAAACTCCTAGAGAGAAATGTGTATCACATTGAGGCCAAGATTGTAACATTGTACCCAAGCTACTTGGAGCAATCCGAAACATTGTAAATGTGTATCACGAGAGTCAATATATAAAGGATTTCATTATTTTGGGCAATCTCTTTGTGTCTATGTGATTTTATATTGCAAGTGCTCAAGTATTCTAGTTATAGATGTACCCAAGATAGTACATTAGCATGTACCAAATAATGTAATATTCTCTAACAATATGATAGTATTTTTGTTGTAAATTATCTTTTTAGGTTTATGCAAGAATCTAGGGAAAGTCATTGGAAAGCTACGAAGAGAATACTAGAATATATCATCAAAAAAATAGAATATGGGTTAAAATACAAAATAAATAATATTTTTTACTTATAAGGTTATTCAGATTCTAACTATGCTAGATTTATAGATGATAGGAAATCAACTTCAGGATATATATTCTATCTTGGGTCAAGATCTATTTCTTGGCATAGTAAGAAACATGTAGTCACCCTTTCATCAATAGAAGCAAAATATCATGTAACAAGAGATCAATATGTGAAGCACTTTAGTTATAGTATATTTTGTCAGATATGGGAATAAAAAAGGTTCCTATAATACTAAATTGTGATAATCAAGAAGTTCTCAAATTAATCAAAAATTCTATAATTCACAAAAGAACAAAACATATTTAAGCTCAATGCCACTTTATTAGAGATTATGTTTACGACCATCATATTTAGACAAAACATGTTCTAATTGAAGAACAATTTGTAGGTATTTTTATAAAAGCACCTGGATGAAATAAGTACAAGATATTTTAGAGCTATCCATGTACATCAAAATATATTCATATCATTTTATGTAATACAAGAGGATGTTGGAGATATTACATTATTTCATAAAAATAAAGTATCAAATGATACATTGTACATTTGTAAATATTAGATCAGGAAGTGAGTTATATTTTTTATAATATATGTGTCAATTATCTAAGTCAAAATTCATAGGTGTTAGGTATCAAATGTTCAAGTGAAGACTCACATGATATATGAGAGTTTTGTCATATGTGAGGGAGAGGTGAGGATGCATCTCTCAAATGTTTAAGGAGTGCAATATTCAAGTATTGAAGATTCATATTGTAAGGTTGTATTATGCAGACAAAGCTCCATGCATTTTATGAAAAATGTAATCTTGTAATCTTGAGATTTATGAATAATATTAAGTTCTATTATTAATAAATAGTGTTGTTCTATTAATGTGATTTATTGATATTGATCATGGAGTTGATAGTATTGTATCATGATTTTATCCTTGATATTGGATCTGTGAGATGATTTGACAAAATAGCCAACAAGACCATTAGATAATTCTTCCTTCTTTCATCACCTTTTAGCTTTTAAGATCCTTAGGCCAAGCAGGTCATTGAAACCTTTACCTTTTTATATTTGTAAGACCTTTTGAAACTCTAGCCCTCTAATATTCACTCTTCGTTAGTGCCTCTAGGACTTTTTCCATATTTTGTCTCTCGAGGTTCATATAAAAATTTTATAGACTAGTGCTACTTGGATCAAAACCTTTTATTTCCTTTATAGGTCTAACACTTATTTCTTTTTTTTCCACTAGCTTTGACTTTTTTTTGCTATTGGTAAATAATAAGGTTTTGAAAGAGACCCTTATCTTTTACAACTATTACAAATCTAAGAAAAATAAATGAATCAATCCAAGCACAAAAAATAGCTTATCTTCTTACAAATCAAATTCTGCATTTTTTAAACAATACATCCTTTTTTGACCAAAAGTGCAATGACCAAAATAGTACAAAAAATTCTAAATAGACTACTAGATTGCTAGTTATAATTTCCAACTGGCAGCAGGAAATTATTAAATTTAGTTTTCAAATCATGTGAACAAAATAGATAAAAACTTGTCATTAATCTGCAAATATTTTCCCTCCAACCACTTTGGATTCCATAAACCCCTAGATGCACCATCAACATGAACCATCTCCACATGAGTTATTTTCCAAATTGAATTGTTCATCTTCTAAAAATTGGAATCATCAAATTTTGTCTCTTATAATAAAATAATATCAACCCCCATATCCTTTCTTAACTCTCTAAGCATTAAGTTTAGTTGGGGTATTCATACCCCGAATATTCCAGGATAGAAATTTCATTTTGTATCAAGTTGAGGAAGTCTTCCTCCTCTCAAAGACAAAATTATTTGCTTCCCATTAACTACATCCTTATCCATGGCTCTGGTTCTCAATTATTGAAGATTGGTCCTTCCTCAAGAAACTAAAATTTCCAAATCAACCTTCTTATATTTCCTTCTACTTCTAGTAAAAAAATTGGATAACCTTTTCCTCCTTTTCCAACTCTGAATCACTAGTAGAAGTCTATTTTCCTCCATATTCTTCATCCTCAAATCCATTATGAATAATGTTAATATTTTTTTTCATAGCCAATCAATGTCACATTTTTTTGAGGAGTGGTTTTTCTCTAAACCCTTATTTCTATGCTCTTTTTATTCAATCCTATTGGAGAGTGTAGATCTTTCTCAATATTCTCTTCTACATGCAAAGAAGAATTATTTTCATTTTCAATCAAAGCCTCAATCATTGGTTCATTAATACCTCTAAGTTGAGTTTCTAGAACAAACTCTTCCCCTCCAACAATGTCATCCCCATCAAGGGTAGCAAGAACCTCAAAGCTATTTGAAGATAGACCCTTACTACTTTTACCAATTTCTTTCTACCCCAAAACTTCTCCTTGCTTAGTTTCCTTTTTTCCTTCAAACCCTCAAAGGTCATCTAGTTCTATTATTCATAACTTTCTCCTTAGGATTTTTTGCTTATGTTTTCCAAATATGCCCTACCATTTTGCAAAGGTTACATAAGGGAATGGGAGTTTCATATTGAATATCTTGTTCCCATTCCTTGTAATTTGAAACTAGCCTAATAGATTTAGGCAGTGGTTCAACCAAATATGCATGTATACAAAAATACGCCACTATCATTCTAATCTAGGATTTAGTAGCTAAATCAAAAGTAATAATTTTTCCAATAACTTTAGATATCCTGAGAATAATATTTTCATCCCAAAATTCCATTGGAAGACCCTATAGACTCACCCATAAGGGTGTTGATTGAAGGGTGGTTATGGCTGGACTAAATATTTGGTTCTAGTTTTATAAAAACAACCCTCTCCTCTCAAAAAACCATGGGCCCCTCAATAAAATATTTGTCATATACTTCCAAATTTAAATGGAAAAAAAATATTAGGCAAAGCCACCATTGCTTCCTGTCCCAAAAGTTTCCATTTATCCCAAACCCACTTCCTTATTGTATCTAAATCTGATCTATTGCCCAAAAATTTCTTGACCAAAGAATTTTTTCCTTTTTGAATCACTTTGTCAATCAAAATTATTGGGACCTTAAGAGTAAAACCCTTTCATTCTGATCTGAAGAAAAAATAAATCGCTCTTCTTGTGAATTTTGACCTCTCTTCAAAACTTGCACCCAAGAAGCACCTCCCTTTGACCTTTCTGCTGCTATTGAATTTAGATCTACTGCTCTTGGATCCAAAGGGTTAGAATCTCTTCTATTTGCATCCTTAAAGGATTCATCCACAACAAAACCCTTGCCTATCACCTTTTTTGCTCCTCATATCCCTGCTTCTCCTTTAAAAATATGTATACCCCATCCTTTCTCCTCTAGGGCTTCCTCTAGAGAACAATCATCACCGACATTACCTTTTTACATAGATTGGGTTTCCCATTATTAACAGTGAGTATTACCATATTATCGATGCATGTTGTCAACTAGCGGGATCTCCACCAACTTCAAATTTTTTTTTTTTTTTTTTGAATTTACATGGTGGAATTGGTAGCCACCACGAATCCGGGTAGGCTGTCCAGTTTTTATGGCCGCCACAGTATTCTGCGTTGTCCGCCCAGAAGCCACCACATAGATCTTAGCGCAGTCCACCCCTATAACCACCATGCCAAAATCATTTTAAACCTTTTATGCCACTGAAAGCACCAGGAAAGGGACAAGCGTTCAGTCCGACGAGGCCCAAGATTTGAACTTTGGACCTCCACCCACTTATGGGGTTTGGATGTCAACTTTGAATTTTAACTCTTACTTTTTTTTCCCAATTATTTTAAGGTAAAGTTGTCAAAAATCCCTTCAAATGTAAAATATAGATAATGACATTTTGAAAATATATGAGATCTTTGACTTGAAGCACTCCCATATACCTATAACTCTGCTATCATTAAGCATTGGTCTCCTTCCTAAAATATTTCTTGGTATAGAAAAGCTTCACCAAGTGATATCCTTGATTGAATGCAGAGGAGTAGATGTCTCTTAGGAGCTTTAATGATTAGCTCTTGAAAGTATTTATCCATTCCCTATAGCTATCGGTATTCCTTCAACTAAGTCTTCCTTATGAATTTATGTTGTGCATGTGGAGGAGAGATAACAGATGAGGGGTCAAGATTTGTGGACCCAAAAAAATATGGATAAGAGCTAGACTTGCTAGCTTGCTTGCAACCATTGTTTGGGTTGAACCACCTCCAATGATAGAGTTATTTTAGTTATCATTTAAAAGGCTTATGAATTGTTATCAATGATGGGGTTCAATACATTTAATACCAAAAAGGTTGTGAGGGATTACTGAGCCACTAACTATTAAGATTTGATGGTAAGGATGGTCATACAACTTAATGATTTTTACACCCATTCTCAAACTATGGTGATTGATAATTTTTTGGCATGGGTGGTTAGCAATGGTTTGAGAGCTTTTCATTTTGTGAAATATTCCAAGTCAACTTCAGTCACAATCCCCCCTTTTTGATTGGATTGTAGTGATATTTCACTACAAGTGTGATGAGATATCAATTTGATCATATTTTAATTTGGACTAAACTTGAACATTATTGCCCATATTTATAATTAAGTATATCTTTTTGGATGGATTTGACCACTTGAACCTAACCTCCTTGTAAAATGGACTTGAATTTTCTAGTTTTCTAATAGTTGTTTAGCATTTTTGGCATCTTTAATAGGAAGAATGGTATATCACTAGAACCAATGGTTTATAACCTATGAATGACTGGCATCGATGATCAATAAATAAAATATAACTAGACCTATTAGTGACTAATTGAGATATTTTGAGCTTTGTATCTAGATTTTAGGACATATTAGTATATTAAACATGAATTGTAAATCTTGATGCTAGGTCAAGGTATGCACAAAAAATAACCAATGCCTAACATATAAAAATATGAAGTTGATGTTTATTTCTAAAAAGGTTACTTTTACCTTTTAATTGCATGGTGGAAAAGAAAAATAATATTACTTTTATCCTTTTGATATGTAACATTAAGCTATATGATCTTAGCATGCAACTTTCTGCACATGGATGAGATCGTCATCTCACATCTTTTGATTTGTTTGTTGCTCTATAAATAAAATAACATAAGAATAGTGATTTTTAATATTATTGACATGAAGATATAA
Source organism: Wollemia nobilis (assembly GCA_028583015.1). NCBI lineage: Eukaryota > Viridiplantae > Streptophyta > Pinopsida > Araucariales > Araucariaceae > Wollemia > Wollemia nobilis. Next base: position 1,261,024 of record JAQPPZ010016950.1, read on the forward strand.
ACTACATAGGATAATGTGTTGTGTAAAAAGAGAAGGAAGAATAGATTGCATAAGATTATATTTTGTAGTCCCATTCATGTTTGCACATTCATATTCATTCTTCTTATGTTATGACCCTCCCTTGGCAGACTTTTGTTCACTTGGATGGACTTATGTTTTACTATATGCTTTATGGAAGGACTATTTGAGTTTTTCAAATTTAGTAATGTTGACCAATACATTTTAAGAAAAATATAATAGGAATACTTATTAATGGGAATGATGGATAATCACTTGTTGACATAATTATTATGATGATTATGATGCTACTAATAGAATTGTATTTTGTAGGAACAAGGTTTTCTCATGTTTGGGATAAAGACTAGCCATCAAAAAAATGAGATGGAATAATAAGAAAAAAAATATGAAATTTAGAATATTGCATATTATTCCTATAATAAAGTTACATAGCAGGTTCATTGCAAATGGAATGATAAGTTAAGCTTTGACTTCTTTTACTTTTATTGAAATAAAAAAATATATTTCTTGTTGTGATTTGTTGTCATGAAATAAAGTAATTTAGTGAAATGTTGAACCGTCCCTTGACTTGGAGTCGAAGCATACCTCCAAATCATGAGCTAAAATAAATCAAAATAATAAATTCTCAACTGAGAGTTGAGAGAAGATTTTGGTAGTTAGCAAGTCATGATGGTGCACGAGAAAAGCTTAGGATCTATCATACCAGAAAGGTAAGACAAGGTAATGTATATTCTTAATGATCTGAAAGAAATCTGGGGAACGTGGAATCATGGAAGCAGAGTGGAATAATTCAATATGGAGTTGGGTTCCAGGTTGGCTGGTGATGCAGCAGATGAAGGGGTGGAGAGGATTGGCCAGATAAACGAGAAGTTTTGGTGGGTGGCAAAATCGGGGAGAGCAAGGATGGATTGGATTGGAAATTCAGTGAGATACACAATGGATGGTGTGGAAGAGTTGAGTTGGTGATCTCCTTAGAATTTTCTAGTGTTACAATGGACTTGAATGGTAATCAAGCTTAGAACTATCAAGTAAGTGTATAATTTTTATTAACGTTTGGGTGTTGAAATCTATGGATCGTAGAAGCCATATTCCATATTACTGTAAAGAGTAGTGTTTTGTGTAAGTGTGGCTTGGATGGCCCATCACCTGAATATGAATAGAATGGAACTATTGATCTTATAATGAACATTTACCATTGTAATTGTTAGCCTTGGTCAATATGATAAACAGTTACCTTATGCTGGAAATGTTGGCATGTTGTGTTCTTCTTGTTAGCAAGGACTAGAGGTTATATTAATTAAAGTTTTCCAATTGTTCTTTTGTCTATTTGGAGAAGAATAAGACCATTTACAGTGAGTTAATGGATTAAGGTAGTAGGTTGAGAATCGACTTTAGAGTAGAAGTCACAGATTGGAAAATGTAGGTGGTAGATTAGAGGTGAAGTGAGGTGCATTTGTGAGTAAATGGGAACCTCCACCTTTGTATTTCTATATGCCTAACCGAATTATGAGAGCCTTTTACATAAGTTGTATGTACTACCTATTTTTTGTGAATTTAGTGACAGATAACCTTTGGTTTATATCACGGTAGACATCGAATTCCTTTGGAAATCTTTACATGTGAAGTCAATTTTTTTATTAGTTGTAAACCTGGTCGTTATAACAGCTTACATGAACTAAGGTGCTATCTTGTTCTTTAAGATAAATAGCATGGACGTCTTGTTGTGTCAGCTTTAATTATGTGTGGAAGCGTCGTTGCATTTTTATGATTTCCCATAGTGACTTAAGGTAAAAAGGAATACTAGAATGTTGTTTTACATTTGATTAAGTTGGATGTTACATACAATATTGTGTCTTCGTTGATTCAATATTTAGATGATTTGAGTACTTGGAAGGGATGTTGTGGTAATTGTTCTTTTTTGTTGAGAGTTTCATTAGAAACATAGTGGTTTCCAGAAACAATCCTCCTTTAAGGAAAAATGAATTCTATTATTGGATATTGTATGTATTGGTTCCTTTTTGTTGAGAGTTTCATTAGAAATGTAGTGGTTTCCAGAAACAATCCTCCTTTAAGAAAAATAAATTCTATTATTGGATATTGTATGTATTGGTTTCTTTTTGTTGAGAGTTTCATTAGAAACGTAGTGGCTTCTAGAAAATGATCCTCCTTAAAGGAAAATGAATTTTATTATTTGGATATTGTATGTATTGGGGACTTTATGGAATTGATGTGATGCCTAAGGTAAAGGAAATCAAATTTCAGTCTCTTTAAAGAAAGGAAATTAATTATGTATTCTTTAATAACTCGGATTTTTCTCATGTTGCTTAATGACCGGTGCATTTATAATGGTTGTTAATTAACCTTGGTATGATTTATGATTATTTTTAACTTATTTAAGATAAGAAGATCATAACATTTTGTGCGCAGTGAGCCTTCATTGGTAAGTGGCATGACGCAGTGGTCAATGAAGCATCTTGGAAAATACTTGCAAACATTGACAATGACTAAAAATAGCTAGAGATTCATGATAGAATGCTAGTTATTAGGGAAGACACCAGTTAGAACCTCTAAAGTTATGTTATTAGGGAAGACACCAATTAGAATCTCCATTTATGTTATAGATATTGTTGTAAATAAAGCTTGTAAATTAAATTTAAAATATGTAGGTGCAATGAAGGAACATTGTGTGACTTTGGGACGCTTTGTCCTAAGCAACAAGCTAATTTAGCTATGAATTGAAGGAATGATTCATAGCGATTATGAATGAGTTGGAAGATAACTCTGGTTGGAATTGAAGACATGGAGGGTCTTCAATCCAATGAAAGAATTATTCAAATTATTGGAATGAAAGGATAAAGGAATTTTTAGGTTGGGTTTTCCCATCGAGGGGTTTCTCCCAGGGTAATTAATGTGTTATGGATTTTGTGATGGATTTATGCTAATATTTAAATGTTATGGAATGAATCTTTAGTTGTGGTAATAATATTTAAAATGTTTGAAATATTGTGATGTAGTGTTTAGATATTTCAAATGAATGGATGTATTTTGTATAATAAAGAAACATTTATGGAATTGCCCATGAGTGGCTTTGTAATAATGGATATTCCTCTTGGGCAATTTAATTAATGTTGGTTCATACATCACAAAAATGCTTATGACAAGTTGATAGATGGCTAATTGGATAATTTAGTTAGATCCTACTCCATGTTTCATAAAGGACATTGATGGGAGTAGTTAAGATATCCCTCATACGATTGAGAAGTGATTAGCCTTCTTGCATAAAATAGTAGGCCTTAAGGAATAGTAGGACCTATTATTTTAAAGAACAGATTAAATGGAAAGATATTTTTAATATCGTTTCCAATAAAGGAATTAGGAAAGAGGCTTTATGGGATGTCTAGCTCAAACGGATATGAGATGGATAACCAATCCCCACACATGGTTACTCCTACATAAAAGTACCTATGTAAGGAGTATGTTGATGTACACCTTTCGAAAGAACGAAAGGGGAGGTTAATGCTAGCTCATTTGGATCCGTGAGATGGATAGTTTTGACCTGTTACGTGAAACACCTAGTGCTCTTACATAGCTGGAATTATGTAAGGTGTAAGGATGGGTGTGCCTCAAGGAAGATCTAGATAAGAAAGGATGTTGTAACATTAATAGATTTTACAGAGCTTAGAATATAGATCCTTGAAATATGATATATATATTAAAAAAATTGGGTTGGGAAAATTGGGTTGTGACATCTTATGCTACAAAACAATATCCATACAATCCAACAATTGGTTGTTGAGATTAATTAGGACTAACATTTGTGGATTTAGATCCTAACATAGGGTCTTTGTTTATTTAAATGATCATGATTTACTTGCCCCACCATTTAACATATGATGCTACCTCTTAAAGGAATTATTTATACTCAAATGTATTTTGATAAAGCGAAAGTATGTTGATTTGGTTTCATTCCTTTTTATTTTATACACATATTTAGCATATCAAATTATTGTTAAGAATCATCATGTGTTTGTTTCAATTTTGCATGTATTTCTAATTTTTTATTAGTTCTTAGAATTTACTTTGTGGGCTATAGTGTTTTTCATTCCTAATATTATATATGAAAACTAAACTAAATACATGGTTTCTAATGAATAAGGATCTTAGTTATAGTTTAAGAAAATCTTCTTCTCAAAATTTAAAAATAAATGATAAGTTTTCTCTACTTATCAACTCAAATCAATGCAACCTATCTTTTAATGTTTATACATGCTATTGAGAAATAAACGTTTTTGGTTGATATATCATTTTTACTATTTTATTTTTCCATTTAAAATGAGGAGGCTTTTACCTCTAAATATGCCTTACCTAGGAGATGAATTAAGGAATAATATATTTTTAGTATAATTTTTGGGGAGATGATATCTTAAACCAAAATTGACAACTTTACTAGAAATTTTTCACGATGATTTATTATCATCATCTTAGGAGAAATTATTAGGAATGAAGCTAGATCAATAAGTGACTTTTTAGATCACTATCAATGAAGAAAGACAAGTTGAAACCATGATCTTTGACTATTGACTATGATATAAACAAATGGTTAGGTTTGAAAAAGGTCAAGACCAAAAAATATCTTAGAGAAAGAAGCCAACTTTAGCTTAGTTTTACTTCTAAATAAGAAGTTGAATTTGAAATAAGCCAGGCATAATATTCATCTTCATTTTTTTTTCCACCTCAACTTAAATGTTTTTCACCAAATACAAAAATGTATGTCTTTATTAGTAGATATTACATCATATCCTATCAAACTTATAGGCCTGACCATTATTTCTTCCTCTTTTTCATATAGGCCTCCTGCCTATATATGTAACACATCTTCATATATAATATATCTCATCAGTTTTCCTCCTAACATTTGGTATCGGGTTTGTTCTCCTGCCTGTGTAACCCCTTGAGGGGGATTTCCCTCATGGAAATTTCCCCCTCATTTTTTTCCCCATTTTATTCTCCATGGCTAAAGGATTATGCTTTCCACATCTGTGGATGAGAAACCATAAATCTGGATTGGAGAAAGAGAGGGTTTCATGGCTGCCCCTGAAGCTTCAATGCTTGGGGCCATGAATTTTTGTATTTTTTTTATTTTTCTTTGATGCAGGTATGAAATATTTGCTTACGAAGGGGTTGATTCTTCACTATGCAGTTGCTATGTTGTTGTGTACAAGGTACGCATCGAGGCCAATGGATTTGAAGGTCGGTGTGCATCTTGTATGGGAGAGGATGTTGCCAATTGTAGCTGCTCCAATTGTATCAGAGCAAGTCTCGTCAAATTATGTTTCAAGCTCCTGCATTGATAAAATCGTGGACGAATGGACTGTTGGCATCGAATAGTTTCAGAAGACTACTACGAACGAAGAGGCAACATATGCATGTGAGCAGAGGCGGCATATTTATCACTCGAATTCTAAAGATCATCCTTGGCAGTGTACTGCAGTACGTCGGGCACAACATGCCCACGAAGCTCAAACACTTGCATTATCACAATCAGAGTTGCGTGATTCTGCACTGTTTTTCTTCTTGGCAGATTGATGATAGAACATGTTCCTGTTTTTTTGTCTCGACTGTGTGTTCTTCATGCAGTACGCCGGCCCAGACTGTGACATTTTGTTGCTTGTGTTTTTATTTCAATTTGTCAAACTCTCTAGAAGGGAGAGAGATGGTGACTGCTACATTTTCTGTAGACGTAAGATAGATGGGGAGATAAATGTGGAGATTTACCATCTTTCACAGTTTGGTAGTTGTTGATTTTGCTTATTTTTAGTCTCCCAAATATTTTAGCCGAAGTGCACTACTAATCTTCTGCAATGGCGACCTTGCTGGCTAAGTTTTTACCAGTAATCTTCATCTTCAGCTTTCCTTTCATGGATGCCAGATCACTGTAGCGAATCTACGCATTATTCAGTTGGAGAAGACAGGTCGCTGGAGTGGATCTAGAGTTGGAGAATTATGTCAGGTAGCGGCGGTCTTTGGTGTTGTTCAACGACATATTCGAGATGTGGAGAATATTCAGAATCAGGCACGTCAATTGTCTGACGTTGGAGGCATAGAAGGATTGTTCCTTCGGCAGACATGAATATTGAAAAATATAATTTGCTACGTGGTGTTCCCACCTGTCCACGCGTTCTATATGTGGAGTTGATCATATGGAATATAGCCTGTTACGAAATGTGAACTACCATATCCATAGCAAATCTTGCGGCCTATATGATATTTTTCGGGCTTGAAATGTGAACTACCATATCCATAGCAAATCTTGCGGCCTATATGATATTTTTCGGGCTTGTTTCCTGCATGCGCGTGGACGTGAGATAAATAAAGGATGACATCTAAGTTCTTTTGTTATAGAGGACGTGAAATCCTGTGTGATGAATCTAGCAAACTACCACTGTAGCTGTTGTTATCCAGCGTACATCCGGCAATAGAACTGGCACTGCCAGTAGTTGCAGCGATACCAAAATTGATGCACTGATGCACTGCACCAATGTCCATATTGTGATTCCTTCGGCCTCTTTTTACCGCTGCTCCATTGGATGTGTGCTTTCAAATATGCAGTGGAGACTTCTTCAGAACAGTTGGTGGAGTTTTTTTTTCATAAGTGATGTTTCTATTTTTTTTTTTATGAGTGCTGTGATTTTAAAAGAGGCATATGAAAACAGAGTTTCTGCTCTTCCTCACCTGGATGGCGCACTAACGTACGATGTGAAGCAATTGGCGAGGAACTCATGTCATAGTGATAATCAATGGATTGGAACCGTCACGGAACTACTTTGTCAATGGAGAACGCGGAACTACTATTGATATTTATGTTTGTCGCATGTTGACAGCCGGTTTAACATTTTCTTTCCGAGCTCTAGTTGTGGAGAAAGCGGCTCACCAGGTTGTTGTAAGTATGCTTTATGGAGGACGCATGAAGACTGTATGTTACCATCATACATGTCTATAATTATTTTTTCTACATGACTTGTTTTTCCATCCGTGGGAGAAGCAGATGACGGTGGCAACGATGTAGCTCAAGGAAGTTGTAACAGTGCAGTGAGAGTTTATACAACAAGTTTAATGGTGAAGTACAATTTAATGTGTTTTATATTGGCGTCTTGCATTTTGCTCAAATGTTGCCTGCCTGCAGCTAAGACACCAAGAAATAGCGGATCTGCAACATCCAAGATGCACGCCGACAAGACGACGCACTACAAGCATACTTGGTGGCAACGATTTGATTGCTGGTGACCATAGCAATCACGACGAGTCCATTTCCAATTTTTGCTGAAACCTGTAGCAGCCCGGGGAGAACGGAGGCTAAATAACTGGTGCAGTCGCAGTCGGTTTCCCACACTCACATTCCCAGTTTTCTGTTCTTGCAGCGCGTGCAGTGGTATTACCGGTCGGAGGAGTTCATCGATAGTTTCACGACTGGACCATTTGGCGTATGGCCCTCAAATTGCTTCTATCTATTTTCCTTTGAAATTACCGTTTGAATTTACTTAGGGGAATATTTTTTATAAGTGGTCGAGTGTTTTCTTTTATAAAAAGGAAAATGCTATTTCTTAAAAGGTGAAAAGTGATACAGTGGGGGTAATTTTAAAATGCATGGCCGAGTAATATAAGGGAGCATTTTATTTGAAAAGAGGGCATTTTTTCTTATTAACCCACAAGGATAGTGGGTAGGGTAAAGTATTTTAATCATGTTAAAATTTGTATTGGCCGACAAGCCCACATGGCCAAACATTGTAATTTTTCAAGGAGGAAAAATTTTTAAATGAGGGTGAAGTTTTTGTTATTGGCCGACAGTATGGTTTCTTTGGCCATTTTTTTATATATTTTTCTACATAGGAGGTGGAAATGGAAGGCCCACATGGCCCTTATTGTATTTTTCAAAGATGATGGCTTGCATGGTACATGTAATTCCCTTGCAAGGGAAAATTGAGGTGTATGTTTTTTTTTATTCCACCTGAGTGCGATGCCAGGAATATTTTATTCTTGATGTTTATTTTGCTGCCTAGAGAGGCATGCTATTGATTTTTCCCTGAAATGAGGGCCCCATTGAGACCCAAACATAGGGGTATTTATAGTCATCGGAAAGTTTTTTTTTGATATGGACACATTGGTGGTGTCCATTTGTAATTTTGAGGCTGTTTCATCTATCTTTTTTAGCCTTAAAGTTTTGTACCTTAGAGTGCACTCTCGATTGAACCCGACACTCCCAAGGTAATTTGTATGTGATCCTTGTATCTAGTCACCTTCTCTATAGGACCTAGCGGATGTAGTGGCTGGTTACCCATGCATTCCGGTAGGATGAGGAGGTCACCATAAGGACACCTACTCTAGGGACTACAGACATAGACACCCTAGACTCTATCCGAGGACTTTTCTGAATCTACTTCTGAAGACTACAAACGAAGACACTTCAGAAGATTCTATTCTCTTCTTTCTTCTTCTCCTCCACATTTGGTTTCTATGGCTCATTTTATTGTATTTCATAGCTCGTTTTTCTTTTGTATTAAGGTGCATTTTTTGCAGAGACCGACACTTTCTAGATCGAGTTCACCATGAGAGGATATTTGATATTCATGGTGAATCTAGTCAATGACCTACGAGAGGCAACATCCTCTGAGGATGACCTACAGAAGCAACAGACCCAGAAGTGGCTCACCTTGAGGCACCCATGATGACCCTGAGGCACTTAGACGGTTGACCCAGTGGCAACAGACCCGTGAAAGTGGTTGACCCTGAGGCAACAGATCGAGATATATACACCGTTGATCTAGCATTATTCACAGTTGGAGAGCCAAGCACAAAGAGCACGAGCCTAGACCAAATCATGTAATAAAAGAGGATGATAGGGTTCTTTTAGAGAAGTCAACATTAAGGGGAATGATACCAAATGTTGACTTTTTTTCTATAGTTAGGATAGTGCACATTAAGGGGTAATGTTAGAATTAATGTGCATTGTGCCTTTGAAACTTATCATTTTATATTGACACTTATCATATTATCATTTAGGCCTCCTGCCTATATATGTAACACATATTCATGTATAATATATCTCATCATTTTTCCTCCTAACACTATCATGGATCATTTTGGAGTAAACCAGTCAATTGACACTAAATTTTACCTATTTGTCTTGTCATAAACCTTCAAAACTTAAAGATAAGCTCAACGATCTTCCTTGTTTCAAGAGGGATGAAGTGACAACTTTTTAAGAACATATAGTTGTTTTTCAATACTATAATAAATACTACTAATTTATGCAAGATGTTACCTATAACAACCCACATTACCTGCCAAACCTGAGATAGATTTTTTTTATACATATCTAATATGTTAAGTTACAACCAAGCACACTTGAATCAACATCATGTAGGGAAGTAAGTAACTAAGAGAATTATGACATAGTCAGTGTCAACTCTTGTTATAGGAGTGACCAACTCCTATCCAACCTTTCATCCCATCATTATATGTGTGATCCTTTGGTTTAACTATTTCTATCTCTTCTTGCATTAGGAAGTCTAGTCGCTTAATTAATTGAATGTCATTTCAAGCTTACTTCCCAAGTTACATTATTTTGCAGCGAAATATCATGCATATGTTATTTAAACATCATATAAGATGACTTTATTCATACCAAGACTTTCACTTGATTTCAGATATAAATAATTACATCATAACAATAGAGCCATTCATTGGAAATCACAAAGGTGTCATATATTTTTCCACATGGGAGGTGGAAATGGAAGGTCCACATGGCCCTTATTGTATTTTTCAAAGATGATGGTTTGCATGGTCTATGTAATTCCCTTGCAAGGGAAAATTGAGGTGTCTGTTTTTTTTATTCCGCCTGAGTGCGATGCCAGGAATATTTTATTCTTGATGTTTATTTTGCTGCCTAGAGAGGCATACTATTGATTTTTCCCTGAAAATGAGGGCCCCATTGAGACCCAAACATAGGGGTATTTATAGTCATCGGAAAGGTTTTTTCGAGATCGACACATTGGTGGTGTCCATTTGTAATTTTGATGTTTTTTCATCTATCTTTTTTAGCCTTAAAGTTTTGTACCTTAGAGTGCACTCTCGATTGAACCCGACACTCCCAAGGCAATTTGTAAGTGATCATTGTATCTAGTCACCTTTTCTATAGGACCTAGCAGATGCAGCGGCTGGTTACCCATGCATTTCGATAGGATGAGGAGGTCACCATAAGGACACCTACTCTAGGGACTACATACATAGACACCCTAGACTCTATTCGAGGACTTTTCTGAATCTACTTCTGAAGACTATAGACGAAGACACTTCAGAATATTCTATTCACTTATTTCTTCTTCTCCACATTTGGTTTCTATGGCTCATTTTATTGTATTTCATAGCTCATTTTTCTTTTGTATTAAGGTACATTTTCGACAGATACCGACACTTTCTAGATCGAGCTCACCATGAGAGGAGATTTGATATTCATGGTGAATCTAGTCAGTGACCTACGAGAGGCAACGTCCTGTGAGGATGACCTACAGAAGCAACAGACCTAGAAGTGGCTGACCCTGAGGCACCCATGATGAACCTGAGGCACTTAGACGATTGACCCAGTGGCAACAGACCCATGGAAGTGGCTGACCCTAAGGCAACAGACCGAGATATATACACCGTTGATCTAGCATTATTCACAGTTGGAGAGCCAAGTGCAAAGAGCACGAACCTAGGCCAAATCATGTAATAAAAGAGGATGATAGGGTTCTTTTAGAGAAGTCAACATTAAGGGGGAATGATACCTAATGTTAACTTTTTTTCTATAGTTAGGATAGTGCACATTAAGGGGTAATGTTAGAATTAATGTGCACTATGCCTTTGAAACTTATCAGTTTATATTGACACTTATCATATTATCATTTAGGCCTCCTGCCTATTTATGTAACACATCTTCATGTATAATATATCTCATCAGTTTTCCTCCTAACACTATCATGGATCATTCTAGAGTAAACCAGTCAGTTGACACTAGATTTTACCTATTTGTCTTGTCATAAACCTTCAAAACTTGAATAAAGATAAGCTCAAGAATCTTCCTTGTTTCAAGAGGGATGAAGTGACAAATTTGTAAGAACATATAGTTGTTTTTCAATACTATAATAAAGACTACTAATTTATGCAAGATGTTACCTGTAACAACCCACATTACCCACCAAACCTGAGATAGATTTTTTTTTTTGTACATATCTAATATGTTAAGTTACAACCAAGCACACTTGAATCAACATCATGCAGGGAAGTAAGTAACTAAGAGAATTATGACATGGTCAGTGTCAAATATTGTTATAGGAGTGACCAACTAATATCCAACCTTTCATCCCATAATTATATGTGTGATCCCTTGGTTTAACTATTTTCTATCTCTTCTTGTATTAGGAAGTCTAGTCGCTTAATTAATTGAATGTCATTTCAAGCTTACTTCCCAAGTTCCATTATTTTGCAACGAAATATCATGCATATGTTAATTAAACATCATATAAGATTACTTTATTCATACCAAGACTTTCACTTGATTTCAAATATAAATCATTACATCATAACAATAGAGCCATTCATTGGAAATCACAAAGGCATCAATTATTATAATCACAAAGATAATCATAATTCATTCTTATCCATAGAACATTGCTTGTTAACAAAATCATTACATCATATAACATTCTAGTAATCACTTTATAAGAATGTAAATACATCATTCCATTGGAAAGCAAATAACATTTAATTTCCATCATATTCAATATCTATGATCTAACTAATCATAATAGAAAGCAGGTATGACATTCATGCATAACAATAATTGCAAACCACAAAATGGAGTTTACACAACATATACCATGGGAACCCTCACAGGAATAAACCCAGCCTCCAAAATATTTTTATCCTCTCATTTCATAAACTTAAATTGTCATAAATACAAATATAGAAAGGCATCCCACGGATCCTTTTCTAAATCAATATGCAATTAAAGGAACCAACTTGTTCCTTGTTTTAATTATGATGCAATTAAGGAAATACCACATTTCCTTTCTCTAAGCCATCAATGCAATAAATAAGAATCTCATAAATTCTTATATCTACATGTTTATGAAATATCATCGATTACATATTAAGGATATGTTTCATACCAAGAGGGAACCCCATAATTCCCTCGAGAATGAATCCCATGTTCATTCTCCAACCTAGATGTCATTATAACCCAATATAGTACGAAATTTGTCTAAATTTTTACCTCACATGGAGAGATCCCATACTCTCTCCAAGATTAGATCCCATATCTAATATTCCACATTCATATTTCACACTTAGACAACTTCCACCATATCTTATTATAGTTCTCATAATCCATTAACAGGATCATTCATATGGTTATGCTAGAGTCCCTACAAATTTTACCTTTTTAATCTAACAAACAAGATTACATCTTCTTTGCTCTGTAACCTACCCAACAAGGTTACCTTGTAAACTATCAAACAATATTAAACCTTAAACACCAATCAATCTTGTAATTTGTCACACAAGATTACAAATCAACCTTGTAATTTATCACACAAGGTTACACTTTAAAACTCAAATCAACCTTGTAATCTATCACACAATATTACTCTTTTAAATTCAAGTCAACCTTGTAATCTATCACACAAGGTTACACTTTTAAACTCAAGTCAACCTTGTAATCTATCACACAAGTTTACACTTTTAAAATCAAATTAACCTTGTAATCTATCACACAAGATCACACTTTTTGAACTCAAGTCAACCTTGTAATCTATCACACAAGATTACACTTTTAAACTCAAATTAATCTTGCAATCTATCACACAAGATCATACTTTTAAACTCAAGTCAACCTTGTAATCTATCACACAAGACAATTATTCTAGCACGATTACTTCCCATATTGGTTAAATTTTGTCTTGTAACCTATCCCCTTTAACCTCAACAAATTCATCTTAATTTGTTCTATAGGTGTTGACTTACCAACTTTATGTTTTTCTTACTCAGTTAGTATTTCTTGCTAATTTCAACCAACTGAATAGGCATTTCTTGCTAGTTTCAACCAACTAACATTTAAAATAAGATATGGTTACACAAATAGGTTATCTATAATCCAATGACACAACCACCCTAGTTTCTTGCTAATTTCAACCAACTGAATTGGCATTTATTGCTAGTTTCAACCAACTAACATTTAAATAAGAGGTGGTTACACAGATAGGTTATATATAATCTAATGACACAACCACCCTGGTTTCTTGCTAATTTCAACCAACTAAATTGGCATTTCATGCTAGTTTTAACCAACTAAAATATAAAAAGGTGGCTATACAGATATGTTATATAATCCAATTTCACAACCACCCTGTTTACTATAATTTCTGATGGCACACAACCACCTTGGTTACTGTAATTCCCGATGGCACATAACCCCATATTGATAAAATAGGTTAACCAACTTAGTTGACTACAAATTAAGTTAGCAATTCCACCCCGTGGAGTCAAACCGTAGTTTAGGGTGACCCCCTCAACCCACGTGATACCCCTTCTTTGCTAATGAGACTACTACTGCGTGATAATTTTATTTGGAGAGCCTTCTCCTATATTAAGTCCCTTTGCACTACTGCAGAGTGTGTGCGGGGCTAATGTTATCATATATTCACCCAAAGGTTTTATATCCCAACGATCCTACTCAGTTAGCCAATAAACGCAGATCAAGTGGCAGGTCAACAATTAAACAAGGTCAAATGGCAAATCAACACACTTAGATGTCTCCAGCTAGCACTACAGACCATACCTAGCATGGATTTCAACCTTTGTAGGTGGTTTGGCTATCTATGGGAGTCGATTTCCTTTTAAAGCATTTCCTAAGACCTAGAATACCCTCATGTGGGATGATTCTTTGAAGTTCATTTTACATCCTTCTCCTATGTGTAGCTCGATGCAACACGTCAAAAACTTGGGTGTACAACGAGTAAAAAGGACTACACGAATTTCCTTTCGGTAGGTGTCTTCAAAACATACTATTTCTTTTTGAACTTTTGGGCACTCTCCCATGCTATGTCTAAGACGGTAGTTCATAAGTGAAAGCATGTTGCAGGGATATAAGTAGATAGCCCAGCAGTTGTGATTATCCATTCGTAGTTCCTCCCACGCAAGCAATAGCATTTTTAAGGATGATTCCTTCATTGAAGGGTACAAATTTGGTCGATAGGAGGGTTGATTAATGGCAATAACACCTCACTAAAAAACACACTTTTAACTAGAGCTTAAAATTTATGCGCAGAGATATACATTCACCCCATCATAACCTAGGGGTTCAGTTCTCATTTTGATAGGTTTGAATGTGAAAAAAGTTACTATTTCAAGAAGGAAAGAGACCTTGTCATCCTAATCGAGGCCAACAACAAGCCATTCGTTGGTGGCAGATCTTGGCAGGGAATCAATCAACTCGACCCAACCTAATACAACGTAGAAAATGGGTTACTACGAAAATCATCCCAACTTGAATACGTAGCTAAAGTGGTCTTAATTAGATGTTTCAAGTGGATGAAAACTTTGTCCAAGATCCTTTCACTGCTTTGCTCAGTTGCTAACAGATCGATACAGCGACTCGCAAAGAGGGGGAAAGGGTTTTGATCTTACCATAGGGAAGGTTACGCGGAGAGAATCACTCTGATTTGGAATATCAACTAAACATGAATCCCATATTTAGCATGTAGTGGGCACAATATAGGCTAAAATTATTTTCATGCAATAGAGGAAATAACCACCGAACAGTGGTCGTCGAGACTCTATCGGTGGGGGTATTAATGCTTGGTCGCACCCCCTGCTGGTTGGTCACATAGTCCAAGTAATTTTATTAACCCCAACCATAGACCTAGATAGTTTTTAGCCAAACTTAAAATGATTCCCAATTAAGCCCACTTAGGAGTTGAGGGTTATTGTAGTAGTTAAAGGTTAGTCCACCCAATAGGTAGACCTACCACTATTACCTAGACCACTTAATTTCTTAGGGGAGCCGTTTGTGGAGGCTTCTAATAATAGTTATAATATAGCTTAATAAGTTATTGACCAATAAATTAATATTTTGAGGTCTTGCAAAACATTAAGCTATTATCCCAAGTACATTAAGTCAAATCTAAATATTTCAGTCGCAATCCAAATAACAGAAAATCTATAGGAATTATACAAGTAGAAATATCCAACACAATTATAGAATCTTAAGATATTTGCGGGAGCATAGGTAAATAGATAATACCAAATGCGAAATGGAGCTATCCTAATGGCATCCTTGCTTTTCCCTAATCCAGACTCCTTTCCCATGCTTAGCCTTATACTTGCCTTCCAATATTTTTCACTTGGCCAAATGAATTAGATCTTAGTACTTTCCCAGAGCCTTTTGGTTTTTGATCTACCAAGGTAGAGAGCATACTTCCAAAGCCCAAGATTTCCTCCCCTCAATCCGTTGCTTGCCTCCCTTTTATAATTTTTCCAGCTCCTCTTCCCTCATGAGCAAGTGGATGGATAAAATATTAAAATACTAGAAGGAACCTTCTTGGAGTTCACCCAAATAGTAGGATTCTATTTTTATCATTTAAAAATTAGGGACAATACAAGAGAAGGTAAGATGGGAGTACTTTGCCTACTTTTTGGTCTTCCCTTTTCTCCCAAGTGCACCTGCAATGCCTGCAACATTACTATTCATGTGGAATGGAGAATAGTTCATCCACTAGACAAATATGTACACTTTTATTATTTAAATATGACCTTGGTGAATGGTTCATCCACTAGTCAAATATGTACATATTTTTTTATTAATTTATAGCCTTGTCCTTTTTGGGCCCAATTAAAAATTGGATAAATATTTGTGGACACTTAATTGTAAATAATTAGGTTCAATCTAATAAGTTACTTTTGTGAAAGATAATTTTCCCAAATTAATATTTTTGCAAAAGCCTTATTTTATTTTCCCCAAACCTTACCAAAATCTCAATTGTATTCAAAACCCTCCCAATTAACTTGGTAGAGTGTAGTTAGTTTTTAATTAGGTATTTTTATAGAATAATTAGGGCTTACCATCCCCTAATTTTATTAATTAGATCCTTTTATTAATACTTGTTAGCATTAGTAAGGTTTGGTAAATGCTAAAATTCAAGTATTAATTGATCCTTTGAATCAATTAATGTCTTCTAGGAAGTCCAATAGGCAGGTTGTGACATTACCTAAGGATGCTTACTTAACCGCTTGAACAAGAATCTTACAAGAGGTATGGAAAATTAACTATCAATTCCATTATCACTATGGAATTTCTTGCATTTGTAAATCGATTTGATGGAAAAGTTTCAGGTATTTTTAATAATTATATTTTAGTAAAGTGTAAGAATGGTGAATATATGTTAGAGTTCAATAGAATATATTTCAAACCATACAACTCTAGCCCAAATTTGCTCAAGCCTAATAAGTTTTCAATAATTGAAACTTATATTATTGCTTTTGATTTTGAATTTGATCTCCCATTGAGGTAATATAGGTTAAACAAATTTAGAATCCCTACTTACTAATGCTTTGGATGTTGAAATCAATATAACAATAGTTGATAAACTCTTCAAAGCTCCTACGTCTATGTCCATTTGCTTATGATAATAAAATTTCCAAAGAGGGAAAAGCATAAACTTATAAGGCTAACAAATATTCTCCCTAGCCAAATAAAAGAGGTTACCAATATGTTGAGACATCACTGATAATATTACAAAATTGAAGTGAGAAATAAATTATTGACCTCTTTGGGACTTACAATTAAAGTTATAATCAACCTATAAGAAATCAACACTAATTCATATTCTAGTTATCAAATCAAGCAAATATATGTAATAAGGAACAACCTCCCTAGTGATACTACGCAATGAGACTCCTTTACTTGAGTCAAAATTTGATTATAAACCTTGTAAATAGGATGAGCCTTACTTGAATATGATTGTTTGAAGGAACAAAAAGTTTATCTAACAATAGGAAAGCATTTTGATGTAGTAAATCACATGCACTGTATTGAAGACATATTTTCCCTAGGTTTGAATACATCATAATTTTAGAATCAAATTTAGATCTTATATAATTATGATTTAAGGTATTTATTGTTTGATCCTATACCAATGTTTCATTGCCTAATCCTATAAGTCATTTTGGAATGAAATTGACAATGACTCATAAGCTTAGTAAAATCAAAAATCATATTTCAAGTCAAATAAATCCAAGAGTCTAGCATATAAGAAAGAGGTAGTTCATTTTCTTAGAGTTGAAAAAATATTTTATAGGCAAACTATATCATCCTAATAAATATGACTCCTAAGATCATCTTGGGAGTGATACCATAAGGATTAATGAAAATAATAATCATTTCTTAATTTTAGTAATGGGTCAAAGGTATGTAGTGTATATTCTAGCACTTTACATTCAATCATGCTTAAAGTAGTAATGAAGAAATGGTTTAGCCTTAGAGATACTCTTATCCATTTGAATCCAAGATATCTCTTACATTGGGATAATTATGGATTTTATGCGCTTAGATTATTCAAGCTCTTGTAAGGTTTATTAGTGTCATTATAGCAATTCATACCACTCCTAATTATGGTCTATTATCTAGAAGTTGGAATGGAGCTTTAGGGGACATGATACAACTTGATTTATTCATGCTACAATTCCTTAATATGGCCTAGTAGGGTTATATAAGAAATCTAATATACCTTTTATCTTGAGTGACCCAAATAAGTTTATGAGTTACCTAGTGTATGTCATACACGAATAAACCAAGATTTTGTGTGTTGTTTATGAACCACTTGAATCAGTTGTACCTAAGATAGAGAACACATTATGGTTCATGTACTTTGATGACTTGTACCTTCTTGGATAATCAAAGGTAATATGATGTCTTAGTAGCAAATGCATTACAACAGTGACTAAGTTGAATTTTAGTTGCACTAATAATGTGGTTGAGGATCTATTGTTGGGACTTAGGGATATGTTTACACTAACAATGATAGACCTAGATCTCTTTAGTAACTCCAAAATTGTGGCACACTACGAGATAAAAATGAAGCCAAATAATCATTACTACAACACAAGAATTTGGTTTAGGATTCTATTGACCATAAATTTTATGACATTCAATATTATTGCAATTCCTAGAACTAGTAGTATGAGATCTAATGATCTAATAGTGATGGCTACACAATTTCATTATCTAGTAATTTTTAGCTAAAATATATAACAAATATTATCAATAGACTTGCATTTTTAGATAATGTGAAGCATTTACAAGTTTTTTCAATGTGAAAGATAGATTAAGCGGTTGTGGTAGTATGTTGATTATTTTGTTTCTTAGAATAGTGATGTAGAATGATAAGATGAATTTAAGTCAACATGCTCCATAAGGTGAGGAAAACATCAATGTTAGTGCTTCTAATGAATTTTTTGGGAGTAATTTTATTAATCTTAAAACTACTTCCTTTCTCAAATGGATTAAGTTCTCTCAATCACCTTTTATCTCAAAATGCTTCAAAGAAGCCATGAATACAACAATTATCAAAAGACATGAAAAAGGCTAATTTGAGAACCATTGATCAGGCTAAATTGGTGAAGTTAATAAATAGTCAATATACAAAGATATGACTTGGAGATAAAGCTTGAAATTTTAGTTTAGAAGTAAGAGCAAAAACCATTTTTGAAAGCAACTGGAAAGCAATTGGGAGACATTAATTTGATTATCATGTTTCTAAGTTGGAAGAAGAATCATTCATTATTGTTATAAGGGATGTGGTACAAGCATATTTTTTATTGCCTACTACTTCTAGACATGTCAACCAAACTAAACAAGTATCAGAAATGAACTTTGAAGTTTGGAAGCATAATATCATGTAAATATAGTTATTGTGGTAAGACCTTCAAGGACTCTTATTGAAATATTCAAATTAGAAGATAAAGTTGGTGATATTATTGATCAAATGCATGTTGTCTTATGTGGAGAACACTATGATGCTAAGACTACTACCTGTAAAATTCTTAAGTTTGTTTATTTCTAGCCTGCATTGTTCAATGATGTGTGTAAAGCTATGAAATTTAGTTTGCAATGCCAATTGTTTGTAAGAAAATAGAAGTTACCAACATTGCCATTGAAGACAATGAGGGTCAAAGCTCCATTTCAACAATGGGCATTGGATATTATTGGATAGATACACCTAATGTCTAGTGTATAATACATGTGGATATTGATAGCCACATGATGCTTCACAAAATAGGTGGAAGCAATAGCTACAAATAAATGTGGCACTTAAATAGTCAAGTTTGTGGAAGAAAATATTCTCACTCATTTTGGTTTGATAGAGCTATTCAACAAAAATTTAACCAATTTTTTTGTAGAACATTTATTTAACTATTATCTATAATAATTTGGTATGATAGAACTATTCAACAATAATTTAACCAAAATTATGAAGAAAGTTTTGAGTGACAAGAAAAAAATGAGATTCTTAACTCAAGTATACTTTGTAAGCAAACAAGATCCCCATTATGTAAGTTCCCTTTTAAATCGGTATATGGATTTGAGGCTATGATTCCACCTAATCTTACATATATTTATCCTCTAATTGCTACAAGAAATTTCTACGAAACCTAAATATTTGAATAAGTGGATCTAGTAGTTGATTGGACTGGAAGAATGGAGGAATGCCATAAATAAAAGATTAAAAAATATACCTAGAGAAGATGAATAATTTTTTGACTAAAAAGAAGTCAAAATTTAAAATCGCAAATCTAGTATTCTAATGGGATAATGTCAAGGAGAACACAAGAAGTTCGACAATTTGAGATTTTGGTCTTTAATTATTGATAATCAACTTGACTCCAATTCATTTGATCCAAGTACAATGGAAGGAGAAAGCTAGAGTTTCCTATTAATGGGTATTAGTTTAAAAACAAAAATGGTTATATGGGATCAAAATGAGTCCCACTCGTATTGCATCACCACCACAAGGGTATTAAAAAACTTGGCAACTATGCATGGTTTCCTCTGTGAAAGTTGAGGTATTTAGCATGTTGAGATCATGCCATTTAATTATTAATGGGTTCACTTGAAGCTATTAGTTTTCTAAATTTGATCATGGTGTCCATGATGGAACCCGCCCAAACATGGAGAATTATTTCTTGTAGTGTTGAAACTGAATAAAATGATTCTTCAAAAGTTTCAAGCTAAAAATCATATTTTGGGTTAGCTTGCAAGAAATGTACCTAGAGACTAGATCATTAGCAATCCATAAGGGGTTATTATCCTGAAGTAGAAGCCTATGTTGTGACCTTTTACGACACCTTTAATTTTCAATAGAAGAAACATTTTGATTAAGGTGAAGTTTTTCAATGTTGTTTTGACTAAGGTCTAATTATAATTCGTTAAAATATTTCGAAGTTTCATTGTTGAACAAAAGATCAAATGGACAACAACCATGATTGAGTAGCTAAATTGGCCACTTAACATCTATTTCATATAGCATTAGAATGGTAGAAACCAAGGTTTCCTAGCACAATAATTTAATAAATGAGAAATAAATAACACTAAAATAAATAGAATCACTTTTAGATACGAATCACCTTTTGCATTGGTTTGAGAAATCCCTCCAATGGGTCTAAATAATATATGTTTTTATATTTCATCGATGCCCCGAATGATAGAATTGTATAATGTCTTATACCCACTCTAGGGTTATGAGTGAAAAGTCGCAATGCTTACCTAACCCTAATATTATATATTATAATATAATAATTAATTTATAATTAATTATTATATTATTTATTATTCTAACCATAGGATAAAATATATTATTATATTATCATTAATAATTAGGGTTAGGATAGGATCCTAACATGCCACCCCTCCTAAAAATAGCTTTGTCCTCAAAGCGATGGAAATATTGTCGCAAAAGTCATCTCAGAATAGTTGCTAGTGGTTCATCTTTGAATTGTAGATTTTTGCTAGAAGAAAGTTTAAGTCTTCTCGAATGCAAATTTGTTCTTGAAGTTTCAAATTGTTTAAGACATCCTGGTCTGGTACAGCTGGACCAATTTCACCTGCTTTGCCCTAGTGCTGAGATTGGATATTAGCACAAGCCTTGAGCTGAGCTGCCTGCAAAGCAAATTGCAGGTAAGGATTGGGATGCATCTGATTCTGAGTTTTTGATTGTCCTTCATATTGATAGTGAGGGCTCTAAACTTGGTGTAGTATTAATTGCTTTCCCTCTACGTTGAATGGTGCTGGTTTATGTCAATTGTTAGCTCCGCTTGAGATGTTTCACTTGCTATTCTTCGCTTGGTCTTCTTAAATGGTGCTTTGAGCTTTTAAAGCTCTTCAATAATGGTGGTTGATGACAAATTCTTGTTGCCTTCTCTAATTCTAAATAGAGTGCTTTTAGACGTGTTCTCACTTTGTTGTATCTCTCCCTTTTATCCTCTCTACCTTGAACTTTGAAAGATTGGTGGACGTTGGATTTGCTTGCGATACGATGTAACTTTTCGCTGGTTTTGACCAGTTTAATGGATGTCTTAGATGCACCTGTGACCTCCTTGACTTCGGGCTTTGAATGCTCTCAGATGTCTTGATAGGGCCCTCGATGGTCTTTTCAATTAAATCAACGACTTTGGTAATGCTTTTTTATTGCAGCAAACAACAACGAAACCTCTCCATGGGGAACTTTTCTTGTTAACGACCATCAGTCCAAGGGATGGCTTCAATCATTCATCGATGGGTTCACTCGTCCGGCGGTTGTGAATTCTATTACCTAATTTTTCTCTGCGTGAAGTAATTGGTGATTTTTTTCAACCTTGGTTATAATGTTCTCAACTCGGCTGCAGTTGCGATCGGATTCGATGAGCTTTCTCAAATAGCTTCATCAAAACGAGTTCCACATCACTAGCATTCACCTGATGTGATGATTATTTCACAAATAGCTTTTTGTTAGTTATTGAATCTTGATTTGGGTTTTTTTGTTCGTTTGGTTTTGTTGGCTCACCTTGTAGGTAATATACTAAAAACACCCATTGCCCCTATTTCTTCCTTTCAAGGAGCTTGTTGTAGTCGTCATTTGAGTTAAATGCTCAGGAAATGTTGAACCACAAATCCTAACAGCTATACGTCAATGACAACTAATGCTTTCGAATGGAAGCAATTTAATCTTGAGTGAAACCTTTTTAAATTTCCAATCAAAGACACTTGTCATAACTAAGTGCTCTTCATTTTCAAGAATGTCAAAAATGATTTGAGACAGGTTGAAGCCATCGTTGAATTTATTAAACAATTGTTGATTCCAGCTATTCAAGTCTTTTTCTTAGGGAAATCTAAGCATTTTTAGACTGCACTATATTCAACAGGAAATCTGCCAAAATTTGTTGTAACTATAATTGTCATGGAGCTACCTATGTTTGTTGACTGCACTTCAAAAATTTCTACAGTGGCTCCACTCTCTTAGCTTCAGACCAAATAAAAATCGTTTCAATAATCATTTTCGTCGTTACTTCCAAATTGACGTTACCTGTTTTTCCAAACCTTTGTCATTCATGATGCTTTTCATTTATTTTCAAAAATCTTCAAAATCTTGCTCAGCCTCAAAAATTCTTAAATTACCATGTTTAATGTTCTTTGTAATGTACAATAATTATTTGCTTTGCATTCCCCTATCATTGACGTTACAACGATTATTTTAGGCGTTACTATCTCTTCTCAGGTGCTATCCAAAACATTCACCCAGCTTTATCTCCAGTAAATTAGTGACTTTGATGTCTAAATTAAATTGTCTTTGACTTAAATTGGGCGTCAACGAAGGCAAAACCAAATTGAGTAATTATGGTAGAAATTTTGGAGGTAATTCTTAACCTTGGAGTTAATGTTACATATAACAATAGAACAACCAAGTTGCATGTAGAGTAGTAGATGTTTTATGATCAAGCGATGCGGCTGCTTACACAGTGTAGAAAAATGTTCTCCTGATTCGGTCATTCGAGGAATAATCGTGCATTTGTGTGTTGGTGTCGGGGTTACATATGTAATAATGGAAGGAATCGTCTCCAGATTACCAACAAACACATTTGCCTCCTTTCCTACATTTGCAATTAATCTGGAAGGCATATGTGCATTATGCAAATCAGAATCAAACAATAATATTGGTAACCATTGGCTGAAGAAAGTTTGGTTCTATGTCTGTTCAATAACTTAAACAAAGTTAATGATGTGGGTTGTTGCTTGGCGTGTATGCACAGATGAAGATGAGTTCCTTCTGGTAGAAAATTGGTCAATTGCAATCATTGATCTCTTGAAAGGAGGAGCAGTAGCAATAATCGGGCCTCAAAAGTCCGAAGTTGCAGAGTTCATATCAGATCTAGGAGATGCAAGCACAAGATAATAATATTGTACTACAACTTTTTATAATATGTTTTATTTCATCCAAAGCAAGATAATAATGAGCCTCAAACTAAACTCATTTTTATTATAAAAAGCCATCACTCCATAGTTTTATGCCACGATAAAAGAAGATAGAGATGTCACCTTCAAAATATCATATTCTTTGTTTTCATTAATCTCATTCACCCTTATCCGTGATCTTAAACAAGAGGTGGCTACACATGTTATTAGTCACCAAAGGTGAGTTACTTGATGCATGACATTGTAGAAGTGAATGTTTCTTTCATTGATGTGCCATGAAAACTTACATCGCCAACATTATGGAAAAATCTACTCTAGTTAAAATTTTATGGTAGAAGTTTTAAAATTTTCTAAATTTGTCCATGTATTAGTTGTTTCTCTATATTTTATATGGCCTTCTGCTCTCTAACACAGACAAGGGAGGAGAGGGAATGAAAGCATTTGTTTCCTACCTTAACAAAAAACACCTTCTGCACTCTAACCAATTTATTTCTATCTTGTGGAGATTGAAAATAAATAAAAAAATGCAAGTATACTAGCTATTGGTATGGACGTATCTCGATAGATTATTTGAACAATGGTGGTGGCCAAGGTGGAGGGCGATTGTCTGAGAGCAGTATGCCATCCCATGTAACTGGCATATAATCAAACTGATCCTTTGCTAGAATATATCCATTGAGATTTTCAAAAGCTTTTATTCCTTCCTCTGCATTAATTAAATTTTTTGAAAAAACATTGCCAACATCATTGGAGATACCATTAGAAAATTGTGTTTGTTGTGTTAGGGTCTTACTAGGTTGTTTTCCACCTTGATGGCTTTGTGTATCACCCATATGCATGTCTATAAAACTTAATTTTTGCAAACCTTCATCCTTGATATCGTCTTCCCGATGAATTTTTTTTTTTTTTAAATTGCATTTTTAGGGTTTAATATAATTTCTTCTTTTTTCTCTGGAAGTACATTATGTACTTTTTGAAAATTTATGGCTTCGGGTTCTTCCGCAAAAAAATTTCTAGGGTTTTCATTTTCATTTGCAACTTTTGTGCTTCCACTTCCATTAGATCCTCACTAAACTTATTAATAATGTTTTTCGAAACGTTGCACACTAAAAATATTTTCTAAATGTTGCTAGTGTGGTTTCCCCAATTCCCGAAATTCTTCCCTCAATTTTTGAGCTTCTTTCTGAACTTCTTGGTCCCATATGGTTGGATCCATAAGGCTCTGATACCAAATGGTAGGAACCAAGGGTTCCTAGCACAATAATTTAATAAATGAGAAATAAATAACACTAAAATAAATAGAATCACTTTTAGATACGAATCACCTTTTGCATTGGTTTGGGAAATCCCTCCAATGGGTCTAAATAATATATGTTTTTATATTTCATGCATACCCCGAATGATAGAATTGTATAATGTCTTATACCCACTCTAGGGTTATGAGTGAAAAGTCGCAATGCTTACCTAACCCTAATATTATATATTATAATATAATAATTAATTTATAATTAATTATTATATTATTTATTATTCTAACCATAGGATATGAAATATATTATTATATTATCATTAATAATTAGGGTTAGGATAGGATCCTAACATAGAAGCATTAATATATGATACCATACTATTAAAATGTTTAATGTTTGGTGCTAAGGATGAAAATGAAATTGGCAAAGATAACAATAAAACTAGGTGTATGTTGGCATCTATTGTATCCAAGGTTAGAACTAATACCTAAACATTGGCCTCCATTGGCCTCCATTGGCCTCCAACATTTTGGCAATAAAAAGTTCTTTGTTACATAATAAGGTTTTATATCCAACATATGCATAGTCTTTCAAAAATAATTCATAAAACATGAAGTAGATATTAGAGATTGACAAATTTCTATGTTGAAAACTTATAGATAGGTTAAAGACTACACTTCCATCTATGTACATGTCATATTTGATAATGGCCCACATGATTGAGGCTTTTTGTGTGTGATGGACTACCAATTTGACAAGTACACATTTGAACCTATTTTAATCACTATTATATTGATTTTGAACTATAAGTATCATAGATTAGGTGGCACAGACCATTTGGATCTAACAAAAGAGTTATGCTACTATCCAATCCACATGCTTTCTAAAAGAACTCATGAATTACTTGGAAAATGGAGTTTAATTTTGCAATTTTGTGTTATTGTGATGACTTGCAATCTTTGATGTTATGAACCAACTATAACAATTAATTATTGATATATGTTTGCTTATGTGTATGATCATTGTTTATGACGAATGATCCTCATGCGATCATGATTGGTGTTCTCTACTATGTGATTACAAGGAGTTCGGGCGAAAGTATCAACAAGAATTTATACAATAGTATTGCAATGTCGTCTTCTTAAATCATATAAAGTGAGGAATTTGCCATGCATAGTAACCAAGGCCAAAAAGTGCACTTGTTTTGCATTAATTACAAGTATGCCATGAACTTGGTTGTGTCAAAGCCTGTCAAGAGAGTCAAAAGAATTGAATATCCTATGATGGTTCATGTTGTCTATTGGGAATAATGAACAGAGTGAAATGTTAGTGATCATTACATCTTTGTAAGCACATACATGTATTTTTGTTGGGAGGGAACAAGAACTGCCAATTAACATTTCATGTCATTGCCTTGAAGCTTCATGCAACACAATCATAGAACTTGCTCATGCTAAGATGGGTCTTTCCAAATTCCATGACAAATGGGACACATATAGTGTTTTGTTAGGTTGTAGATGCTCCAACATTTCCATGTTAGTAGCACAAGTCGAATGATGTAGGTAGTTCAAGTGGCTTGCATTGTAAGGCAAAGAATGTGATCAAGGAGGACTTGGTAGAAGAAGAATCACTCCAAGGGGATGAAGATGACAAGCTAGATATCCTAAGACAACCCTTGCAACAATCTAAGCAATTTATTGTCACCATCATGCCATTATCATTTCCTCAAAGGAATGATCCACCCTTAATGACCAAGTATGTGGAGCACTCATCAAGAGAGTCAATTGTTCAGCAACCACCTTTCAAGATTCTTCTACTCATAAGTGTGACCCACATGCCATGATGGTTAGTGATATACAAGACATAGTGGTAGGTCTATCATTCTTGCAAGATGGCCATGATGGATGCTGACATATCTGAGGATTTAACAAGGGATTGGACCTACCATCTCAAGAAATTTGGCATCGAAAATAGCTCTTTCCTTGTAACTCCTACTTTGGAGATTGATATATTGTAGATAAATCTCTTGCCTTAGTTTGAGACACAAGCAAGAATCACAAGGATGTACAACATGCACAATAAAATCCTAGTTAAGGCACAATGCAAAAGCCTACTGAGGAGGGTGTGCACTAGGCATAGTTAGCTACTACTTAGCAAAAAGGTATTTCTTTGATAGCATAGCGACATTCATCACATGATGGAAACACATATAATGATGATCCATCGAACCGATCAAAGCATCCTAATTATGAGAGATTGGTGGTTTTACCTACCCTTGAGAATCTTGAGGTATCAATAGGCATTAAGGATGCACATATAGCTATGTTCTTTGAATAGTCAATCAAAATCATGACTAGAATGCAAGAGGACTTATTGTCCAATCCAATGCAAGAGTGGTGCACTTGCATATAGTATCAATCATCAAAATCATGATTATTATACAAGGACTTCTTGTCCAGTCCAATTATACATGTGTATGCTCAAAGACATGTGACAACTAATCCAATTTCCCTTTGTCCATTATCCCCTGCATATATGGCACAATCCATCTTGGGATCTCTAAAGCCTTTTGACTCTCTCAACAAGTAGGACTTGACCAAGTTCATGGCATAATTGTACTCATTACACAATTTGACCTCAACTATCCTGCATGGGTAACTTCCTTGCTTTGTATGGCATTAAGAAGCCAACATTGCAATAGTAGTGTATCAAATCTTGTTGACACTTATGCCCGAACTCTGTATGATCACATCATAGAGAACACCAATCGTATAGCAAAGAACACCAATCCTGATCACATAAGAATCATCCATCAGAAGCATTACTAATATCCACACATAAGCAATATATCAAAAAATCATTGTTATGGCAGGTTTCATAACATCAAAGATTGCACATCATCACAAAAACAAAAATTTAGAAAATTAAACTTCATATTCTAAGCAATCACTAAATTCTTTTAGAAAGTATGTGCATCAAATAGCAATATAGTTCTTTTGTTAGATCCAAATGGTATGTTCCACCCAAACAATTATAGTTGAAAATAAAGACAATAATGATCAAGATAAATTCAAACCAATATCTAGAAATCTAGTATTTTGTCGTACTCACAAAAGTCCTCGATCATATGGGGATCATTATCAAAGATGGCATGTACATACACATCAATGCAATATTTAACCTATCTCTAGGCTTTCAAAATTAGAGACGTGCCAACCCTTAACATCCACTTCATGTTGAACTAATGCAATCTCAAAGAGTATGCATGTGCTTATTCTACACCTGATTATACTACCTTATTCTGTGTAACAACGAATTTTTCTAATGCCAAATACTCAAGGCCAATTAGAAAGTATAAATTTCAATCTTAGATACAATAGATGCCAACACATGCCTATTTTTTCTATTCTATGCCAACTTCATTTTCATCCTTAGCATCAAACATTAAACATTTCAATAGTATGGCACCAAGTGTTAATATGATAACACCGATGAAGTAGACATTAGATAGCCAATTCAGTTGCTCAATCATGGTTTCTGCCTAATTGATCTTTTGTTCAACAATGAAAGTCCGAAATATATTAACCAATGGCCATATATCTTATTCAAAACAATAAAAAAAAACATGAACTTAATGAAAAATTCTCTTTTATTAAGAGTATTATCATCGATCATCTTGGAGTGTTTGTGCATGTTCCTGATGCATGTATCAGAGTATTGTCTCAATTTTTTGTTGTCTCTATGTACGAGAGTAGAGTTTTCATGTATCTATTTGCATAGATAATGGCATACATTAGTTGATGCTGTGAGTTCTATATGTGTTGTATATTTATTTATGTTGCATGCTTCCTTTTTGGATTTTCTTGTATTGTCTGTTACTTTTTTGTGTGTGACATAAACTTCAAAGTATATAAAACTTATACTACACAGCATTCCAAAGTTGTCGATAAACAAGGTTCCACGAGCAGACCGATTTTAGGGGACGGCTCGGGGACGGCTGGGGGGACGGCTAGTATAATACTATAAAAATTGAATTTTTTTAGAAATTTAGAATAATCTACACATTCAGAATTCTACACCCAACAAAAATGATATTTCATATTACTAATCAATTATGTAAGTGCAGCCATTCATATTCAGATTAGTTACTAACACATAAGTGCAGCCATTCATATTCAGATTAGTTACTAACACAAGTGCAGCCATAATTGAGTCATTTAACATTTTCATATTCATATTAGTTACTAATTTGCATCCATTTAATTGTTTCAAGTTCAACAACTATAACTTGAAGGTTCAGCCAAGGATATCAAGTGCAAACAATGTTCAAACAGTCATCATTTTAAGTAATAACAGTCATCATTTTTTCAGCCACCAATGTTCAAACAAAGACTGTCATTTTTAAAAAATTTCAGTCACTAACTGTTCAAATTTTCAGTCACTATACCAAAAGAATTGGTATTGTTTAAATAAACCTCCTTTTAGTCTTGTAATGATGGCATTATAGCATAATTCCAAAGACCCTTACCATAGGTCCTTGGGGATTAGACCCCACAAGTGAATTAGTTTAGTGTTGGCTTTGGTGGGGAAATTTTGTAAGCATGAAAGTTTGATTTTAAGTAAGGGACAAGAACCAAATTAGGGCTAACCTTATACAAATCAATATAAAGCAACTCTTTTCTTGCACGCCTTCATATTGGAACCCTAAGTTTTGGTGAAAGAGAGAGTGGAGGTCTGAACCATCACTGCAAACTAGCAAGAGGATGCAATGACACTGCCTCATGGAAGCCATGCCCTAATCAAACCTCTGATTTTGCTGACTTCTTGCAAAACCCATTTGTGGATTCTGATTGAAATGAGAGGGGTACATGGAATGAGATGGATTTGGTGCTGGATATGCACCATTTTTGGTCTTATAACGAGTAAACCCTCGGAGGTTTGGGACACCGGCAAAAAAAAAAGAGGAAGCGAGACAGTGAATAGAGAAAGCTTGTGCAAATTTTGCCAAGAACATCTAGGGTTTTGTTGCAAATAGAACCGGGTACTATCCTTGGTTAAATTATTTGTTTACCATTCATGTTGAGATGGAAAAAACATGTGTAGAAAGAGTTTTTCATGCTGCTGTGGAAATAAGTGAAGTCTTCTATTTTCACTCCTTGTTTTGTTAGGTTTAGGGTTTGATGGGGGGTGAGACTCAAAATGGGTCCCACCCCTTACCATTTTTTAAGTTAATTTTTTTTTTTTTCCCCCTTGGGTGAGGACGCCCAGCCGTGGGGGATGGCTGGGCCCCATGGGGGACGCTCAGACCATCCCCGGGGACGGCTGGGCGTCCCCGAGGACGCCCCAAAAAGGGGGACGTCCCGGGGACGGGATGCCACAGGCCTCAGCCGTCCCGGGGACGTTTCCCAGCCGTCCCCCAAAAAGGGGGACGGGGGGAAACGTCCCCCGTGCTGGGGGACGCGGGAAACGGGGGACGCGTCCCCATGGAACACTGCCGATAAATAAAGCTATGCTTTGAACAAAATATATGTCAGGCACTTTCCCATCCCATTCATCTCATAGTTAGAAGCTGACATTTTTTCTCTCATACATCCCACTCTTTATTGTCTTTCTAAAAAGAGAGGAATTCTGTCATGCCAAATCTGCCTACATATGGTCCCTCTCATGCAGTTCTATGGCTCCCTCTCTTCCATGAATCTAACACACCAACATTTTGGGCATATTTGTTGTGTCTGTAATTTTAGCAACTATGGCAAATGAAGAATACCCAACATGCCCTACTGTTGTTATTATGTGGTGAACATGGTGGGTTTCAGGTATGCTTGCGAAGGAAACTTCATAACACATCAGTACAGGCAAGAAGCTTCATCGTCCCATATCTGGGAAGTGCTCACATCAATAGACACAGATAGCGAAATCCCCCTATCATATGAATGTAGGGCATTATGCTTGGTGCACTTGGAGTTGTTGCCAATGGATTGTAATCATACTTGATGAGAACCTGCAGACCGTCCAATACGGAAAACTTATTACCTACAACAAACCATAAAACATTGCACAGATCCAGCCTAAACATCATCAACTTGATTCACAAAATTTGAATAGCCGAACATGCTTCATGAATTGGCTTAGTTGAAGCCAGACGTTTCATCTGATATCCAGAAGGGGCTACCTCATTTCATTATAGCCAATCCAACCACATAGCCCTCATATTCTCTTGGGTTACCTCTATATCATCGTGACTATTCTAGTAAATAGAAACAACAGGAAAATCCCAGAGAGCAGGCATATTGAAAGCTTCAAGTGCTAAACTTTACTGGCAGCACCAACAAAGGTGAGGTTAATGATCTTCAATGCTTTCTGTGGCTGCAGATATGTTATAATATCCCAAGTCTAGGCAAACAACTAATACCGTTGCAAGCAAGGAGTTGATAACTGTCAGCTGGCTGGTGTTAATTTGAAGGCAATTGCTGAGTTAGAAATCATAGGATCCATGGAGTCAGCAATGAAGACAAGGCCAGATCAAGCCTGCTCTACCTTGAGCCTTTAGTTCATGCTTGAGTGCCCATTTTGTGCTTATTGGGCTTTACAGTTGAAGCCACAAGTTGATGATCAAAGCTTGTACCTTGACATCAAAGAAGAATGCTGACTTAATTTTGCCTGAATGCAACTGCTGTCCCTGTTCAAATAACTGATCCATGATTCATGGCCAATGACATGCGAATGCATTTGAGTCTCCACAATGATAACAGTGCATCCAATGAAGGTGACAGCCAGCATGTTGGGACTGATATTGAGAATTGTAGGCCAGCCAGTGATAGATCATA
The DNA here is from genome assembly GCA_028583015.1 of Wollemia nobilis. Classification (NCBI taxonomy): domain Eukaryota; kingdom Viridiplantae; phylum Streptophyta; class Pinopsida; order Araucariales; family Araucariaceae; genus Wollemia; species Wollemia nobilis. The sequence continues at coordinate 1,292,655 of JAQPPZ010016950.1, forward strand.
TCTTGGATGAAGAAGTACAATGAGTCTAACCACCATAGATTGGCACAAATTACACTTTTGCTAGTGGCCACACTCAACTTCATGGCTCATAGTCATTGGTTTGAGCAGGTATTTGGCAATGGACCTTAATGCGATAATGGAAGCACTTTCCTAAACTTGAAGGACACGCCTTCAATCCTGAAACCTTTAGGAAAATATCATGAGAAGCAGAGCTATTTTATTACAAATCTGTGTTCAACTGTTTCATATGAGTCCACAAAATCAATCAACCTATGAAACTAGCCCACGATTATCACAAAACAAATATACTAATGTTAAAAAATTTAGGGATCTTCATAAGATGATACAATGAATTTTGATAGTCCATCTAGCTATGGATCTCCATGTCTCCTTTAAAGAAGAGAGCAGGAGAAATATTACCAAATTAAGCTTACCCAATTACCTGGGTTGCAGCATGAGAATAGATTCGGTTATAACCTAAGTTACCAGGTTCAGGTTTCGAGTTCAACAAGGATAAAAATCAGGGAAAAAAATCATCGTTGAAAAAATTAGTTGTAATGTTTGTCATTATGTTCGAAAAGGAAAATAAATAGTTTCACTAATATCAATATCTAAAATAAATATAAATATGTACAAAGAACTTCACGGTTGATGCAAAAATGATATTGACATGCAAATGGCTCTATGAATGAGTTGACCTAAAATCATTTTTGCCGTGTCTTTAAACTTTTTCTTTAGTTATACTGTTTCACTCTTTACTTTTTATAGATCTAGAATAGAATCAAGTATATGTCGGAATGAATGACGGAAAAGTTTTAGTTGTTATATATATGATTTTTTGTTGACTGTTATTTGCTCAGATATGTTGACTGTTATTTGCTCAGATATGTTGTCAAATGTTTTCACCTAAGGTAGAAAATTGCCAAAATTCAAACATTTTTGATAAAATTCATCAAATCTTATGACTCTGGCTATAACCAAATCTGAAAATATAATAACCTCTAGGTTAAGAGTTTGTACAAAAATCCAAATAGGAGGTTGCACTAGAGAACAGAATCACAATACACTGTAGAAGGAATCCAAGTACGCCAACAACAATGCAATACTGGATAAGATTTGAACCATTGTAGCTGGAAAAATCTAAACTCAATTTCGAATTTGGAATTCTAAGAAATTTAGATAAAGTACTCAGACAACAATGGAAAACACATCAAGCTGCAAGCTTACTGCAGTGGTAAGGGCTTTGGCTTCTCTTTGAGAGGTTCAAGGTTCAAACCCCACTCAGTATGAGGGGACCATGACCCCTCATAAAAACATGTGTAAACTCATTGAAGGTAAGCTGCAAGCTTACTGTAGTGGTAAAGGCTTTGGCCTCTCTTTGAGAGGTTCAAGGTTCAAACCCCACTCAGTATGAGGGGGCCAGGACCCCTCATCAAAACCTGTGTAAACTCATTTTAAAAAAAAAAATGGAAAACACACCAAACCTATAAAGAAAAACTAAGTAGAACTTTACTGCATTCCAAAGAGCAATTCTCATAAAACAAATATGATAAAAGAAACTTTACTCAGCAAGTATGAGTGCCAACTTGGGTATAATCCAAGAGCAGGATGGCTACTGGACTTGACACCACTCTCGAAGACTTCAAAGCACATTCCCAAAAAGAACCTCCCACATGAAACTTAAAGGCCTTTTATAACTCCATTCTCCTTGATGACTCCCTTTGCAACGTGTGTCAATTCCCTCAGTATAACTGACCTTTTAGATTCTTTTTGCCACCTGTAGGGTCAATTCATTGCAAGTTAGTACTAATCATGACTGTATAACTGACAAGTAGTTGATAACTGTATAACTGATGAGTAACTGGTGACTGCACGACTGACCTAATATCCAATGCCTCCCATAACCGATAATTAAAAGATGACTGCATAACTCACAATTGACTTACTCCCGCATTATTGAGACATTCTGGAAACTATATACATATATTAAGGTAAAACATGAAAAGGCTTCCTTTTCTTTCTTTTTCCTTCAAGCATTACACAAGATTCCTAATGTCACTGCAAAATCAATAATTGTTACAGAGATTAAAATAGTAAAATTTGCATCTTGAAGAAATATTACAAAAGGATACAGATATCATAACTTCTCTTCGTCTCAGTTTGAGAAACATTTTAGAACTACAAATACTTACAAGTCTTGGCTTCAATGAGATAACAAAAGCCCATAGATTAATGATTATCCTACTAGCAATCTACAAATGTTTAGTAATTCACATTGAGAACAAATAAGCATTTCAACCAATGAAGTTATTGAATAGTGTAGCTTATGATTGTAATTGATCCTGTAGACACCCAATTTTGAGTGCATTTGTCAAATCTCTAAAACTTACCAGCATCTCTATCAGCTAATCAATCAAATAGTCAAATCAAGTCAATCATCTTCATGCCCAAACTAGCAGCATTTATCACTCCAAAAGCAGAAGCACCGGGACAGAAGCAGTAACACTGACAACGCTTCTACTTGCCTGGCAGTGCTTCTGCAAACTTTTCAAATTTTGTCATTTCTTGCCCAATTCAGCCCAACAATGATCGTTTGGCACTAGTGTCAGATCTTTAGCACCGCCAATGCATAGGATCCCAATGCTATTGATTATCATAACAGAAAAAAAACAAAAAGCATGGCAGGCAAGCAGCCCACTGCACATGCAACCTAAATCAGGTCACGCCAACCGCATCCACCATCACATTGAGCATGTCACGGTCTTGAAACTCACCAAGCCACACAAATGACACCACCTAGAAGGCTGCCTATCTCAGCAGAATCTCTAGAAGACCCCCTGAGGGAGCCTCAATTTCCTATAAAGCCAGCCCTTGGGAAGCCAAAAAGCATGAACATTTTTCGATAGCAAAGCTCTACTGGGATCATTTCTCGAATACAATCTTTTAGTAGTGAAACTCTACAAAAATCATGTCACATTTGTTTCCTACAATGACGAAATTCTGTCAACATCGTCTCTCATCTGTGTTTTGGGCAACGAATCTCTACAGGAATCAACACCTGCATGCCATCCTATGACAGCGAGGCTCTGCTAGATTCAGCTGTTGGCACTTTGTGAACTCTGTTGGTGGCCTTCTCTCCAGCAATAGCAAGCCTTCATCCTCTCACCGCAGCGTGGGGCATCTACCAAGGCTTTGGGGTTACGAACCTGCTCGTAGTCACTAGGTTGTGCCCTTCCATCCCCAGTTTACCATTTCTGTTTTGCTGTTTTCACAGTTATCTCACCATCGATCACCAACTTTGCCTTTGTTTAAGTATCCAATCTGTCTGTTATCACTTTGTTGTCCTCACTAACTATGAGTTTTGGCATCAATCAACTTTTGTCTAGTTTCTGTCTGACTATCATTATCTTACTGCCTTTTACAAATATATTATCATATTTTACTAACCTTGTTTTTGTTTAGTAAGTTGTTCAGCTGTTAATTATTTGACTATCAGGTCCATCACAGTTGCCGTTTTTGTTTTAGTCTGCTCATCCTATTGTCTTCATTAGAGTCCTTGCGTTTTTTTTTTGGTCTTTAGGAACCAAAGTCTTTCCTTAAAGACTCGTTCTACTGTACCTGTTGACGAAAGCATTGAAGGATTGCAGTCACAACAGCACCATTGCGCCCTGTTTCTACTGTAGCAGGAACTGAGATTCCACAGTCTCAGCCTGTCCTCAAGGAGAGAAAGCACCACCAGTTGGCAGAAGCGCCAGCGGCACTATCGCTCCCCAGAGGCACTTTTGCCACTGATCTTACAGTCATAATTTTGGCTTCAGCATTTCTTTTATTTTTGTTTTGGGAACTGGGGTCTAATAATGATCAAGGGAGTTACACATTCTCCACTGATCTAGGCCAGACCCCTTTGCTACTAACTTAGTCCTTTTCTGTCTATCTTGCAGGTTCTAGAAAGCAGGAATCCATTAGCAAAGTCGCCTCTAGACAGCGATACTGCCAGCAGCACTTCCACCTTCCTGCCAATGCTTCTGTTATTGAAGCAGAAAACAGTTGTAAAACACTGCAATTCCAGATCAAAGATACTGCTTTGTTTTGTCTGTTGAACTGTTCTACATCTTTATCTGTCATTCTGCATTTTCTGTTTCCATTCATTAAAGGATAAAAAGAAAGTGGAACAAATCATTATCTTTAACAGTATCAGGGGCCCATCCATAGTCTTCCATCATATTAAAAACTAAACTGCATGTAGGCATTAGGGCTTGTTTGACTACATCACATCTTTCTGAACCCACGCTCTGAAAATCAACCATCTTTTACATTATTTGTCGAAATTGAAAAGCATATAGTTTATAGGTTTTGTTTGTAGTACTTGTTTGATGCATTTGTAGTTAAGATAGGATCAGATTAAAGTTTAAGGCAGTCAAGAAAAGACCCTAGAGAGAAACATAGGTGTTCTTGAATTAATCTAACAAACATAGAAATTAGGCTCAAAAGAACTGCCCCTGTATTCAAAGTGAGGCACTGTGGAACCATTACTCCACGGGAACCAAGAAGCCAGCACACTTGGTCCCCTAGGTCATGTTGGAGTCTCCCATGACTTCTCCGTCTCACAAATCCCAATTAAGAGAAGTGGATTTTTTTCATGATAGTATTAATTAAAGCAGCACATCAAATAAGGCTTATGATTGTGACAGTGTCTAAACCTCAGTCCATTTTTTAATTCCTGATGCTTTTCCACTGAAGGCTAAAATATAATTTGGAGAAGTTTGTTCACACAGATGTAATTACTACCCTCACATAGGGATTGAATGTCACCTATGACAGTTCAAAACATTAGAGCTATAGAAAGATATCTATATTATCAATGATGCTTCTCCCTAGAAGGATATTATGACTTAATGACCTCCCCTGGACTAGTGCAAAATCTAGAACCTCCAATCTTTTCTGGCTTTCAGTTTGAACCAAATCGCCTGACCTGCTCACTATCCTAGAATTAGATTGCTAACAAACTGGATTATCATTACTAAAATGTGAATTGTCTCAAAATTTTGCTACAATGTATGATTTCGTGTGGTCCAGTTATTCCACTTATATTGATCTTTGATGTCATCCTGATACAATATACCTTGTATATGCACATCTGCTTGAGTCAAAATATCTGTACATAATGTAACTAGCTCTACCATGGTATCAACATCTAGTATCAACACTTCCAACATCAAAAATAAGAATCTATCCAGCTTTATCAATTACATTGTTTTGGAAAACTTTGGTACATGTTGACAAGAAATCACTCCATGATAACCAAGTGCTTGCCAATTATTAAAATTCATCCTGATCTTCCCTTGTGAACAAAATACTCAAATATTAGAATTTATATATATATATATATATATGACAACTCTAATATGTGATTATGGAGAATAACATTAGCAAAAAGAGATCAAGGAAAATAATACTATATAAATATAATGCACTAAACTTCAGTTCAACACTTTTTACACCAATTACCCCTAGTTACACTTCTTTAGGCCATGTTCCATGTTCTAATCGATACATAACTTTATCACTTACTTAAAAATATTATCATCTAATAACCCTTGATTACCATGGGCAAGGCCTTCAATCTATGGTTATGCTTTTTATAAAAGATATTCACCACTAATTTGTACTATAACCATTAGAACCTTAGTGCTAATTTGCATTGTACCCTTTAATCACCATATCCCTGCCACATAATAGTCCTTAGTTACTTAAGCTGCAAGCTTACTGCAGTGGTAAGGGCTTTGGCTTCTCTTTGAGATGTCCAAGGTTCAAACCCCACTTAGTATGAGAAGACCAAGACCCCTCATAAAAACCTGTGTAAACTCATTGAAAAAAAAATCCTTGGTTACTCCTAATATTATCCAATATGCACCTTAATCAATTGTAACCCCCTAAAGCCACAAGCTGATACCTAGAAGCTGAAATGCTTTCTTCTGGGTAATATTTTGTTCAAAACTTAGGAAACAGTTATATAGTGGACTTCTAATGATTGATAAGCCTAATAGAGACATCAGAAAAGAGTATGTTCTTTTTCCCTCAGTCTACAGTATTAATAAGTTTCAAACTTTTCAATCTATGATACAAGATATGACAGGCCTCCCCACAAGACATATGCATCAGTATATCCAATACGGATAGACACAAGCTGATACCTGGAAGCTGAAAAGCTTTTTCTTCTGGGCAATATTTTGTTCGAAAGCTGAGGAAATAGTTATATATAGGGCTTCGAATGATTAATGAGTCTAAATAAAGAGATTAATAAATTTCAAGCTTTTCAATCTAAGATACAAGATATGACAGGTCTCCCCACTGGGCACATGCATCAGTATATCCAATACGGATATGGGCACAGTATGCCTAAGATTTTTGGCTGGTATACTGATGGGTAGCCGTGATTCACCACCGAAAATCCCGATCCAATATTCTTCTTTGATCACAGAAAACAAATTACAACACTAGCCTGCAGGCGTAGTTTTCTTTTCTTTCTTGTTTTCCTCCCCTCTCTCCCTCGCTCACCACCAGCTTCTATTACAATCTCTGGGTTTTTTTCGAGGTCCCGACCCTCTAGGCCATTAATGACCCACCTGGAAGAATACATCCCCCAGAATCTGAAAAGTCGGCTCTTCCCCGCCTTCGTGACTGAACCTTCACATCTTTTACTCTAACTGGCAACTGCCACCGGGTCAGCCGCGGAAACACGCATTGATGAGCCGTCTGAACGTCTCTGACCTCTGGGCGCAGCATTCGAGTGGCCGCCATGCTCAGCAAGCTTACCGGGCAAGAAATCATGCATTAATGAGGCCTTTGACCGCCTCGGGAAACACCGTCTGGGAACGCGTGCCTTTTCGAATCGTGAACCAGCAGTATGTCGCGATATCGCGACATTTTTCTTCCTCGCTGCCTTTCTCTTCTTCGGGTCGCGATATCGCGACATTTTTCTTCCTCGCTGCCTTTCTCTTCTTCGGGTTGCGACATGACATCTTTCCTTTCCGGCTCTTCTTTCTCCTTTTCGATCGCGAAATCGCGACATCTTTCCTTTCTGCCTCCTCCTCGCCTCTCGGGTCGCGAAATCGCGACATGTCGCGATATCGCGACATTCTTCCTTTCTGCTTCCTTCTCGCCTCTTTGGGTCGCGAAATCGCGACATTCTTCCTTTCTGCTTCCTTCTCGCCTCTTTGGGTCGCGAAATCGCGACATGTCACGATATCGCGACATTCTTCCGTTCTGCTTCCTTCTCGCCTCTTTGGGTCGCGATATCGCGACAGCTTTGCTCTCTGCTTTCTCTCTTTGTTTCGGGTCGCGATATCGCGACAGCTTTGCCTTCCGCTTTCGCTCTCTGCTTCGGGTCGCGAAATCGCGATGTCGCGATATCGCGACAGTTTCCTTCCTTGCTTTCTTTCTGCTCCTTCGGTCGCGATTTCGCGACATGTCGCGAAATCGCGACATTTTCTTCTCTGGCCTTTCCTGTCTTCTTTCGGTCGCGATTTCGCGACATGTCGCTATTTCGCGACATTTTTCTTCGGATGCCCTCTCTCTCCTGTTTCGGTCGCGATCGCGACATTTTCTTCGAGCACCTTCTCTCTCCTGCTTCGGGCGACATTTTTGCTCCGCACCTTCTCTCTCCTTCTTGAGTCGCGAAAACACGACACTTTTCTCTCTTGCGCCTTTTCTCGTCTCTTGGTCGCGATAATGCGACATGTCGCGATATCGCGACACTTTTTCTTCTTGAGCCTTCTATCGTCTTTTGGTCGCGATAATGCGACATGTCGCGATATCGCGACACTTTTTCTCTCTTGAGCCTTCTCTCGGCTTTTGGTCGCGATAATGCGACATGTTGCGATATCGCGACACTTTTTCTCTCTTGAGCCTTCTCTCGGCTTTTGGTCGTGATAATGCGACATGTCGCGATATCGCGACACTTTTTCTTCTTTGCCGACATGTCGTGATATCGCGACACTTTTTCTACTTTGCGGTATTTTGCCTTTCGTTGGATGCTCCTGCATCAGACAACCGGGGTGGATTGAGAAGTGACCCTCACTTCTGTACTGTTCTGTCACCTTTTTCAACATCTCCCGAATCAGTCCCTTCTCCAACAACTCTTGGACTTGCCTGTTCAGCTCTTCAGTTTATGTAGGAGTCATTCTATGTGCTTGCCTTATTGGGTAAACTAGATCCTAGTACCAAATCTATATGGTGACTGATCTTCCTCACTGGTGGTAAACCCTTAGGCACATTATCAGATATAATGTCTGGAAATTCTTCTAACAGTCCTAAGACTTCTACAGGGGTATCCTTGCATTCTTCCTTCCTAACTCTAGGAATTAATGCATATAGCACATATGCTCATGCTTTAAACTATCCAAAAATCTTCCCCCTTCAACTAAATAGATTCTAGCGCTGCTACATACCCTTTCGCCCGCCTCCTTCAAGGGCTTCAAGCTTATGGCGCACTCCATTCTTCGTCACTGAGTAAGTGTTGGCGCGACCATCATGCACTGCACACCGATCAAACTGCCATGGCCTTCCCAACAACAAATGGCAAGCATCCATAGGCAAGGATGTCACACAGGACCTCATCACGGTAATTCCCAATATTAAATTTCACCGAGTATTGCTCACTGACCAAAGCCCTATGGTCCTTCTGTAACCACGCAATCCAATATGGATGCGGGTGTCTCCTCTTTAACTGTAACTTAGTAACCATTTCTTCGGAGACCAAGTTATCAATACTACCATTATCTATAATAATATTATAGACCTTACCCGAACTTCTGCACCTTGTGCGAAACAGGCTCCTCCTCTGGTCTGATCCTTTCTCCTCATTCAACAGGGTCCTCCTTGTGACCATAACTTCTCCTCTCTCTGCCTCCTTAGAATGTTCTGATTCAGCACCTTCATCTGCTACAGCGGCTCTAGTAGGACCCTCAGGTCGCTTATTCGTCCTTTCTCGGTGTTGTGGACACTCGTATGCTCGATGTCCTTCTTCGCCACAGTGGAAACAGGTTCCACGAAATCCTCCCCTTCCAAATCCACGTCCAGATCTACCTCTCCCTCTTGGGTAACCATTGTTCTGATTACGGGGTTGGTAGGTGTTCCCCTCTTTCTGATCCTGACTGCTGCTAGCTTCTTCTTTCTTCTCATCTTGTCCTCCATCTATTCTTCCACCACGACCTCTTCCTCTTTGCTTACCCTCAAACCGTCTGTTCAGCTTCTCTTCAACTTTTAGAGCAAACTGGTAAGCATCCTCAATGGTGCTAATCCTAACCAGACTCAACTCTTCTTGAATACTGGTTCTCAACCCATTGATGTAATGGGCTACCTTCTCCTTGTTAGCCTCAGAATGGCCAGTTCTGATGGAGATCTTATAAAACTCCTCTGTGTATTCTTTGACAGTTTTGCTTGACTGTCTCAAACTCTGCATTTTCCTTAGCAGATCCAATTCGTAATCTGCAGGAATAAACTGTCTTTTCAACTTATCTACCTTTCTATCCCATCTTGTTATTCTCTCTTTTCCTCTTCTATTTCTTTCCAGCTGTACTCCCTTCCACCAGATGCTGACATGACCTTTCAACTTCGTTTTGGCAAACTTCATCCGATCTGGATCTACAACCTCCTCATACTCAAAATATTCCTCCATTTCATTGATCCAATCAATCAACTCCTCTGGATCTAGATTTCCAGAGTACGCAGAAACCTCCATCTTTGGTTTCTTTCCAATCTGGGAGATGGCTCTGTATAACCTGGCTTGTGCAGGATCTACAACCTCTTCTTCTTCCTCAAACTGGTCCTCTTCTTCATCAACTTCATCTTCACTATGGTCTTCTCTCCTTGGCTCAACCCCTCTTCGCAACTCCTCTTGCAGGGCTTGCACTTGCCTCTGCAAAACTCTGAAATCTTCTTCAGGTACCACATTTCTGCCACCACCACGGTTTTTTCGTGGAGGCATTCTTCCTCACTCTCTTCTCACAATCTTTAACCACAGATCCTGATGTAAACTGCCTCACGTCCGGCGATCTGTTTACACACTCAGGAACCCTACGCTCTTCCACAGATCCTGGTGCAAACTGCCTCACTTTCGGCGATCTGCTCACACACTCAGGAACTCTTGCTCTTCCACAGATCCTGGTGCAAACTGCCTCACTTTCGACGATCTGCTCACACACTCAGGAACTCCTGCTCTGATACCACTTGATGGGGAGGCCGGGATTCACCATCGAAAATCCCGATCCAATATTCTCCTTTGATCACAGAAAACAAATTACAACACTAGCCCGCAGGCGTAGTTTTCTTTTCTTTCTTGTTTTCCTCCCCTCTCCCTCGCTCACCACCAGCTTCTATTACAATCTCTGGGTTTTTTTCGAGGTCCCGACCCTCTAGGCCATTAATGACCCACCTGGAAGAATACATCCTCCGAATCTGAAAAGTCGGCTCTTCCCCGCCTTCGTGACTGAACCTTCACATCTTTTACCCTAACTGGCAACTACCACTGGGTCAGCCGCGGAAACACGCATTGATGAGCCGTCTGAATGTCTCTGACCTCTAGGCGCAGCCTTCGAGTGGCCGCCACGCTCAGCAAGCTTACCGGGCAAGAAATCATACATTAATGAGGCCTTTGACCGCCTCGGGAGACACCGTCTGGGAACGCGTGCCTTTTCGAATCGTGAACCAGCAGTATGTCGCGATATCGCGACATTTTTCTTCCTCGCTGCCTTTCTCTTCTTCGGGTCGCGATATCGCGACATTTTTCTTCCTCGCTGCCTTTCTCTTCTTCGGGTCGCGATATCGCGACATCTTTCCTTTCCGGCTCTTCTTTCTCCTTTTCGGTCGCGACATGTTGCGATATCGCGACATCTTTCCTTTCTGCCTCCTCGCCTCTCAGGTCGCAAAATCGCGACATGTTGCGATATCGCGACATTCCTCCTTTCTGCTTCCTTCTCGCCTCTTTGGGTCGCGATTTCGCGACATGTAGCGATATCGCGACATTCTTCCGTTCTGCTTCCTTCTCGCCTCTTTGGGTCGCGAAATCGCAACATGTCGCGATATCGCAACATTTTTCCGTTCTGCTTCCTTCTCGCCTCTTTGGGTCGCGAAATCGCGACATGTCGCGATATCGTGACAGCTTTGCTCTTTGCTTTCTCTCTCTATTTCAGGTCGCGATATCGCGACATGTCGCGATATCACGACAGCTTTGCCTTCCGCTTTCGCTCTCTGCTTCGGGTCGCGATATCTCGACAGCTTCCTTCCTTGCTTTCTTTCTGCTCCTTCGGTCGCGATTTCGCGACATGTCGCGAAATCGCGACATTTTCTTCTCTGGCCTTTCCTGTCTTCTTTCGGTCGCGATTTCGCGACATGTCGCGAAATCGCGACATTTTCTTCTCTGGCCTTTCCTGTCTTCTTTCGGTCGCGATTTCGCGACATTTTTCTTCGGACGCCCTCTCTCTCCTGTTTCGGTCGCGATCGCGACATTTTCTTCGGGCACCTTCTCTCTCCTGCTTCGGGCGACATTTTTGCTCCGCACCTTCTCTCTCCTTCCTGAGTCGCGAAAACGGGACATGTCGCGATATTGCGACACTTTTCTCTCTTGCGCATTTTTTCGTCTCTTGGTCGCGATAATGCGACATGTCGCGATATCGCGACACTTTTTCTTCTTGAGCCTTCTCTCGTCTTTTGGTCGCGATAATGCGACATGTCGCGACACTTTTTTTCTCTCTTGAGCCTTCTCTCGGCTTTTGGTCGCGATAATGCGACATGTCGCGATATCGCGACACTTTTTCTCTCTTGAGCCTTCTCTCGGCTTTTGGTCGCGATAATGCGACATGTCGCGATATCGCGACACTTTTTCTACTTTGCGGTATTTTGCCTTTTGTTGGATGCTCCTGCATCATATACCATGTCTCATCATTTCCAGATTATTTCACATGTGCCTAGGATGCCATATCCAATACAATAAAAATGGATTTCGCAGCCATATCCACTAAAAAAATGGAACTTTTAAAATAATTTAAAAAAATACATTGAGGGAAAAATAAATAAAAAGAAATTGAAAATGAGAAGTACAAGTCCAAGGCATTGTGGAGCAATGGTAAACAGGAGGCAATCACATGAGGGTGACCCAAGTTCAAGCCCCTGCATTGTGATGGACACTTCCAAGATAATGCAGCCCATGATAATAAAGTTTGTTATAATAGCATGATAGAGTGGTCATGATATAATATGGGTGAGGCCCATTTCAACCTCATATGACCAATTTAAAAACTTCCCAAAAAAATGATAAAGAACAAATCACATACTATTTAAATTGACAAGAAATATTGCAAATTTGTATTATATATATGTATGTACGTCCTGCTGTGCCATAACCAGGGGTTTTTGAAAATGTGCCATATCCATGGGGGATATTATAGCCATATCAGATACTTTATCTGTGTCTAGGCAACTTGGTTGGACTTTTGTATGTGTCATATTGTGCTTTGTTGTACCCAAGTGTTTGAATATTTGCCATATTCATATGGAATACTGTCCCAATATCTGTATATGCAATGCATTTGCCAATGCATTGAGTACAAGTTCTCGTTGCACAGCTAAAGTGTAGATCTACATATAGATTCAGACATCCAGACAAGAAGATAAAAATCTGCTAGTCTAAGAGGCATAATCTTTGATCACCTCAGGAAAGTAAGGCAATTCTTTTTAGACACATGAACTCTCTTTAGAGTTGAGGGATTTTCTTCATGTTCTGAGAACATGGAGAGTGTAGTCTTAGTGCTGACTGACCTCCGGACAGGAACTGACAACTCTGTTTTGTAGTAATTATGTCTAATCATCCCCAGAAATTATCGATTCTATTAATAATGCATTGGCTCCATGTAAATTCATTGTTGCCTTCTTTAAAACCTTTCCTCACTTTGACATATTGATAAGCTCTGTAAAGATTTGAATTTGAAATTTTTCCCATAATATTGGCATTGGCTTTTTCTTGTTGAGACTGCACTTTTATGGGGTTAGCATTGATATATTTTAGGCAGACAGTAAAAACTGAATGAGGGAGGTTGCAGAGACTTTTGTTTTAAGGGCCTCAAGGGGCACCATTAGAAGGCACCTTTAGGCCACAGAAGGCCATCTTTATTTAGTATCTATAAATACATTTTTTCATACACTAACACTACAGCTCTTAAGATTGCTCGCCTAGTTTAAAACAAAGGCAGCTTCCTATTGACTCCTTATTGTCCATTAACATATCTACATCTTAAACAAGCATTAAACTTTACATTCCAACTCAAGTTAATGCCCCAGCACAGAGAATGAAAATTCCATTAGTCGATTGTGCCTCTATTTCATATGGTAGAAGGTGGTTGCATAAGATGTGATATTATAGATTCATATATGATTAATTTATTATGTCTATTAAATATCACTCATTTGTGCTGCAGGAGAATGCAATGGTTTATCTTTTATCACTACACATGGTATGTATCACAATATTGGTGCATTATGAAATATTTGGTTGAGAAATATCAAATTAATATTATATAGCATTAAACTTTGTATTATTGCCAAAGGCAGCTGAAGGAGAATGCAGTGGTTCATCTGTTACAACAATGATTCATAAAATATATGTTATATTGTCAAGCAAGGAGATAAATCTCAAAAATACTAAGCGCAAAGCAAGTAGGGACTGCAGCTGAAAATAAACCTACTTTGCAAGAGCATATCAATCAAGGCCACCAAAAAATTTATAGAGACAAACAATAGCCAGGAATAGAAAGGGATATTCAATCAAATTCAATCATCAAAACCAGATTTGAGCTATCTTGGAATTTCTGAAGGTAATGCAGACATTTCAAACATTGTTGAATCACTCATATCCTGAGGGAAGATCAAATAAAAAGGAAAACCCAAGGCAATCTACTAAACTACATTGTGATTCTCAAAGACCATCAACAAAAACTCTTGGCAGTCAATATTTTCAATGTTTTTGGGGCTAAAAGTTCCTGCCGTATAAGTTTGGTTACAACTCCTCAGAGATAAAAGGCCAAGATATGGATATGTAATCTCAGGAGAAGATACAAAATTTAATTATGAATCAGAATTCTGACTATAAAATATTGGATGATTATAGGAGACCCAATTAATTTTATTTTGTAATAAAAGGTGCACATATGATGCAATTTCTCGCAGCATTGCACAATGACAGTATCTGATTTGGGAAAAAAAAATACTGTCAATTCATCTCTGAAGCCATAACACGCAGACTGCAAACAAAGTGACTCTAGAACCTTCTTATCATTACAGCTTGCTTAGAAAGGGATCATTGTAGTCCATCTGGTGATATGCAACTGTGTGGAACTGCTAAGACTGTCAAACCCCACTGAAATTACTCCTGAAATAGACTCAGCTTGACTCACTGCTGGAAAGTTTGATTATATCTCAAATATTCTATGATTCTTTTGTATTCAGAACCTCACGCACGTTGCTTTTCTCACGTTGCTTTTCTCAGATAGTCCCTGTATCATTGATATGTAAGTATTATCATCTGGAGCACAACCGTTCTTAACCATTTCTTTCAAGAGTTTTTCTGCCCGTTGTCCATCTCTTTTCCTGCAAAGTCCAAACATAAGTGAATTGTAAGTTAGAACAGTTGGATTAAGACCTTTCCTTGACATTTCTTCCTGTGCCCTAAAAGCCTCTAGCATATTACCTTTTTTGCTGTATCCACTAATAATTGTATTGTATGCAACAAGATCGGGTTCAATCCCCCTTTTGCACATTTCTTTGAGAAGTTCTCGTGCCTCCTCTACATTTCCATTTTGGCAAAGCCCACGAATAAGTATATTATATGTAATAACATCAACAGGAATATTTTTCTTCTCCATCTCATGCCTCAGCTCAAAGGCCCTCTGGATGTTCCCCATATTACAATGTCCATCAATCAAAGTTTTGTATGTAATTCCATCCGGAAGCAAACTCTGTTCAGTCATCTTTTGCAGCAACAAGTCTGCATCATCCATCTTACCCTCCTTGCAGAGTCCCCATACGAGAGAGGTGTAAGTGACAGCAGTGGGAGGGACAGCTTTACCCACCATTTCAGCATGGAGCTTAAATGCCTCCTCTAGCTTCCCTTCTTTGCAATAACCATTGATTAATATGTTGTAGGTGATTTGGTCAGGAGCCAAATCCATCTCTGACATCTCATTCCTAAGATTTTCGGCTTCTTCAACTTTCCCCTCGTTTAAAAGACATCGAATCAGAGGATTATATGTGGAAACAGTAAGTGATATCTCTCTTCGAATCATTTCATCTCGTAGTTCGAAAGCCTTTTTCATATTGCCTTTGTTGCAGTACCCATCTATCAGCGTATTGTAGATGACATCATTGAGCACCAAATCCCTTTCCGTCATTTCAGACAAATACCCGATAGCCTCTTCAACTCGTCCACTCTTACAAAGCCCTTTGATGATTGAACTATAAGTAAAAACATCAGGAGAAATATTTTTATCAGACATGACAGACAGCAACTCAAGACCCTCTTCCACCTTATTTTTCTTGCAAAAGCCATCAATAATGGTGTTATATGATACAACTGTGGGCTTACATCCCACGCTTTCCATATCCCTTAAAAAATCTTTTGCTTTCCTTAGTTTTCCTTCCTTGCACAATGCATTGATCATTATGTTGAATGTGTAGGTATTGGAAACGATCTTGGACCTCAGCATCTCTGCATAGATTACCCACAGAGGTTCCCTTTGGTCTGCCTTCAACAGAGCACTGAGGAGGCCATTGCAGGTCTCAATTGTAGGCATGAACCCATGTCTTCGCATCAACATAAAGCTTTCAACTGCACCTTCAAGCATAGCAGACTGTACTGATGCCCTAATCAACAAATCAAAGACAAAAGGAGTGGAATTACAAGCCTTGTATGTGGCGACAAGGCTATCGAAAACTAGTTGGGTGGATCCAGTTCTGGTATGTAGGAGTCTTCGCAGAAGCTCTCGAGCAGAAGAAGAGAACCTGGCCTTAGCCAGGATGTGTATGGCAATACAAAATGATTGAAGACTGGGCTTCAATTCCAGTTCATGTTCTACATAATTGAAAAATTTCATGGCTAATTTAGGGTCATTTTGAAGTCTTATGAGGACTTGGGCAACATGGGAAAGCCCAACTGTTATACCCACTTCATGGAGATCATTCCAAGAGTGTCCTGTGAGTGCCTTGTAGATTTTATTGATACATTTTTCATCTTCTGAGCTAACAGAGTTTGAATATGGAGAGATATTCGTCGTAGGTCTGGAAAAAGTCTTGTTTTTGCTAGGAGAAAAATTATTAGATGGTTCGGACTGACCTGTGTCCTGTGCTTCTTCCTCTTCGGTCGATTTGCTTACTTTGGTGTGGTTGAGAGAATGTTTGTAGTGTCCTTGTTGATTGTGAAGCAAGCCTTGGGATGCATTACAGGCACCCAACTCCTTTACGCAATGGGTATGTGCAATTAGCCCCCATGTCTGGAACCTCTGGAGTTTCCTCATGCTCCCTGATGCCTTTTTCTCATATTATCCACTTTCTAAGTTGTGCTTTGAGGCATTTGTGGAAGACTTCTCTCTCATTCTTGTGGTAAGTATATATTGAATTTTATAATTTTAAGAACATGTAATCTCCCTGCCCTAAACCCTTGCTAGGATTGTGGAAGGGAGTATAATGTGTACGTAGAACCAATCAATTATAATCCCACAACCCACATGGGCACACGGTAGCCCCAAGCGCCCTTCGAAAGAGTGCCCACTAGTACCTCCGCCATGCCCCTCTCGCCCTGCCAATACTCATTCCCGTCTCATAACACATGGAAGTACACAATCACGTCTTCGAAGTCCTCGCCCAACTTTGGCAGGCTTAGATTGCCATACAACTCTTGCTCTTTGTTGGATTATAAAAACTCTTATTAACGATATTTAAAGTTGTACATTTCCATCTTAATGATGACAGCCGTGTTTATCAATAGATATCAAACACACAGCTATACACACCTACCTCCTCACATACTTGCCCGCATCGATGTTTGATGTTTGAACCTTGGACCTTGCGAAGAAAAACCAAAGCCCATGTTTGAACCTTGGACCTCCCGAAAAAGAGCCAAAATTGTTGCGTTGTTCCCCCAAGCCCATGTTTGAACCTTGGACCTCCCGAAAAAGAACCAAAACTCAAAGCCCAAACCGTTGTGTTGTTCCCAAGGACTATTTTTTACATATTTACACCTATTATATTTAACAATTTTCTTTTTTGGTTTTTTTTTTTTTGTTACATTTGGGAGTTGGTTACAACCACTATTTTTAGTAATTGACAAGTGCAGGGTTCAAACCACAGGGATTGTTTCCAATGTTGTTGCGGTCGCTCAGGGTTTGTACCATCGACATCGGAGTTGTTACAACCACTATTTTTAGTAACTGATAAGTGCAGGTTTCAAACCACAGGGATTGTTTTCAATGTTGTTGCAGTCGCTCAGGGTTTGTACCATCGACATCGGTCTAACGCGTATGCAAAAGATTCAAATTAGACTACTACCTTTACAAATGGCACCTCCAAGGTTTTAACCCAAGTCTCTTCTTGGTAAGTGCTTGGCCAAACAAGCACTTACCAATGCACCTAACCCTTAACAATTTTAATTATACATTTAAATTTTCTTCTTATGATTTTTTTTAATGTGAGAAATTCCTACAACCCATGCTTAGGGTTGGGCATAAGGGGAAGAGTTGAGTTTATCAATAAAAAATTTAACGCACAATCACACATGTCGTGGTTTGAACTTTAGACCTCTCGAAAAATAGAAAATTTGGTTAGTTTATTATGTATTTTTTATTGTTGTTTTGTTAAAGTTTTAATTTTTTATTTTATATGATTCAAAATTAAATCAAGGACGAAATAAAGAGATAAAGATTAGTTTTATTAAAAGATTATATTTTAAATTATGTGATTCCACTACACTAATATTGAAATTTACAATATTAGCATCCTTCCTCTCCCCTTGGGACAAAGTGTTGATACCCATCCTACAATATATAATTGTTGATAACATCAACCTCCCATTGTGCAATTTTCATTTAGCATTTCTTAACCACCTCAAATATGTTAAGCATGTGAACATCCTTGAATACTTGTTTCATTTCATAGAATTGTCCATTGATAGAGTCTAGAAACAGAAGTCAACCCACCCTTCCCACCAGGGCCTACTCCTGATTCTTTATAAGCATGCCTTAAATGATTACACTCAAAGAGTCGTAATTCCCAGTAACCCTCTTGAACCTACTATGAAAAACCCTAGCCGCATCACCATTGTCATTGAAGAGATCAATGAGGAGGATGACCCCGACTTTGTGTCGCCTGAACCTAAATCCAGAACCCTTGGTTCTGTCAAGTAAGAGTTCGATAGTCCAAGGTTCAAGGTTATGGAAGGCCCAAAAAAGCAAAGACTAAAGGAGACCCATCAAAGTCGACCCCTAGTAACATTCCAAATGATGATAGCCCTTCGAAGATGAAGTATGATATTGTGCTGCAGAAATCTATACTGACTTTGGTTTCAAACACCACTGTCCACCTTTCCATAACCGCCAACACTGTTAGAGTTGCATACACAATTTACAATCAAGATGCTAAAACCATGGAAGACCTCCACGCATAGCTAAATCAACTTTTCAAGACCCACAATGGCATCCCTGGTGATCATGGGGAAATCACTAAAAATTGATTTCCTTGGTTGACTTGCCCTGTTCTTTGTTTTTGTTTGTGTCAAGGTTTTTTGTTTGGTGTAGTTTTAGTTGGGTGCATCCCATCGGGATTGTCCTTTCGTTTTTGTTGGGCATTGGGTTGTAATGATGCACTTGTTGTAACTATTGGTTTCATCCCTGGGGGGACTATCCCTTTTTGTTGGCCTTTAAGATGTTTTGTTGCATTTGGTGCAATGTTGATCCTATTGTAACAAGATTTTGGGGCGCTTTCAAAACCCACTTTTCAATCTACCAAAAAAATATATTGAAATTCACAATACTTTCTATAAACATTATAAAACATGCATTCACCATAATCATATGCAAAAAAAGAAGAGTGAAATAAAAGAGCATATAAACAAAAATAAAGAAAGAAAGAGAAACAAAACAAATAGAGATGATCAATAGATAAATCTTACATGTACCATGCATCATTTAGAGAAAAAAAATTGGTAAAGAAAATGCAGTTTTAGAAGCTAATGTCTCTTACCATTAATAAGGAAATATTAAAAAATGAGTAAGACAAGTCAAAAGCTTTTATAGTAGAGCGAGAGGATAAATATGATGAAAAACAAAGTTGTGAAAGAATATTGAGGAAAAGAATAATAAGACCTACTTCTAATACAGGCAAGGCAAAAAGAGGAAAACCCTCAAATTATCAATCAAGATCCAGGGAAGTAAGAGCAAACATAGAGAAAGGAACACAAACTAAGTTGGTTGAACTTCTCATTTCCAAACAACAAAATGATATCGGTAATTCGTAGTCGAGGTCAATAGCCCCTAATGAGACATGATTATCATCTCATGGAATATAAGGGGTGCTAATGCCCCCTTAAAGTAGAAGTGTATTAGGGAGCTCTATTTAAGTAATAACCTAATATTCTTTGTATCCAGGAAACTAAAATGACAAAAGAAGTTTCAAAAATTATGAAATCAGTATGGATGAGATGTGAATGGGATGCTATGGATTCTAAAGGAGCAGTAGGGGGAATTCTAACTTGTTGGAATCCTACTAGAACCTCCTATGTAACCATTCATAAAACTAGGCATTGGATAACCTCTTTAGTCACATGCTACTTTGCATATATTCATTTCATCCTTATCAATGTCTATGGACCTACAACTCAATAAGGTAGATTAGAAGTTTGGAGTGGGATTGAAGCCTTTATTAGAAGTAAAGACCAAGAAACATGATTCATGATCATAGGATATTTTAATTCCATAACAAAGTTGGATGAAAAATTTGGGGGAATTTGAAAATTGACCCAAAGTATGAGAATTTTCTCAACTTTTATTCAAAATAATAATCTATGGGAGGTTGAGTTTGAAGAAGACAACTATACATGGACCAACAATAGGAGAGACTAGAACCTAATAGCAAAAAAAATAGACAGATGCATACTCTCAGATCATTGGCTAGATGAAGGAACTTGTGCTAAAATTAATACCTTAACAAGGATTGAATCTGATCACTAGCCAATAAGAGTTAAAATGGTGGTAAGTGAATTAAAAAATGATTATATTTTAAATATGAGCAGATGTAGGAAGACCATCCTCAATTTGTTGATATGATAACACAAATGTGAAATTCTTCAAGAAATGATGGGTTGTATGCACTTCCAAAACAAATTAAATCAATGGCATCTAGATAAAAAGAATGGAACAAGAACACTCTTGGAAACATTTTTGAAAAGAAAGAACTAAAATATTAACTTTCAAAATTTTGAAAAGGCGATCATAATAATTCAAGCTCAAAGGAAAGGGATTTGCTTAGTGAATATCATAATATTTTGAGTAAGGAAGATAAATTTTGGAGATTAAAATCAAGACATACTTGGTTAAAATAAGGAGATAAAAATACAATGTTTTTTCATAGGATGGCTATAGTATAGAGATTAACATCCAGAATTAGTAGAATTAAATCAATAGAAGGGGTTTGGATTGAAGACTAAAGTGAAATTAGAAAAGAGGCAAGGTCTTTTTACCAAAATATTATAAGATCAAAGGAGTTTGAAGTTCTTAATGATAAACTTCTTTAAGAAGCACCTTTATTTATAACGAATGAAGACAATAGGAAACTAATGGAGCATATTACTCTAGAAGAAGTTTACTTAGCTCTTTTCTCCTTTAATAAGGATAAATCCCCAGCTCTAGATGGGCTCTCTACAACATTTTACCAACATAATTGGGATACAGTGAAGGATTCTTTATTGGTGGTAGTGAAACAGTCTAGGGTAAAACAATACATACCTTATAAAATAAATGCAACATATCTTACCCTTATTCCAAAAAGAAGGATGTTGAATTGTTTGATTCATTTAGAGCCATAAGCCTATGTAATATGACATATAATATTATCTCCAAAGTGATGGCAAATTGATTATTTCATAAGAGTAAGGAGGATTTGTGAAAAGGAGACAGATTATGGACGAGATCATAGTAGCTCATGAAGTTATATATTCAACTGCTTCAAGAAAAAATAAAGCAATGATCTTAAAACTTGATATGAGTAAAGCCTATGATAGGGTTAAATGAGATTTTTCTTTTGCAATATTAGAAGAGTTTGGATTCAGAAAGAAATGGGTTATATGTATTAAAGCTTGTGTCTCTACAGTTTCATAGTGTTGGTTAATGGGTTAGTAACAAAATCACTTAAACCCAAGAGAGGCCTTAGACAGGGAGATCCTCTATCACCATATATGTTTATTATTATAGAAGAGGTTTTGGGTAGGAACTTGAAGAAGGATAACAAATATGGGTTTATAAGTGGACTTAAGGCTAGTAATAACATTGATAACATCACCCATCAATAGTTTGTAGATTATACAACCTTTTTTAGAAGGGCAAGGATAAACGAGGCTAGAAATTTGAATAACTTATTAAAGGAATACGAAAGAGTATTAGGGAAAAAGTTTAATAGAACAAAATCCAAAATTTACTTCCTAAACACTCCAACTAAAATCAAAGCAAGAATTTGTAGGTTACTTCAAATGGAGAAGGCAAATTTACCATCAACTTATCTAGGGATGCCCTTATTTGAGGGGAGAATGAGGATAGAATTATGGAATCCAATTATAAGTAAATTTTAGAATAAACTATTGGTATGGAAAGGTAGATGGTTATTGTTAGCAAGAAGAGTGCAACTAATTAAGTCAATATTACAAGTCATTCCAACATATTATATGTCATTGTATACTATGCAAAATCAATAGAAAAAAAATTAATTTATGTTACATGATCCTTTTTATGGTCAAGTTTACATGATAAAAGAAATTTTTCTTTGGTGAAATGGAGCAAGGTGTGTGATGATAAAACTAGGGGAGGTCTCTATTTAAGAGTTCTTACATCTCAAACTTAGCTCTTAGGGGAAAAGTAATATAGAGATTATACAAAGAGAGTCAAAGACAATGGTAAATAATTCTTGTAAGTGTGTTGAGCCCAATGACCTAAGCTTAATATTTACTGCATTCTCTCTACCAAATGGTTCTACACTTTGGAATGGTTTAAAAAATCTAATGATCTAGTGATTCAACAGGTTATGGGAATTGGAGAAAAAATTCTATTTGGATGGATACTTGGTGTGATAAAAAAACCACTCAATCTAGATCTAATTTCGAAACCTTGGATGAGATTATGTCATGAACCTACTTTTCTTATTATAGAAAATCACTCACATTTAATAAAATAACATCATTCAATCTCTTTGTTGTAGTGTTGTGTTGTGGTTCAACATCGTTTCATGGTTTTATGGGCTTTGTTGTGGAGCCCACACCCTTTGCTCCCCTTCTTATCCACATGTCAGTCAGTCCAAGCTCACCTATTTTAAGTGGCTTCTTGTGACCCCACCCAATCTTAAAGATCATTCTCATCTCGTGGAGGTGATCTCGTTTGCTTCACTAGTTTCCCAAGCACCCATGTGTCAGTCGTATGATAGGTTGGATCATGATATTACCCACACCATATCAAATATCCAAGGCCATATATGTTGTGCCTTTAAACCCAATCATTACCAAGCAATGGCTTGGGCCAATTTCACCTCCATCATGCATAGGTTCGCTCATGATTTTAGAAACCTTTTCAAGGTAGTCCTTTGATGGCTGACCCAGGAAAATCACACGTAATACACACACATCAACACTTTCTCAACTCGAAGCTTTCTTCATTAAAATCTGGAAATTACATGCAAACAGCCCGCAGGCTTACATTAACCAGCGCTCGGCTTGGTTCTTTCTCACTCATGCTCTGCGTGCAATCTTACCCGAATCCACCATCCCGGCTAGAACATCAAACTGGGTTTTTATAGAGGCCCCCGACCCTCTTAAGCATCAACTCACGCATAAATGGGTTCACCAACCCGATTAATTACATTACCACAAAAATCGGGACACCAACCCGATTAAAGACCCCTCTCCGCACGGTCCCTATCACCATTGAATCCGTCAGATTCTCTGCGCACCCATCCTCTTTGATTCCCGCGCTTCTTGGTCATCCCCCGCTTTAACTTCTACTTGTGCCACGTGTCATCTTTGAACGGTTCCTAAAAATGTCGTTCTCGCCATCTCTTTCTCTTTCTCCGTCGTTTTCTCTCTCCGTCGCGATATCGCGACACGTCATGATTTCGCGACGTTTCTGTTCCTCTGCGCTCTCTGGCCCTTTTGGTCGCGATATCGCGACATGTCATGATATCGCGACCAATTCTCGCTGCTTGCTCGCTTTTCAAAAGTTGTCGCGATATCGCGACGTTGCGATATCGCGACGGACCCCCGCCTTTGCCTTCGTCCCGCTCTGTTGTCGTAATTTTGTGACAGTTGTGATTTCGTGACATGTCGCGAAATCGTGACATCTCCTACTGCTTTCCCCAGCTTCCTGCTCCTTGTCGTGATTTCGCGACAAGTCACGAAATTGTGACAACTCTACTACACCTTCCTGCTACTACTCCGGCATCGCGATTTCGCGACAGTCGCAATTTCGCGACAGTCGCGAAATCGCGACCCTTCCACTACCTCCTCTGAGTCTTCACTCGACGTCGCAATTTTGCGATGTCGTGAAATCGCGACGTCACGATTTTGCCACCATATTTCGCCTCGCTCTGCACTCTCCCTTACCGTCGCGATTTCACTACTGCTTCCTGCCTTTGCCTCTCCGCTGTTCTCATTGTCGCGATTTTGTGACAGTCACGATTTCGTGACATGTCACGAAATCACGACCTCTCCATCGCCTTTGCTTTGCTACCACTTTGTTGTCACGATTTTGTGACATGTCACGATTTCGTGACATGTCGCAAAATCGTGACAGTTTTCCTCCTCGCTCTCCTTGCCAATTTTTGTCGTGATTTTGCGACACGTCATGAAATCATGACGATTTTCTTCCTCTGCCTTAGAAAAAGTTCTCTTGCCTTCTTCTTCTTCCTCCTGAACCGACTCTTCAGAAGTGGCTCTCCCACAACTTGATGCTTCTACTGCTGGTGCTGTTGGATGCTCCTACATCAGACAACCGGGGTAAGTGGAGAATTGATCTTCACTTCTGCTTGGTCCGGTTGCTGCCTCCTGCAACACTTCCAGACTTTTCTCTGCCTCAGCAGACTGTTCCAACCCCGTCCCCTGGTCCACACAACTTCTGTCTTCTTCCAGACAGATTCTCTCATTGTTGCAAACTTCTTCTGCAGCCTGCTTCAATTCCTCCTCTTGCACAAAAAAATCTGTGCCTTCTTTCGGGCAGGTCCCGGTACTACTGCACTCTTCTATAGCCTTCTTCAACTTCTCCTCCTGATGCACTCCGGCATCTTTATTTTTCTTTCTTTCTTCTCGCCTTCTTTGCCGCTCCTCTTGCTTCTGCAATTTCATTCGGAGCCACTCTTCTTGTAGGGCCTTCAACTATTTTTGCAAAGCTATAAATTCTTCTTCTGTCACCATATCTTCCTTGCTGTCCCGTCTTCTTCGAAAATGCATTTTCTTTTTTTACCGGGTCTTGGCGTAAACTGCCTCATGCTCGGCGAATCTGCTTACGCACTTAAAGACCGAACTCACTCTCTCTCAGAACCCTACCACAGATCCTGGCGTAACTGCCTCACGTCCGACGATCTGTTATGCACTCAGAATCACTAGCTCTGATACCACTGACGATGGACCCGAGAAAATCACACGTAATACACACACATCAACACTTGCTCAACTCGAAGCTTTCTTCATTAAAATCTGGAAATTACATGCAAACAGCCCGTAGGCTTACATTAACCAGCGCTCGGCTTGGTTCTTTCTCACTCATGCTCTGCGTGCAATCTTACTTGAATCCACCATCCCGGCTAGAACATCAAACTGGGTTTTTATAGAGGCCCCCGAACCTCTTAAGCATCAACTCACGCATAAATGGGTTTACCAACCCGATTAATTACATTACCATAAAAATCGAGACACCAACCCGATTAAAGACCCCTCTCTCGCACGGTCCCTGTCACCACTGAATCCGTCAGATTCTCTACGCGCCCATCCTCTTTGATTCTCACGCTTCTTGGTCATCCCCCGCTTTAACTTCTGCTTGTGCCACGTGTCATCTTTGAACGGTTCCCGAAAATATCGTTGCCGCAATTTCTTTCTCTTTCTCCGTAATTTTCTCTCTTCGTCATGATTTCACGATGTTTCTGTTCCTCTGTGCTCTCTGGCCCTTTTTGTCGTGATATCGCGACCAATTCTCATTGCTTGCCTACTTTTTAAAAGTTGTCGCGATATCGCGACGTCGCGATATCGCGACAGACCCCCGCCTTCGCCTTCGTCCCGCTCTGTTGTCACGATTTCGTGACGGTCACGATTTCGTGACATGTTGCAAAATTGTGACATCTCCTATTGCTTTCCCCAACTGCCTGCTCCTTGTCACGATTTTGCGACACGTCGCAAAATCGCGACAACTCTACTGCACCTTCCTGCTGCTGCTCCAGCGTCGCGATTTCGCGACGTGTCGCGAAATCATGACCCTTCCACTGCCTCCTCTGAGTCTTCGCTCTGACGTCGCAATTTCACGACATCGCAAAATTGCGACGTCATGATTTCGCCACCATCTTTCGCCTCGCTCTGCACTCTCCCTTGCCGTCACGATTTCGCGACGTCGCGAAATTGCGACGTCGCAATTTCGCTACTGCTTCCTACCTTTGCCTCTCCGCTGTTCTGCTGTCATGATTTTGTGATAGTCGCGATTTCGCGACATGTCGCGAAATCGTGACCTCTCCATCGCCTTTGCTTTGCTACCACTTTGTTGTCGCGAAATCACGACAGGTTTTCCTCCTCGCTCTCCTTGCCAATTTCTGTCGCGATTTCGTGACACGTCGTGAAATCGCGACGATTTTCTTCCTCTGCCTTAGAAAATGTTCTCTTGCCTTCTTCTTCTTCCTCTTGAACCGACTCTTCAGAAGTGGCTCTCCCGCAACTTGATGCTTCTGTTGCTGGTGCTGCTGGATGCTCCTGCATCATCCTTTGCATCATTGGATGCATCACTTCCAAGCCTGATTTGGCACATGAGTCTAAGCTTCAAATAATTTCTTGGTACGATGGAAATCATCAATGGCTCTTGAACTTGATAATTTCTAGAAGTTTTGGCATGCATATCTAGAAAGCCCTGGCTAGTTTGTTTTCCTTCGGCTTCGAGCATTTTATATGTGACCCTTGTTGCAAAATATTTTCAAGTCCATATCTGAGGTGTGCACTCATTGGAAGTTTCTTTGCTTTTCTAGATTTAGGTCCATGTTGTCTCATGATGGCACTCTTGGAGCCAAAATATCTGTAGATAGATCCCATTGTAGAAGATATCCTCAACACCTATGGGTTCACTTATTTCCTCAAAAAATTTAATGGCAGTGATCTTGATCTCTCGCTCAAGTTAACCTAGTCTTGGGATGACAACAGAGTCATGATATGTGGCCTTAGTTTTACTATTAGTTTTCGAATGCTTATTGAGGTGATGGGCCTTCTTGATGATGGGGAGATAGTTTGACGTGACAAGCACTCATTGGCTGAGAAGATTAGCTTCTTTAGAGACAAGAGTAAATTATTAGAATATAGAAGGGAGGAATCATTAGAGAGTCTCTCCTCAAGTCATGGAATAGAGTCATGCTTCCCATCCTACAATATTTCACGATTGACGAGACCAAGTTCCCCCTCAAAAGTTTTTATTTGACCTTCTTGATCCACCTCAAAGACATTAAAGCCATCAATGTGCCAGACTACCTATTTAGATCCTTGGAGCACTTTGTCTGCAATATCAGGGAGGTAATCTCCACTCACCTGGTGCACCAAGACCTTGACCTTACTTTGTACAAGCATGCTCTCCAAAAGGAGGCTAAAAAAGCCATCATTTATTGCATTGGTAGCCTGCCTGCACACCCTTCTATTTTGGTCTCAAGCCATGGGATTCCTCTTCTTGATACTTTGATTGATGATGATCTTCTAAAGAACACCTCTGGCAAGACCACCAAATTTGGGAGGAAGTTAGACTTCGACTCCAACTCTAGTGATACTCCTTCTGTTAAATGGAGACATGATGTCATTCTTCAAGGAGAAAAAACCCAATTAGGAAAGAGGAAATTACCTAAAACCATAGAGCATGATCATGGGAAGTTAGATAACTCACCTATGCTACAGAAGAAATCAAATACTGAAGGTATCTCAACTCACTCTTCATCTCAGAAGGGAGCTAAAGCCATGAGTGGGCTATCTAGATGCAACAAGTAGGGATCGAGCAATGATCCCCTCAATGGCTTGGAAGATATTCTGAACACCACAAATAGAGCCACCAAGATGGTCTCTTTTATCCTTCAACAAGTTGATACTCTAGTGGAGGACCTTAAAATTTAGAAAGAGGGGTGCAAGCATGTTAGAATAAAAGAATATTCTCTTAAGTTCCACTAGGATAGACACTTGAGTTTCCACTCCTCCATGTGTCAGGAGAACTCTCAGTGGTGTCTTCATCAGGTATGATGTGTTGTTGTAATCCAATGGCTCTCAATGATCAACTCTGCTATTTAAACAGAGTTGATCCTTGGAATAAATCAATCAGTTCCACTTTTCTCTTCATCTTTTGTAATGTTGTACATATCTATTGTGAAATTCTTACATGGTACCAGAGCAGGATAGATTTTGCTTGCATTCTCTCTTGAAGGTTCTAGGATCTGGTTCATTGCTTTGGATATTTGTTTTTGACTAACTTGATTAAATTTATGCAAGTCAATTTTATCCATTTTTTATTTAGCAAAATCCTTATTATTTCTAATATATGTATTGTTTTTTTTAAATATACTGCTATTGTTTCGACGGTAATATTTTGAATTTTTTCAACGCTCTCCTTTTAAAATAAGAATGATTTTTTTTGAAATATCCGCCCTCGTTTTTTTAAAATAGTGGTTTTACCTCTTAGAGAGGCGCTACGATATTAACTCATCATCCAAATAATATTTGGCGCGTGTCCTTTTCATAGCCCCTTGCCTTCATTGGTGCAACCACTTATAGTGGCCCCAACGATTATCTCTAAGTTGGTGTTTGTTTAAAAAAACAATAATTTTTTTTATATGTGAATCACCTTTGTCTCTAACATTTATTACAAGTTGTACAGCGCGTGTATTTTTTAATCGTGCCACCCATGACGTGGCTCTCGAAGTGCTTCAATCTGTCATTGAGAAAGATCCTCGTATCTAATCTCCAAGTAGACGTTATCCGACGCTCAATACCGATCACTCCTTTTTTATTCTCTTCACCTAAGAATAATATCACATATGCTCTTATGTTCTATTCTGGTTTGAGACTTTCATTTCATAATTCAAAATATATTTTCTTTTTTCCGACTCGTCTGTAGGGAAGGTTATCAAATACAATGCTCCATTTTTGTTGTTCTTTTCTGTACTCATCTCCCCTAAAGCTCTACAAAGCTCTAGTCTACGAGATTAGAGAAAAACTATAGTTCATTAATTTTTTTCCTGCCTCCTAACTAGTCTACGCAGGTGTTCGCTGGTTTTAGGCATCCTCGACAACCATTCCTACCTCCACCTAGTTCCAAGAAGTGACGACTCAGAGGGGAACCTCTTCCTCGGATGCTTCAAATCATTTATATCCTTTTTTTGCTTAAAAGAAGTTTTTTTTCCCTCGTAGTATATATATATATATATATATATTCTCTGATTGTTTTGTCTACGTAAGTTTCTAAGTGGTCTTTCGCGACGTCTCAGGTTTCTCGCAGCCTTCGCTTGACTCTTACCAACAATGAAACATTAATTTATATATATATATATATATATATATATATATATATATATATATTCTCTGGATAGTTTATCTTCGCAGGTTTCTCAAGGCTTTGGTGGCGTCTCAGTCTCTCGTAGTATTCAGAAAGTATCTATTCTCTAGATAGTTTATCTTCGCAGGATTATCAAGGCTTTGGTGGCATCTCAGTTTCCTCCACCTAGCTCAAACCAGCGATGGATATAAAGTCTGAGTTTCTATTTTTTCTATCCTTTAGGGTGCTTCTGATTTCTTAGTAGATGCACAATTTATTTTTTTCCTCCTATTTTTAGTAAGGTTTTTTTCACTTCAATTTTGAAGTAAAATATTGACTCCTCAATTTTTTTTTACAAAAAGCTCTTTGATAAGTCGTAGTCTATTGTTGAAGAACACAAGCTTATATTGAGAGGGGGATGAACAGTATAAGACCAATTTTTAATTTTCCTTTCAATTCAATATTATGCAGTGTATAGATAGTAGTATCAATAGCAATAATCAAAGCAATGCACAAAATACCATACACAATAGAGACACCACAATTTACGTGGTTCACCCAATGTGGGCTACTCCACGGAGAAAATATTTTACTAAAATTTTCTCAATAAATCTCTTTGGGAATATTTCTCAATTACAATGTTTATGGATCTCTGTCCAAAGGAGATGCTGATCCCCTAATCTCAATTTTGTGGATCTCTTCCACAAGAGAACTCTTTCCCCTTCTACTCTGGCTAGTGATATTCTAGAAGACTCTGTCTCTCTGTTGCACTGACTGGTGGATCTCTCTCCACTTGAAGAATCCTCACTCAGATCTATCTCCAATTGTCCTGGCTACTGGATCTCTATCCACTGAGACTCTGTCCTCTATACTATGTCACCTCCAAAGCTCTGTATCAATAGGTTCACTCAGAACCTTCTCAAATCTGCTCAACAAGCTCACTCATAACTTGTCCAAATTTTCTCAATAGGTCCACAGAACCTGTCCAAATCTGCTCAACAGGTCCACACAGAACCTGTCCAAATCTGCTCAACAGGTCCACACAGAACCTGCTCAAATATACTCAATAGGCTCACTCAAAACCTACTCAAATCTGCTCAACAAGCTCACTCAAAACTTGTCCAAATATGCTCAATAAGTCCTCTCTAGGACTTGCTCAAATATGCTCAATAAGTCCTCTCTAGGACTTGCTCAAATCTGCATAGTAAGCTTCCACAAAAGCTTACTCAAAATCAGTCCATAAGCCTTCTCAAAGACTTATCTCAAATTTGCTTAACAAGCTCACACAAAACTTGTTCAATCTCATAGAATCATAAAGAGAATTGTTATACTTAATGCTCAATCATTATCTCAACTCAAATAAATCTCATAGAAGCATAAAGAGAATTGTTATACTTAATGCTCAATCAATATCTCAACTCAAATAAATCTCATAGAAGCATAAAGAGAATTGTTAGAGACTCAATATGTTCTATACTCAAATCCAATCTCAACTCAAATCAATATCATAGAAGCATAAAGAGAATTGTTAGAGACTCAATATGTTCTATACTCAAATCCCAATCTCAACTCAAATAAAGAATATATAATAGTTTGTTTTATGGAACTTGAACAACCACATGCATCCACTTGACTAGGCTCAATCAACTCAACTCAACCAAGCACCTCAATGAACAACCCTTTCTCACAAACCCTAGTCCAAGCATGTATCAATCAAATCAAAATGTTTCCAACAATGCTCAACAACAAATATCACATAACAATGATACTCATATTCTTTTCTAACTCAAGTTCAAGTTATTTGCACAACCAATGGGCTTCAACAACAATGCTTATAACACAAGATTTAATCACAAATCTCAATCCAGAAAACTTTTAAGCATTTAACCAATCACTTTCAAAAAGGAAACCACAATCAATCATTTTCACTCCAATGATATTTTCAAAAATCATCCACCCAAATCAATCAATAGGAGAATGTTTCCATATCTTTTATGAAGATGAAGAAGCCTCTTTGGAAATCTGCCACAATCACAATATTCTCTTGTCAAACTTCATGAGGATTAGGAGAATTTACAAAACAAATATCATAACCTTTTACACCTTATTTCTCCTAGTCAAAAAATCACATCCACCTCTAGAAAATAATTAAAAATAATTATTTCCTTAATTAATTAATCATAGCATGAATATCACCACAACCATTTACCATTCCCTTATTTCTCCTAAAAATCACTTTACACTAATGCACAACTCACTAAGCTCTTAATGCAAAAATTCCCACATCAAATAGTGCAAAATATAAACCACAACTCATAAATCACATCACCATAGTATACCCTCAATAATGGTGCTTGAAACCTTAGCTTTGACAAATTAAAACATTAATTATTCATTCTTCAAAAATTGCGACGACAGGCATACCTTAGAAAATAAAATATTTTTTCGGCTCCAAAGAATGCGGCGACAACAAACCATGTGAAAACGGGTTTCGGGTGACTCGAACCCAAGACCTGCAGCGAGTGTGCCTTTGCACTTCCTTCGCCCACAAAGTGGGCTAAGCTTACCACGTGGAAGCTATTCCACCTTGTGCTCCTTATGCTTCTTCTTTTCACCCATGAGCTTTTAAACAACGAACAATGCTTCAACCAATACAATGCTAAAACGATGCTCGCGGGAATCGAACTCACGACCTCCATGCTATCAACACCTTTGCACAATCCAAGCTGCCACTAGGCCATGTTGCCCAATGAGATTTGGGAAGTGATCGTTGTCTGCTTTTAACCGTTTGCTGCATCACATAAAACAAAACACAAGCTCTTTCCTTCACATATTCCACACAAGATTATCAACGAGCAAGGATAATCGATTTAAAAACTTGGTGGCATATTTATATGCCTTTCTCTTCACTTGGAAATTTAGGCGCTTTTAAAACTGCCCTCATGACATCGACGGACATGGCGGAAATTTTTTTATTTAATTTTAAAATTAAAATTTTAAATAAATTAAAATTTAAACTAAACCTTTAAAATTAAATTTCTCCATCACCGGGGCACATTTTTCAATGAAACAAAAAGCCAACTTGGTTTTTAAGAAAAATCTATTTCAAATATGCCATCCATGGTTTTAAATAAAACCTTTTATTTTGCCTACCTTGGTTTTGATAAAAACCCTTCCTTGTACTTTCACAAAACATAGTGCATACCATCATAGATCCTTTTGACATCAAATAACCTTTTGACATCAATGACAACATTTTAGCTTAGGGACTCAAAATGTCCAACAATCTCCCCCTTTGTCATTGATGGTAACCCATATTCATTTTATTGAAACCTGATCTTCTTTTCTGCTCCCCCTAGGACTTTGCTCCCCTTGGGACTTTGCTCCCCATGGGAATTTTCTCCTCCTGGATCAATGCTCTCTCAAATATTAAATCTCTACCCATATAAAAACTCTCCCCAATATACACAAATATCTCCCCCTTTGACATCAATGGCAAAGGGTCACCTTTGGGGCTCGAGGCTAAGAATGAGCCTCTTAGCTTAGCCCCTCCCCCACCTCCACATGAGGTGGTTAATTCTGGGGTGGGATTATTTCTACTCCCTGAAAGCACTATTCTTTGTCTTTATCTTTCTTTCTTCTTCTATAAGTCTTTTGAATCCGCTCACTATTTCTTTCCAAGTCATCATCCCTATTCCTATCGTCACTTTTGTTCCTGTTCCTGTTCTTGTTCTGATCCATGTTTCTATTTCGGTTCTCATCCTTGTTCCTGTTCTTATTCTTTTCTAAGTCTATTATTTTTCGAGTCTTTATTCATGCTAATCTTCTTTTTTCTGTTCATATTCCTGTTCCTATTCATATTCCTTTTCCTGTTCATGTCTATTTCTGGAATATTTGCTCTACACCATCTTGCTATGTGACCATCATTATTGCACTTATAATACTTAATGTTATTATTCCTTGGAGGTGCAACTATCTTAGGACTTCTCCTAGTGAAGCCATATCCTCTTCTGTCATTAATCCTGCAATTCATTGCCTTGTGACCAAACCCATTGCATGAGTAGCAATACCCATGGAAAAGCATATTCCCATATGCCCAAACCTGTGACATGAAAAGCATATTCCATTGAAGCGTCCTTGTCTTGACCTCATTGGTCTCCTATTATGATTGTTGTTCCATATGTATCTTCTTTGTGCATTGTTCCTCTCTTTGTTGAACTTTTTGTTGTCCAACTAATCCTCTGATGTCCCACTTTCACTTATACTGTTTTCTTCTGATGTATCTTATTCTAAAGTTTCTTTTTCATCAAGACTTGAAGTAGATTTTTTTCCTGTTTCTTTTGAACCTTTCCACAGCCAAGACCTGTTGAACATGATATTCGCTATTTTCCACAAATGAACTTATCCAAGTTCTTAGAGCTATTTGTGAAACTCTTCATCTTGATCTTGGAGTCCTTTAAGTCTTATTTTAGAGTAGCCACTTCTTGTGCTAACTTCTCACATTCCAAAATATTTGCTTCTAACTTATCCTTGAACTTCCTTGCCTTAGACTTTGACTTCTCTAAATCCTCTATGAGCAATAACCTTTCTTCATCACATTCTTGAAATTGACTTTCAATCTTGGAGTGTTGCTTTCTAACCTTCTTTACTGTGTCAAGGGCATAGATAAGTTCTCCCTTGAGATCATAGCCATTCTCTATTGAATAATCCTCTATTTGTTTACCTTTGTCCATATTATTTCTTTCTTTTGGCTTGTATTCTATAGGATCATCTTATTTATCTTCCAAAGC
Organism: Wollemia nobilis; assembly: GCA_028583015.1. Taxonomy (NCBI): domain Eukaryota; kingdom Viridiplantae; phylum Streptophyta; class Pinopsida; order Araucariales; family Araucariaceae; genus Wollemia; species Wollemia nobilis. The sequence continues at coordinate 1,326,487 of JAQPPZ010016950.1, forward strand.
CATTAGAAGATTCTCATATGGTCTTTCAAGTGCATCTTCAAAATCATCATCACTGAAACTATAACCATCCCTAGTGTAATCATCTTCAAGATGTCCAAATTTACCACATCTAAAACACTTGAGAATAACTAGAGTCCTTTTCTTAACTGGATCTTTCTGTTTAACCATACATAGGACTTCATCTCTATCATTGTCTGAAAAAATAGCATCACTATCAATTGAGTACTTACATGCATTTTCCGCATAGTAACTTCTCTTTTGTATCTAGAAGAACTTCTTTCCTTGTCTACTTTATCCATCCTTGCTTCTCTTTTGGTACTTGTATATTTCTAATTCCCTGCATCTGTGATCCTATTTTTCTTGATCATTGTTACCTTTTGGCTCTTTATATTTTGTTGCATAGTGTCCATACCATCCACAATTGAAACATTTGATAGATCTTAGATCTATGGGTCTTCTGGAACCTCTATATATTTTGTCATAATTTGCTTCTTCATCACTGGATGACTCACTGCTTGATTCTATCTTCTTTTCCTTTTTTTTTGGTCTACTTTGAAAGAAACTTCTTTCGAAGGAATAGGATCTTTTGTTATTATCTCAAAAGTAGTAAGCATGCTAAGAAAAGAATTCCTTGTCAAATAATCACTATCAATTGATGCTTCTATAGCAGAAACCTTTTCACCATACCTTTTTGGAAAAGTCCTCAAGATCTTATCACAAGCATCAGATTCATCAACCTTCATTCCAAGACCTTTCATCTCATGTACAAGTTCATCAACCTTTTTGAGATAGTCACGAATGTTTTCATCATCCCTCATTCTTAGGTTCTCAAATTCTCCTTTGATATTTTTGATCTTAGCCATTCTAACTCCTTTATCTCCTTCATATATTTCATGCAGAAGTTCCCACATTTATTTTGTTGTTTTACATTCCATAACCTTCATAGATTTTGCTCTATGCAAACCTTTTATAATTGTATTCATAGCTCTTGAATTTGTATGCATTAGAATATTACCTTCCTTATCTGTAGGAGGATTGACTGTTGAATCATATCCAAGTTCCACTACATCCCAAATTTCATTTCCAAGTGTCATCAAGTAAAATATCATTAGCATACACCAATATAAGAAGTCACTTCCATCAAATATTGGTACTACATTATTTAAGGGTCCATATCTTTGATCCTTTTGATCCATTGTGTTCGTAGATCGCTTTTTTTTCTAGCTGTCAAACTCTTCTGAAGGAACCCGCTCTGATACCAATTGAAGAACACAAGCTTATACTGAGAGGGGGGGTGAATAGTATAAGACCACTTTTTACTTTTCCTTTCAATTCAATATTATGTAGTGTATAGATAGCAGTATCAGTAGCAGTAATCAAAGAAATGCACAAAACACCATATACAATAGAGACACCACAATTTACGTGGTTCACTCAATGTGGGCTACTCCACGGAGAAAATATTTTACTAAAATTTTCTCAATCAATCTATTTGGGAATACTTCCTAATTACAATGTTTATGGACCTCTGTCCAAAGGAGATGCTGATACCCTAATCTCAAGTTCATGGATCTCTTCCACAAGAGAACTCTTTCCCCTTCTGCTCTAGCTAGTGATCTTCTAGAATACTCTATCTCTCTACTGCACTGACTGGTGGATATCTCTCCACTTGAAGACTTCACACTTAGATCTATCTTCAATTATCCTAGCTACTGGATCTTTATCCACTAAGACTTTGTCCTCTATACTCTGTCACCTCCAAAGATCTGTCTCAATAGGTTCAGTCAGAACTCATAACTTGTCCAAATCTGCTCAACAGGTCCACACAAAACCTATCCAAATCTGCTCAATAGGTCCACACAAAACCTATCCAAATCTGCTCAACAGGTCCACACAAAACCTGTCCAAATATGCTCAACAGGTCCACACAGAACCTGCTCAAATATCTCAATAGGGTCACTCAAAACCTACTCAAATTTGCTCAACAAGCTCACTTAGAACTTGTCTAAATATGCTCAATAAGTCCTTTCTAGGACTTTCTCAAATATGCATAGCAAGCTTCCACAAAAGCTTACTCAAAATCAGTCCACAAGTCTTCTCAAAGACTTGTCTTAAATCTGCTTAACAAGCTCACACAGAACTTGTTCAATCTCATAGAATCATAAAGAGAATTGTTATACTTAATGCTCAATCAATATCACAACTCAAATAAATCTCATAGAAGCATAAAGAGAATTGTTAGAGACTCAATATGTTCTATACTCAAATCCAATCTCAACTCAAATCAATCTCATAGAAGCATAAAAAGGATTGTTAGAGACTCAATATGTTCTATACTCAAATCCCAATCTCAAATCAAATAAAGAATATAGAATAGTTTGTTTTATGGAACTTGAACAACCACATGCATCCACTTGACTAGGTTCAATCAACTCAACTCAACCAAGCACCTCATTGAACAACCCTTTCACACAAACCCTAGTCTAAGCATGTATCAATCAACTCAAAATGTTTCCAACAATGCTCAACAACAAATATCACATAACAATGATACTCATGTTATTTTCTAACTCAAATTCAAGTTCTTTGCACAACCAATGAGCTTCAACAACAATGCTTATAAAACAAGGTTTAATCACAACTCTCAATACAGAATACCTTGAAGCATTTAACCAATCACTTTCGAAAAGGAAACCATAATCAATCATTTTCACTCCAATGATATTTTCAAAAATCAACCACCCAAATCAATCAATAGGAGAATGTGACCATACCTTTTATGAAGATGAATAAGCCTCTTTGGAAATCTGCCACAATCACAATATTCTCTTGCCAAACTTCATGAGGATTAGGAGAATTTACAAAACAAATATCATAACCTTTTACACCTTATTTCTCCTAGTAAAAAAATCACATCCACCTCTAGAAAATAATAAAAAATAATTATTTCCTTAATTAATTAAGCATAGCATGAATATCACCACAACCATTTACCATTCCCTTATTTCTCCTAAAAATCACTTTACACTAATGCACAACTCACTAAGCTCCTTAATGCAAAAATTCCCACATCAAATAGTGCAAAATATAAACCACAACTCATAAATCACATCACCATAGTATACCTTCAATAATGGTGCTTGAAACCTTAGCTTTGACAAATTAAAACATTAATTATTCATTCTCCAAAAATTGCGATGACAGGCATACCTTAAAAAATAAAATATTTTTTCAGATCCGAAGAATGCGACGACAACAAACCATGTGAAAATGGGTTTCGGGTGACTCGAACCCAAGACCTGCAGCGAGTGCACCTTTGCACTCCCTCCGCCCACCAAGTGGGCTAAGCTTCCCACGTGGAAGCTATTCCACCTTGTACTCCTTATGCTTCTTCTTTTTTCCCATGAGCTTTTAAACAACGAACAACGCTTCAACCAATACAATGCTAAAACAATGCTCGCGAGAATTGAACTCACGACCTCCATGCTATCAACACCTTTGCACAATCCAAGCTGCCACTCGGCCACACTGCCCAATGAGATTTGGGAAGTGATCATTGTCTGCTTTTAACCGTTCGCCACATCACATAAAACAAAACACAAGCTCTTTTCTTCGCATATCCCATGCAATATTATCAACGAGCAAGGATGATCGATTTAAAAACTTGGTGGCATATTTATATGCCTTTCTCTTCGTTTGGAAACGTCGGCGCTTTTAAAACTGCCCTTATGACGTCGGTGGACATGGTGGAAAACTTTTTATTTAATTTTAAAATTAAAATTAAAATTTAAACTAAACCTTTAAAATTAAATTTCTCCATCATCGGGGCACATTTTTCGATGAAACGAAAAGCCAACTTGGGTTTTAAGAAAAACCTATTTCAAATTTGCCATCCATGGTTTTAAATAAAACCTTTTATTTTTTCTGCCTTGGTTTTGATAAAAACCATTCCTTGCACTTTCACAAAACATAGTCCATACCATCATAGATCCTTTTGACATCAATGACAACATTTTAGCTTAGGGACTCAAAATGTCCAATAATTGTAACCTTAATATAAAAAGTTTTTTTTTGGGGGTTTTATGTGCAACCATATGCACATTGGTGTCTCTTGAAGGGGGGGTTGTTTTTTTCTATCTCTTCCTCAAAGTCCTTTTTAGGTTTTCAAGTTAATAGAGGTGTAATACTTAATATATATTTTTAGCATACACTCTCTATTTAAAATTTAAAACCTAATTTGTTTATAAAAATTATTAACAAAAACTATTTTATTCTCATTATTTTATCTAAATAATAAACTTATCAAGAAATTCTAGTTTTTAAAATTATTCTCTAATCTTATTTATTTATTTTATTTAAGATAGATATTTTTCAAATTTTTCTCTCTAAGGGTGCTATAATTATTCTCTTAATATTTGTTATTAAAATTAAATTTTATTTGAGAATCTCTATAGTTTTTTTTACACTTAAAGAATTCATAAACCTAAGGTTTAACTTATCTTCCTCAAAATATTTGCCTACGTTCCATGTACAAAAACCATTAAAAACTTATAGTTTCCCTCAAGTAAGGGTGAGTTTTTGGAGGCACTTGGTATAAGCCTAGCAAATATTTTTCAAACTTCCTCTTTATTTTGGGACTCTCTCTCACTGATAGTTTCCCTCTCGTAAGGGCAAGTATTGAGAACACCCATTTTTTTTTGGTAAATCAAGTCTATCATTAAACTGGGTTTTAACAGCTGACCCAAAACCAATTTACAAAAATTAGCCCATGGCTGAGGAACCCCACTAGGAACCAAACTGAGGAAACTATGTCCTCTAACCTTATGCTACTAACTAGCCAAAAACCATAAGAACCAGACCATACTACCCACCATAGTCGAAATACCCCTTAACAAAAAGAGACATAGGTCCTAGCAGGACCCTAAATACCCCAAGCAACCACACTATGCACAGGAGATCACCCATAAGACCACAGGAAACAAAAAGCCACTACCACTGCCACTGCTAATACAACAACAAAACAAAATTTGAACATCCAAACATAGGATAAGACAAATGGAGGAAGACCCTAGTCCTCCTCCTCGACCTCCTCTTCCTGATTTTCATCTTTGTCTTCTTCGTTGTCATCAGTATCCAGGGTGTAGACCACCGGATTTTTATTCTGGTATCCTTCGTTGAAGAATACCTTGGTCAAAATATCCTATAATTCCTACATCTACTAATTGATGTTGGCCATCGTGTTCAGGATATTCCTCTTCAATTTCATGATTGTAGGGTTAGGACCCTCATCTTCAGACGTAATCTCCATGATTTTGTTGCTCCCTTGAACTTACTTGTTTTTTAGCCTCAAGGAAGACCTCATGGGTTGGTCATCAATTCTCAGCCTTTTCCTTGTCGGGCCTTCCTTAGCGCTTGAATCACCCTCACGCTTCATGACAGAGGAGAGTTTTAGGAGACCAGGGCTCTTGCACCCCCTTGAACTTTCACCACGAACTGTTGGGGGATCCTCAGGAGGAGGATCAGGGATAGATTGGGGAGCATGGAGAAGGACGTATTTGTAAATAACCTTGAGAAGACCTTGATGCATGGGTATGGAAAAGCCTTTTTTGCTACAGGATGAGGTTATGGTGTGGTTCAAGGAGTTCATCAAAAATTGGAGAATGTTCATGGGGTTAACATCCCATAAAAAATTGACAAAGGCGTAATGGAAGCTGAGTAAAGTTTTACCAGGGTCCTCCGTCATGATGAATTCCAAGACATTCTTCATAACCTCATTCCAGGGAGCCAGGAGGTCCATCCTTGTGAGTCTATTCTTTGCCTCCTTGTAGATTTTTGGGTTATCCTTAAACTCTTTGAGCTCCACCTCCTAATGGTGCTTTTGTCTGTGAATTGACCTACCCTTGACCGACTGTCCGGTAATTTCTGCTAGCAGCTGAACATCAATGACAAATTCATGACCCTTGATCTCCACGTGACCATCCTCCCACGTTTCCATCACAACCAACGTAATTTCATCTTTCACACCCGAAAACAAATAAAAAACTGGGTAATATGCCTATCGATCAGGATATCCTGAGCAACAGGCTCCATGACCACCATGCTGGGCTCAATGTAGATCATATTTGATAAGGTAACTGTCAAATTCCTCTCTGAATTATCTGAAAGCTCTCCACTCATGGTTTCCTTCAAAAGACTCTAGTATTGAATGATTAAAAGGTGGTGGTTCCTTCGCTTGCCGTATTCGCCCGTTGCTAAGTCCTTAAAACCCGTGCCAAAACTAGAAATGACTCGTGAATCGCCTTTGCCTTGAGAATCATGCCAAATCATCATGTGCATCATGTCGCCGTAAGCCTTGACCCCACTGATAGGATCCATTTTCTTGGTATTGATGTGGAGGTTAGGCCCAAGACACCTCATAGGGAACCGAATCCTCTCGGGGAAGGTTGGCCCATGTCTCAATGCATTTGGAAACTTGCACCTCCTCCCACGGTGCACCCTCCTTGCATAACTGTCATTTTTAGGAAATAAAACCACCACCTCGTAGTCCCACCACCTATGAGTACAAGTTTCCAAGCTGGCCTTGGGTTGATCACAATAAGATTCCAACCAAACCGTAGCCAATATGAAAAGCCTTCTGCTTTGGGTATTTTGCCCCCTCACAATAGTGATCCTCGAGGTACACGTGACTTGACAACACGATAGCCCCATTATTTCACTCATAGTATTTCTGATTATATGATATTTTCCACATCACCTGGAACCTCATTCGTCCATGTGATCAGCCCATCAGCCTCAACCCCGATGTTCACCAGTTTGTTCGCTGCTTTATTGGCTTTGCGGAACACGTGTTTTGAGAACACCCATTTTAATCTGGTTGATATCTCTACATTTCAAGCCAAACACCCTTGACAAATTCTTCTCTATACTTATAGTTTTCCTCAAGTAAGGGCGGGTATTGTGAGGAACTAAGAGGATTTGGTACTCTAAAGCTAACAATATTACAACCTCATTATACTTATAGTTTTTTCTCTCGTTAGGGCAGGTATATTGAGTTTTCTAATATTGAAAAGCTTCATATTTTTTCCTTAACAATTGCATTAATCAATTAATTGAAGTTCTAATGGGGGATTTATTGGTTAGTTAAAATTTCAATTTTCTCTTGTATTTAAAATGATGAATTCAATTGAACCTCTCACCCCTCATAACTTTCACACTTGGAAACCTAAAATTTTAAATATTATCTCTCAAAAAGGTCTTACTCATTTGTTAGAAGAAAAGCAACCATAATTTGATAAAGAATATAAAATCTTTGTTCATAAGGGAAAAATGCACGAAACAATGGGTATTATTAGCTCTAATGTTCATGAAATTTTGTGGTTTCATATTATAGATTACAAAACTCCTCATGAAAGTTAGGAGAAATTGAAGGCCTTGTTTGGGAAAGTAGATCAGATGAGATCAATGCAACTAGAAGCCAAACTAACTTCTTTGTCCCCTGAATATTTTAGTAGTATTATTGACTTCCTCACTAAGTTCAAAGAAGTCCTCACTCAATACAAAGGTAGTGGGAAGACTAAGACTGAAGAAGAATGCATTTATCTAATCATTTCTAAGCTAAATGATGTTTTTCAAATTTTTTCTACCACCTTTATATCTACCAAAGATGCTCTTGGTGCAACCTTTAAAATTCCCTCTTTAGAATAATTTTGTGATAGATTAACTAGGGAAGAAACCAAACTTGCTAGATATGAAATCCCTTTTTCTTCCTTTTCTTCAAAAGCCTTAGTAGCCTCCACCTCTTCTAAAGAAAAATTCAAAAAGAACGAAAAGACTCCCATAACCTATACTCACTGTAAAAAGAATGGTCACTATGCTAACAAATGCTGGAAAAGATTATAGCAACTAGAGGCAGCTATGAAGTATCAAAAGACAGAAAATAAAAAGCAAATAGGAAAAGCCCTTAATGTTCAAGGAAAAACCTCCAATTCTTCCTCTAATTACTGGGTCCTAGATTTTGGAGCTACTCATCACATGACTGCTTCAGACAAGTCTTTCTCTTCTATCTCCTCTAGCTCTACTTGTAGCATAGAAGTAGGTGACTCTTCCTTCATCCCTATCAAAGGAAAAGGGGATATAACTATTGATGGTGGCTCTATAAACAATGTTCTCTATGTTCCAGACATTGCCACCAATATCCTATCCGTCTATCAGATTTGTACTTATGGAAATGGGAAAATTGTTCTCTTCTCCCTAACAAGAGTTGAGATAAGAAATTTTCAAGACCCTCATTCTCTTATAGCAAAAGGGAATATTGATCATAAATCTCATATTTTTTACTCCAAAGGTTTTAAAAATCCATAAGGAGCCTCCTATTTTGTGGTTCATAGTGATATTGAAAGTCAAATATGGCATGAAAGGTTTGGTCATATTAATTAAAACTACCTAAAGGATTTGTTCCCCCATGATATGGTTACAGGATTACCCCAAGTCTCTTCTAGTGATTGAGTTTATCCTGGATGTGCTCTTGGAAAGCAACATCAAGATCCTTTCCACCCAAGTAGTTCTCTAAAAGCCTCATCCCCTCTAGATTTAATCCATAGTGACTTAATGACCTTTCCTGAACCATATTTCAAAGGAGCAAAGTATGCTTTTACCTTTATTGATGATTTCTCTAGAAGATCCTGGGTCTACTTCCTAAAATATAAAAGTGATGTGTTATCCCACTTTTAAGTTTTTAAAGCCTTAGTTGAAAATCAGGCATCTTGCAAAATCAAGAAGATTCGCACTGATAATGGGGGAAATACTACAATAATGAGTTCTCCATATTTATTTCAAGTCATGGTATAATACATAAACATTTTGTCTCCCATAATCCTCAAAAAAATGGTATTGCAGAAAGGAAAAATTGGAAATTAAAAGAGATGGCTAATTGTATGCTCCATTTAAGAGATCTTCCAAAAGTTTTCTAGGCAGAAGCTATTAACTGTGCAAATTATATTCAAAATCGCACACCTCATAAAGCTCTTGACCATTTAACTCCTAAAGAAGCATGGTCTGGATTAAAACCAGATGTTTCATATTTCAATATTTTTGGGTGTACTGCTTGGGCTCACATCCCAAAGAAGAAAAGGAAGGCTCTTGATAAGAAAATCAAAAAGCTCATCTTTATCGGTTATTGTGAAGAATTAAAAGAATACAAGCTTCTTGATCCCTCAACTCATGAGGTCTTCTTTCATAGGAATGTCCAATTTGATGAAACATTCCCTCAAAAATATCCTCAAAAGCCCTCTTCCTCCATTGAGCCTTCTCCTATAGTAGAACCTCAATATTATGAAGAGCCAACCCTTGAAGTTAACTTGGTTATTGATAATCAAGATGAGAAACCTGTAACTCTATCTCAATGTCTTCCAACTCCTTCAACTCCTTCCTCTATGCCAAAATGAGCCCACACCATTGTTAAAGAAGCTACTCCTTACATCCAAAATCTTCCTTCAACTAGATCATCCAACCCCATAGGCATTAGTCTTGTATGTCAATATATTTTCTTTGATCCTCAATCCTTCAAAGAAGCCTTAGGTATAAAATAATGGGATGATGCCATGGAAGACAAATTTTCTTCCTTGATAAAAAACGAGACTTAGGATTTAGTTCCCTTACCTAAAGGAATGAAATTAGTTCGTTGTAAATGGATTTTCAAAACTAAATATGGGCCTAATGGAGAAATTGAAAAACACAAGGCTCATCTAGTGGCCAAAGGTTTTTCTCAAGTTGAAGGTATAGATTATGTAGAAACCTTTGCTCTCGTTGCTAAAATGGATTCTATAAGATTGGTTCTTACCCTACCTGCTTCCCATAAGTGGCATGTCTATCAAATGGATGTAAAATGTGCTTTATTACATGAATATTTAAAGAAAGAAATATTCATGGAATAACCTGCTGGTTTTAATCAAGACTCCTCTATGGTTTGTATGCTTAAAAAGTATCTCTATGGCCTCAAACAAGCCCCTAGAGCTTGGTATGAAAATATGGACTCCTTCCTTCTTTCAACAGGTTTTTCTCATTGTGAGTCTGATAATACAATTTACATTTGGAGAAATGAAGGCAAAATCACCATTCTTGTTCTATATATTGATGATCTTCTTCTCACTAGTAGTAACTGGACTCACATTCAGACTATAAAAGACCCTCTCTCTAAAAAAATTGAAATGGTTGATCTAGGTAAAGCTCATTACTTCCTTGGAATCCAAATAAGTCAAACAAATGAAGGTATTTCTTTGTGCCAACAAAAGTACACTCTAGATCTTCTACAAAGATTCAAAATGACAGATTGTAAACCTTCTCCTACCCCATTTCAATCTAGCATTAATCTTAGTACTTCCTGCTCATCCCCTCCTTGTGATGCCACTCTATATTGTCAACTTGTAGGAAGTTTGCCATAGCTTACTCATACTCACCCAAATATATCATATGTTGTTGGCCTCATATCCATATTCTCTCATCAACCTCACTTCAGTCATTGGCAAGCAACAAAAAGAATCCTCCATTACTTGCAGGGCACTACTCATTTTGGGCTCTTCTACAAGGGAAATTCCATGGATATCATTGGCTACATAGATTCATATTGGGCAGGTTTAGTAGAAGATAGATGTTCCACCTCAAGCTATGTCTTTTGCTTTGGTTCCTCACCAATAGCTTGGTTATGCAAGAAACAAACTGTAGCCCTATCTTCTATAGAGGCAGAATACAGGCGATGAGTTTTGGCTAGTCGAGAAGCTCTTTGGCTTCATCAAATTTTGAGAGAATTTGGTTTCACACATGACCATCCTATAACTCTTTGATGTGAAAATCAGAGCACAATTCATATTGCACGTAATCCAGTTGAACATCAATGAACTAAGAACATTGAGATACACATGCACTTCATAAGGCAGCATATTCAGAACAAGGACATACACTTGGAATATATTCCAGTTGAGGAACGAATTACAAATATCTTCACCAAGTCATGTCCTCCATGTTACCTTCAGTTGAGAGATAAGCTTAGAGTTATTCAGATGCAATGATTGGATTTATGAGGACAATCTTTGCCATACGAAGACAAGCCTCTCTTCTTCTAATAGTTGGTTTTTCCCCACAGGGTTTTTTTTCACCAACTATTTATTGTATATGAGTGTCTAATCAGGCCAAAGTTGCTGAGACTCATTTATTTCTTGTAATAAGAGGACAATCGTCGCCATACGAAGACATGCCTCTAATTGTTGGTTTTTCCTCACAGGGGTTTTTTCACCAACAATATTATGTAAATGAGTACCTAATCAAGCCAAGTTGTCGGGACTCATCTTTCTTTCTTGTATTAAGAGGACAATATTCGCCATACAGAGATATGCCTCTCATAGTTGTTTTTTTCCACAGGGGTTTTTTCACCAACTATATTATGTAAATGAGTACCTAATCAGGCCAAGTTGTCGGGACTCATCTTTCTTTCTTGCATAAATAGGACAATCTTCGCCATATGAAGACATGCCTCTCTTCTTCTCATAGTTGGTTTTTTCCACAAGGTTTTTTTCACCAACTATCTATTGTATTAGGAGGACAATCTTCGCCATACGAAGACAAGCCTCTAACTTCCTTTTGATTGATGGTTTTTCCCATTGGGTTTTACCATCTCTTCAAAAATAAGTCTTTGTACATGAGTACCTCAACAAGCCTTGTTTCCAGGACTCATTTGTACGATTCACCCCTAGTATCACTTAAGGGGGGTGTTAGAATAAGAAAATATTCTCTTAAGTTCCACTAGGATAGACACTTGAGTTTCCACTCCTCCATGTGTCGGGAGAACTCTCAGTGGTGTCTTCATCAGGTATGATGAGTTGTTGTAATCCAACGACTCTCAATGATCAACTCTGCTATTTATACAGAGTTGATCCTTAGAATAAATCAATAAGTTCCACTCTTCTCTTCATATTTTGTAATGCTGTGCATATCTATTATAAAATTCTTACATCGTACAAATGAGTCCTGGCAACAAGGCCTGTTGAGGTACTCATGTACAAAGACTTCTTTTTGAAGAGATGGTAAAACCTAATGGGAAAAACCATCAATCAAAAGGGAGTTAGAGGCTTATCTTTGTATGGCGAAGATTGTCCTCCTAATACAATAGATAGTTGGTGAAAAAACCCATGTGGGGAAAAACCAACTATGAGAAGAAGAGAGGCATGTCTTAGTATGGCAAAAATTGTCCTCTTTATGCAAGAAAGAAAGACGAGTCCTGACAACTTGGCCTGATTAAGTACTCATTTACATAATATAGTTGGTGAAAAAACCCCTATGGGAAAAAACCAACTATGAGAGGCATGTCTTCGTATGGCAAAGATTGTCTTCTTAATACAAGAAAGAAAGATGATTCTCCACAACTTGGCCTGATTAGGTACTCATTTACATAATATTGTTCGTGAAAAAACCCCTGTGGGGAAAAACCAATAATTAGATGCATGTATTCATGTGAGGAAGATTGTCCTCTTATTACAAGAAAGAAATATGAGTCCCAACAACTTTGTCCTGATTAGGTACTCATATACAATAAATAGTTGGTGAAAAAAACCCCTGTGGGGAAAAACCAACTATTACAAGAAGAGAGGCTTGTATTCATATGGTGAAGATTGTCCTCATAAATCCAATCAATGCAGCTGAATAACTCCAAGCTTATCTCTCAACTAAAGGTAACGTGGAGAAGAAAATGACTTGTTGAAGATATCTGTAATTTGTTCCTCAGTTGGAATATATTCCAAGTGTATGTTCCTGTTCTGAATATGCTGCCATATGAAGTGCATGCATATATCAATGTGCTTTGTTCATTGATGTTCAACTGGATTACATGCAATATGAATTATTCTATGATTGTCACACCAAATAGTTATAGGATGGTCATGTGTGAAACCAAATTCTCTCAGAATTTTACGAAGCCAAAGAGCTTCTTGACTAGCCAAAAATGTTGCCTTGTATTATGCCTTTGTAGAAGATAGGGCTATCGCTTGTTGTTTCTTGCATAACCAACATATTGGTGAGGAACCAAGGTAAAAGACATAGCCTGATGTGGAACATCTATCATCTACTGAACCTGCTCAATCTAAATATGTGTAGTCAATGATATAAATGGAATTTCCCTTGTAGAAGAGCCTAAAATGAGTAGTGCCATGCAAGTAATGGAGGATTATTTTTTTTTCCTGCCAATGAATGAAGTGAGGCTGATGAGAGAATCTAGATATGAGGCCAAAAAAATATGATATATCTGGGTGAGTATGAGTAAGGTATAACAAACTTCTTACAAGTTGACGATATTGAGTGGCATCACAAGGAGGGGATGAGTAGGAAGTACTATGATTAATTCCAGATTGAAAGGGGGTAGGAGAAGATTTTCAATCTATCATTTTGAATCTTTGTAGAAGATCTAGAGTGTACTTTTGTTGGCACAAAGAAATACCTTCATCTGTTTGACTTATATAGATTCCAAGGAAGTAATGAGCTTTACCTAGATCAACCATTTCAAAATTTTCAGAGAGAGTCTTTTATAGTCTGAATGCGAGTCAAGTTACTACCAGTGAGAAGAAGATCATAAACATATAGAACAAGAATGGTGATGTTGCCTTTATTTCTCCAAATGTAAACTGTATTATCAGACTCACAATGAGAAAAACCTACTGAAAGAATGGAGTCCATATTTTCATACCAAGATCTAGGGGCTTGTTTGAGGCCTTAGAGAGAATTTTTAAGCCTACAAACTATAGAGGAGTCTTGAGTAAAACCAACAGGTTGTTCCATGAATATTTCTTCCTTTAAATATCCATGTAAGAAAGCATATTTTACATCCATTTGATAGATAGGCCACTTATGGGAAGCAGCTAGGGCAAGAACCAATCTTACAGAATCCATTTTAGCAACTGGAGCAAAGGTTTCTGCATAATCTATGCCTTCAACTTGAGAAAAACCTTTGGCCACTAGACGAGCCTTGTGTTTGTCTATTTCTCCATTAGGCCCATATTTAGTTTTGAAGATCCATTTACAATGAACTAATTTCCTTCCTTTAGGTAAGGGAACTAAATCCCAAGTCTCATTTTTGATCAAGGAAGAAAATTCATTTTCCATGGCATCATCCCATTCTTTTATACCTGAGGCTTATTTGAAGGATTGAGGATCAGAGAAAATAGACTGACATACAAGACTAGTGCCTATGGGGTTGGATGATCTAGTTGAAGGAAGATTTTTGATGTAAGGAGTAGCTTATTAAACAATGGTGCGGGCCCATTTTGGCCTAGAGGAAGGATTTGAAGGAGTTGAAGGAGTTGAAAGACATTGAGATGGAGTTACATATTCCTCATATTGATTATCAATAACCAAGTTAACTTCAAGGGTTGGCTCTTCATAATATTGAGGTTCTACTATAGGAGAAGTCTCAATGGAGGAAGAGGGCTTTTGAGGATCTTTTTGAGGGAATGTTTCATCAAATTGGACATTCCTATGAAAGAAGACCTCATGAGTTGAGGGATCAAGAAGCCTGTATGTTTTTAATTCTTCACAATAACCGACAAGGATGAGCATTTTGCTTTTCTTATCAAGAGCCTTCCTTTTCTTCTTTGGGATTTTTCTTTAGAAGAGGTGAAGGCTACTAAGGCTTTTGAATATGAAGAAGAAGAGATTTCATATCTAGCAAGTTTGGTTTCTTCCCTAGTTAATCTATCACAAAATTCTTCTAAATAAGGCATTTTAAAGGTTGCACCAAGAGCATCTTTGGTAGATATAAATGTGGTAGAATTTTTTTGAAAAATACCATTTAGCTTAGAAAGGATTAGATAAATGCATTCTTCTTCAGTCTTAGTCTTCCCACTGACTTTGTATTGAGTGAGGACTTCTTTAAACTAATTCAGGGGTTATGCAGATGAATAACTCCAAGCTTATCTCTCAACTGAAGGTAACATGGAGAAGGAAATGACTTGGTTATTGATAATCAATATGAGGAACCTATAACTCCATCTCAATGTCTTTCAACTCCTTCAAATCCTTCCTCTATGCCAAAATGGACCCGCACCATTTCTTTTTGCTTGGCTCTCGAGGTTCCTTAGGCCCTTGCTAGGGTGGTTGTTTGTTCTTTGTTATTTTTTTATAGTGTCTCTCGAAAATGCCCCTTCAAGCTGGTGCTTATTATTTTGTCTTATGGAGACTTCCTTTAGTTTCTCTAGACTATTGTTGTTTTGACCTTTGTCTTGTGGAGACTATCTCCTTTTTGTATCCACCTCTATAGAAGGTTTGGGGTCTCTTTCAAAACCCCTTCCTCCAATCAATAAAAATAAAATCATAATTCATCCACAAATACTAAGCACAATAATAATTTCACAATAAACATTGATATAGATTCAATATTGTAATGTGTTCAATTTAATATTCAAACCCTTGAGGTAGGGTAACACCATACAATACTTCTTATTAGAAGGAAGTCACTCCTTACAATATCTCAACTTGAGATAAATACAATATTATTCTCTTCATATCCTCTCTATGATTCTTTACCTATATTTATAATGCCCAAATACCTACCACTCCCACTTATCCATACATGTGGGATAATTACATCTTTACCCATATTTATAATGCCTAACTACCCACCACTCCCACTTATCAATGCACGTGGGGTAATTACATCTAATATAATTGTGGATGCAAAGACACGACACTTGAAAATAAAATGGCAGAATCAAATAAAGCAATGAGACAAAACAGATTGCATAAAAGAAATATGTATTCAATGGGGGAGCCAATAGACTCCTTTGTTACAATCAGTATCTAATGCGGATATTTGATATAATAATTTACAGTGGAACTAGGGTTCTCCAAAACCCTATTTAGATATAACAGAAGTGTCTTCAGATATGAGTGTGTCATTGATCCCAACATGTTGAGTGGGCTTTGATTATCCAATATGGGGCCACTCCAGCTTCAATAGTCGTCAAAGAATATGTTGAATTCATAGATCTGCATGCAAAACAAAATACAAGAGCATCCGTAATACCTATGAGGGCTCCACAATGTGAGACCATCAGACATTAACAAAACCCTAGCTTAAGAATCAATTTAAAATGCATGTCAAACCAAAAAATAAATGAAATAAAATAATACTAAATATACCTTACTTCGTTGTTGCAGATTTCATGGTGTAGTAGATTCAGATCTTCATTTCAGTGTCGCAGCAAGCTTTGACGTGAGCTTCGCAAGCTCTGGTTCACACCTGGGACTGTCTCAGGCTCTGGAAGATGCTAGGCAGGCTCTAAAACGAGCTTGGCAAGCTTTGGTGTGCACTTGCAGACAAGACAAGCTCTGGTGGGCGCTTGGCAAGCTCTACGGTGAGCTTCACAAGCTTGACATAACGCTCGTAGGGTAGGGCAGATCTACAGAAACAGATCAGGAAGGATGGCGATAGAGGCAGCGGATGGAATACAGCTATGACAGCTAGCGAGGATGGATGGACGATGGCTGGAATGATAGAAGTATTGTTGGCTTAGCTAGTGTATCAGATCTTCAATTCTCTCTATCTCCGCTTCACTAGGGCAGATTAAATGAAATCGAATGACTAAGGTTAATTGAGTTTATTTATATATATTTTATAATAAATATATTAAAGTATAATAAAATATTATATAAAATATAAAATATTATAAAATAATATTAAAATAACCCCAATTAGGCTAGGAAATGGCGGGAAGGTGGATTTGGGCCAAATAATTGGTGGGAAGGTGGAATGGAAGACAAGTGGGTGGTG
Source organism: Wollemia nobilis (assembly GCA_028583015.1). Lineage (NCBI taxonomy): Eukaryota > Viridiplantae > Streptophyta > Pinopsida > Araucariales > Araucariaceae > Wollemia > Wollemia nobilis. The sequence goes on from JAQPPZ010016950.1 coordinate 1,343,294, forward strand.
GGATGGTTAAGATGGAGGTTTAGTGGCTGCGATTTGGTGTCTACAAATGCCCCTTTTTGTACCATGTTGTGTGAAACACAATGTGGTGCAAAAATACGAGACACCTGCTTGGGCTATGGGCACAGAAGTAGCTTCTCTCTATTGTTGGATTTGCGCACTGATGTTGAAGACAAAAGAATAAAGAAAATTTTTCAGAGTTTTTGTAGCTTACCCCCTCAATTGGCGAATGAGTTATGAATGTATCTCACAAGCCAATTGAAAATGAATGATGTAGTGAATTTGTGCAATTGATGAATGAATGATGTGAAATGCAAATGATTGTGGATGATATGAATGATGTAAAATGTGATACCATTTTTGCCCCAACGATGGGAAAGGGGTTGGTGTATGATACCATGTGAATGTAGACGATATGAATGATGTAAAATGTGATACCATTTTTGCCCCAACGGTTGAGAGGGGTATTTGTCCAATGTAGATGTTATGATCACGTGAGATGTATCCCGTCATGGGAAAATCATAATGTAACATGGTTGCCCCAAATTTTGGGATGATTCGATGCTTGTTGAATAAGCTGCCACAATGGCGTCATTGAGTATGCAATGTATGAAATATGCATGATGACTAAGTCAATCGTAGGGGTGGGGTAGTGACTGTAGAAATTTCTTCGTCAATTCCATCATGGAACCAATCAACCTACCGACATGTCCTATACTTTGACTATTGTCGAATGAATGAGTGTTTGAGATTTTGATTTATCTATGTTTTCTTGCCCCACAGACAAGGACATCAATGATTGATTGCGAGCAAATTGTTCTTGGCAAGGTTGCATTCAAAATGTGAGGTGCCAAATGTGATTGTGATTTTTGATGATGAGATAATTGATTATGATCATGAGCAAGTGTCCTTATTGTACATTATTCATCTTACCGAATTGCATGGATTATCATCACTGCAATCACCAAGTTTATAGAATAACATACTAGATACGAGGTTCGCTTGGATGGCCTGGACAAAATAAAAATGATGAATGATATATGCATAATGATGATGGAAGAATGTGATGACGTAGATGATGAAGAATTGTGGGATGTTGATTTTGCAAAAATGTGACCTTGGTTGGCATGTTTTTGCAATGCAATATGTATTTGTGAAGAATTTTTCTTTTTCTCAAAAAATATGCATGCAAAACTATTTGTAATTTCACAAAATCAACTTTTATGATGTACATGATGTATGGATGAATTTTGGTTCAGATTTGATGATGGGAGCTACCATTTTAGGAGTTTTTGTCCTCATTCTCTTTTGCTTCCAGGTGCGCGCCTGCGCCTAGCATGTTCTACAGGCGCCCGCATGTGCCTGCATGCGCCCGCAATGTTCAGGCGTAGCTCTGTGCCTGAATGCGCTAGTTAAAGCTATAAAAAGCTTTTTGAGGAATTTTTAGGCTCATTTGTGCGCTGTAAACTTTGAGAAGCTGCGTCTGAGGAGGGAAGTGACTTAGTGAGCTAAGTGAGGCTTGCGAGTGTGCGGAGGCGATGGCGATGGAGGGCCTTGGTGCTGCTGGTGGAGCGGAGGCGACATTTGTCCTGGTAATACCCTTTGTTTCCTTTGTGCAAAAATTTGTTTTTAGTTTGTTTTTGATTATTTTTTTGAATTTTTAAAACTAACAAAGTGTTTTTGTTTGTTGCAGCTGAGGGATATTGAGCCTCGACATCACTTCTCTCCTCTCATTTTGGGGATGAGGAAGAAGCTTTCAGAGGAGGATTGGGGGCTGCTGAGTAGGGTAGGCCTAGATGGTGTGGCCCGATTGGATGTGGTGAGGGCTAATGAGGGCTACCTCTCGGCTTTGATCGAGAGGTGGGACCCAGATAGAGGGACTTTCCAGCTACCGACTGGAGAGGTTACTATCACTCTTGAGGATGTTTATCACATTCTCAAGGTGCCAGTAGAGGGAGAGAAGGTGATGGTGGGGAGGGATAAGAAGGTGAATATGGAGAAGATGCTTGGAGATCAATGGCGAGAGGCCTAGATAGGGGATGGAGGGATACTGTACCTGAGCATGTACAAGGCGAAGGAGTTAGATGCACTCCCCACCTTGATCATGTTCATGTTGGCCAACATAGTGCTACCTAATAGCACTGGGTGTAGGTTCCCTTGGAACCTATTGGGCTTAGTGAGTGATCTACTGATGGATCCTCGGGAGTACGCATGGGCACCTGCTTTATTGGTGCAGCTATACCGAGAGCTATATGAGGTGGCACGAGAGGGGAGAAAGGGGATTGGGTGCAACTTTCTCCTTCAGTGCTGGGCTTGGGAGCATTTTGTGATAGCTCGGCCCGAGGGGTTGCCATGTGAGTCATGGCGGATGGATGAGCCGTATGCGAGGCGATGGGCTATGGCTGAGGAGGTTCAGCCTAGTCGAGAGGTACACACTAGGCAGTGGTATCGAGACATGTGGTCAGGCTTGGCTCGGGTGGACGTGCGATGGAGGCCATGGCGAGGAGCTAGGTGGGATGGAGATGGGAGACAACTACGGTGGGTGCGGTAGGGTCGATGGATAGTTGGGCGGAGGGATGAGGAGGTGGAGTACTTCCAGTACTCGCGGGTGCTGAGGTAGTTTGGTTTACCTCAAGGAGTTCCTGATGAGCCGGTGTTGTATCGATGGGTGAAGGATGAGGTGACACTACCTTGTCCCGAACCATGGCGGGTGCCATTGGAGGATGATGAGCAGCTGGAGGTGGCTGATGTGGATGATGTCGGTGTGACTCTAGAGTATGCAGAGTGGTTTGGTGCCTAGCCAGTATGGGTACCAAAGGTGGCAGGTGAGGATGCGGTAGCGATGGGGTCGAGGTCGACTCTGAAGAGGACGAGGCCTCAACGGTCGACGGGATGGAGATGGTCGAGGGTAGTGGCCCAACAGGCTCCGAAGGTGGGTTTGGTGGTAGGGGAGAGGGAGGATGATGAGGAGATGGGTGAGATCTCCGAGGTGGCTAGGCTATGGGCTGAGCTTGAGAAGCTACGAGAGGAGCGAGAGACTATGCTAGAGTCTCAAAGGGAGGCCAGGGTGACTATAGCTCGGGAGTAGGAGACAGTTACGAGGCTACAGGTAGAGATTTTGGTGAAGGAGCGATGACATCAGAAGGACTTGCGATGACTTTGAGCTAGTGAGGCATACGCACATTCCTTGGAGGATGTGTGTATGCAACATCACATCACCTTGCCAGATCCTCCTTCTTCATCTATGGCCGAGCCATCGAGGCAGATGGAGTCGAGGCAGAGTACTAGGCCGAGGGCTCCTATCGGGTCTCAGGGGTCTTCTCATGGATAGTTGATGTAGTGCTTATATGCACTCTTTTGTACATGTGAGCCTTGGTGCTCCCTTTTGTAGCCTTCTTGGCACTCTATTGTATATTGGACGCTTATATATATACATGGCCTTTTCATATATGTGTGTTGTCTTTTTGTGTGGATGTTTTTATGTGTTATGCAATGCTTTATTTAATGTTTATGATGATGTATGCAAGCTAATGACTATGATGTATATGCCTAATGTTTATTTGATTTGATGTATGCAAGCTAATGATGAGTTATTATTGTAAGTAAATGCATGACGATTGTAAACTATATGCAATCTTATGAGAATTTGATATGATTAATGCAAGTTAATGCTAAATGAATGCAGACTTACATGATAGGAATGCATGTTGTTCATATGATCTATTATAGTTCAGAAATACTATTGGCCATTTTTGTTGTCCATTGTTTGACAATCGGGAGTACCCAGTTTTGTTATGTTTTGCAACTCGACTTACCATGAAGACATGAATGTGGACATGTCAGAAAATATGGACGTTGATGTGGAAGAAAATATGGAATTTGACATGGAAGAAGATATGGATGTTGATATGGAATGAGTACGACAGAATTTTCAAAGACTCAAACATACTAGTGTTATCAACCAAACTCACTTGGGTTGTCTAACTTTCTTTAGGACCAATGTGTGTGCAAGTGAGGTTCAATTACCAAATCTTTGAGTGTGACAATGACCCTATCAATCAAGAACCAGTGTGTGTGAATGTGAAGTTCATTGACCCACTATGAGTAAATTGGGCATGACCTATTATGAAGATTACCTAAAGCTAGCTTACCCTTATGTGCGGTCAGAGGTCTTCTTGTTTGCCAAGGAGACATGTCACCCCGCATGAGCTTACTCCACTGCTAGTCAGGCGTCTATAGCCCCGATGAAGATTCACTCCATAGTCCAATGGGATTTGATATTTTAGGCCTTGGGGATGACTACCCATCCTTGTCAGGGGCGTGTAGTATGAATCCTTACGACTTTAGGGATCAAGGGTATTTGGGAGTTTTATTTGTTAATTTTGTATAGAGCTTTGGGGAATCGGATTCTCAACCGAAGTGTGATGAGAATTGTGACCCTATCCTTACTACTCTATGTTTTTATGCTTATATTTGAAGAGTAATTGAGGTAGTGGTGAAAACCACTATTTTTGCTTTGGACTATGTTGCATGATGGGACAAGCGAGGATTATCCCTTTTCACTTCAAGGTACTACCCAAGTATGGCACTAACCCTCCTTGACTCATAATGTTTTTAAGATGTGATGGAATGTGATTGGTTCAAGATTGCATTTGGAATCAATTGACATCGCTCAAGACTTTCTTAGTGTGTAAATTGTGCTTTTGGTCCTAAAGAAAATTGGACATCCACTTGGAGGTTGCTTTCGACACTAGTAATGGCTGAGTGACTGAAAATTTTAGGCTTTTGTGATTTTGACATGTGATGTTGTTGGCTTATGAAAGTTGCATGATTGTTTCAAACTAGGTACCCCCAATTTCTATAACTTTGACTTTTTTTTGTGGCCATATCATCATTACTATGCCAGATCATTGAGCATGGGATGGGATGAATGCAAATGTGTATGCCTAGTGTAATGACTGTTAATATGCAAATGGAAATTGTACAATGTAACGGAATATGTATGATTGAATGTAAATGCCTAAATGCAAATGAAATGTATGCAATGTGGAAATGCCTATGTAAGAGCATGCAATTTGTTTGTTTTGTTTTTTTGTTTTTAGCCATGTATATATACATATAGTGTGTCACGTTTAACAATGGAATGCTTTTAAATGAAGAACATTAAGTGGTTCAGGATCCTCTTTACCCTCTAAATCGGCAAGCCTATAAGTACCATTACCCACTTTTTGAGTGATCACATATGGACCTAACCAATTTGCCATGAATTTGTCACGAAGATGTGGCAACACATTGGTGTTTTGTTGGTTCTCTTTGAGGACGAGATCCCCTACTTGAAATTCCCGAAGATGGACTTTAGCATTGTAAGCACGCTTGAGGCGGTCTTGATAAACTCGTAAATGTTCTAATGCATTGACACACCTTTCATCTAAGAGTGTGAGTTGGTCAAGTCGTGCTTGTCTAGTTGTATCATCATCTATGAATTCTTGCAAGGAAATTCATAAGGAAGGAATCTCGAGCTCAAGAGGCATAATAGCTTCCGCTCCATAGACCAGAGAAAATGGTGTTGCTCCCATCGGCGTTCGGATGCTTGTTCGATAAGCCCAAAGTGCCAAAGGGATTTGTGTATGCCAATATTTATGATTTTCTTTGACAAGTTTCTTAAGAATGGCAATTAAGGTCTTGTTGGTAGCTTCAGCTTGTCCATTTGCTTGTGGGTAATAAGGAGTTGAGAAACTATGTTGGATATTATATTTCTCGCAAAGTGTTCTAACATCCTTGTTCTTAAAAGACTTACCATTATCCAAAATGATTTTAGAGGGGATACCAAAATGACAAATGATGTGATGGAGTATGAAATCCACAATTCTAGGTCCTGTCGTACTGGTTAGAGGGATTGCCTCAACCCACTTTGTGAAGTATTCTGTGGCAGTTATGATGAAAGTATGTTGTCCTAAAGAGGAGGGTGAAATTTTTCCGATTAGATCGAGGCCCCATTGTGAAAAGGGCCAGAGACTCTGTATAGGTTGTAAAGCTTGTGATGGTACATGTGTTAAATTGGCATGTGATTGACATTGTTTGCAATTTTTGACATATGTGCAACAGTCACGTTCCATGGTGGGCCAATAATAACCCATGCATAAAAGACGCTTTGCAATGGCCATTCCACTAAAATGACCACCACAAGTACCATCATGGGCTTCCTCTATAGCCCTTTGGGCCTCTTCTGGTTTGAGGCATCGAAGCAAGATTCCATCATAACCCCATTTATACAACACGTCACCCAAGAGAATGAAACGGGCTACCCTTTGCTTGAAGGCACGTTTGGCAGACCGAGACATGTCAGATGGGAGTGTTCCAAATTTTAAAAAGGCAATTATGGGGTTTGACCAAGGCTCACATGATTTCGCGTGGATAAAGCAAACATCTTTTCCATCCTGTGGGTTAGCACGCTTCACGATTGCTTTAGAGATTGTTGAGATTATTAGGGGTTGTACCTCTCCTAAGTCATTCTTTGGAATCAAGGATCCAAGAGAGGCCATTGCATCTACAAATATGTTAGTCGAACGAGGCAAGTTATTGATTTCATACCATTCGAATGTTGATAGCAATTTCATTGCTATTTCATGATAAAGCTTAATGGTAGGTTCTTTGCATTGGTATTCTCCTGTTACTTGTTTTACAACAAGTTGAGAATCTCCAAATATTTGGATACGCTTAATACCCATAGCTATAGCTGATTGAAGACCTAAGATTAAGGCTTCGTACTCTATTGTGTTGTTTGTGCATGAGAAGTCTAAATTGAATGATAAAGGGATGGGAATCCCCTGTGGTGTGTGAAAGACAACTCCTGCACCTTGACCTTTTTTGCACTTAGATCCATCAAAGAATAATGTGATGTCGACATCCTCCTCGGGAATGATATCTTTTCCTTCTTCAGTGACTGAAAATACCGAATCATCTGGGAGCTCAATAATCAAAGGATGATCACTAGGTAGTGGAGCTTTCGCAAGGTGATCGACAATGACCTGACCTTTAATGGATTTTTGGCTAATGAATTCGAGATCAAATTATATAAGCAACATTATCCATTTAGCGGTATGGGTATTGTTATAAGTGCGAGACATCATGTAACGCAGAGGATTTTCTCTAGCTATGACATAGGTTGTTTGGCTTAGCATATAATGTCAAAGTTTCTTAGTGGCTAAAACCACCGCTAAGCATAACTTTTCTACATAAGCGTATCTTGTTTCATAACTTACCAATGTTCGACTCATGTAATAGATTGCTTGCTCTCGATTTTGTTCATTTTTTTATGCAAGCATCATCCCTAAAGCAACCTCTGTGGCTGAGACATATAGATGGAAAGGGACCCCGACTTAGGAGGAGTTAAAACTGGTGGTGAAGTTAGATAACGCTTGATATCATCAAATGCTTTTTGACATTCATCTATCCATATGAATGCTACCCCCTTTTGTAGTAGGTGGTTAAATGGCCTGCATTTATCAGAAAGTTGTGCAATGAAGCATTTGATCGATTGAATTTTACCTTGCAAGCTATGCAATTCCTTGATGTTAGTTGGGGGTGGCATTTCCATGATGGCCTTAACCTTATTTGGGTCCACTTCAATGCCTCACCTGGAGACAATGAATCCTAAAATTTTACCAGAGGTAACACCAAAGACACACTTTTTGGGATTTAACCTCACCTTGAATTCTAACAGTCGATCAAAAATCTTGTCCAAAACATCAATATGTTCTTGTCGGGTTTTAGATTTAGCCAAGAGATCATCTACATAGTCTTCAATGATTTTATGCATGTAATCATGAAAGATGTAAGTCATGGCTCTTTGATAAGTAGCTCCTACATTTTTGAGGCCAAAGGGCATAACCCTAAAACAAAATGTTCCCCATGGTGTTGTAAATGTTGTTTTATGTTGATCATCAAGATTTATTCGAATTTGGTTGTATCCTGAGAAACCGTCCATGAAGGAAAGCATTTCGTGGCCTGCATAGGTGTCGACAAGAGTATCAATGTTTGGTAGAGGGAAATCATCCTTAGGACACGCTTTATTTAGGTCTCGAAAGTCATTGCAAACGTGTATCCCCCCATTGGGCTTGCGAACGGGTACCATATTTGAAATCCACTCAGGATAGTCAATAGGGACGATAAAGTGAACATCTAGCAATTTTTGTATTTCCTCTTTGACTATGAGTGCTATGGTAGGATGCATTCTTCTAAGCTTTTGTTTGATCGGCTTGGCATCAGGTCGCAAGGTGAGATTGTGGACAACAAGGTCAGGATCAAGGCTAGGCATATCCTTGTAGGACCATGCAAACACCTCTTTCTTCTTCTTGAGGAGAGCAATGAATTGCTCTTGTTCATTAGGTGTTAAACTTTTTCCAAGCTTGACAATTTGGGGATTGTCAGGATCTGAACTAAGGTTCACGTCAATGGTTTCTTCAATGGACATATGTGAACCTTCCTCAAGTTGATGTGGTGTTGGAATCAGATTGAAGTCATCTAAGATGTCATCTAGCCTCTCTTGCTTATCATTGTCTAACTCTGCCTGGAAAACCTCGGGACTGCTAGCTGAATATGGTGAGGGTGAAGGTGGGGGTGAAGGAGGAATGTAACAGGCTGAAGCCCTTAACAATTCCTTGGATAGGATGAACTCCGAGAGGGAGGGTGGGGAGGAAATCTAGTCCAAGTCAATGAGGCTACTGTCAATTGGAATTGGCTTAGCCAAATCGTATGGATTGCGGAGCGGGGTGAATAAGTCAATAGGATTCATATTGACTTAGGGGAATGGAAGGTGGCTGGGATGGATGCATGGATGGAACAATTGAATCAGAACCGATGTCGAGGTGTGGTATCCCTGTAATAGTGAACGTGAAACATCAGAGCAACATTTTTCTCTCTTTTTTCTTTTTTTGTATGTTTTTGTTTTTTTGTATGTACATATGTTACAATTCTTGGCTTATGTGGGGCTCAAGGTGGATTTCCAGGTGGATCATCTTGCTCTTGTGGAAGAAGCAAGCGGAAAATGGGATGTTGGATGGGAAACATTCAGAGGTAAAACTCTTCCTGTTGGGTGATGGGGACAATGGGGAGTGATTCCTCTTCAGAATCGTTAGAAGCATTTGACATGACTTCAAATTCTTCATAACTTTCATCATCGAAATCAAAGATCGGATAGGAGAAATTGATGGGATCATCCTCGTCTACTTCATCAATGCGAAGTTCTTGAAGGGTCTGTTCAAGAGAGGATGTTGATGGCAATGGATGCATGGAGGGCTCTTCATCATTGAGGCTAAGATTTTTGAAGGCTTGCTCAAGAGAAGCGATGGAGGACAATGGGGTATAACCTAATCCAAAATGATCATGAGCACCTCTATATGGGACATCTAGGATATCATGCATTCCTTGTTCATGGGAACCTAAACCTTGACCTTGCCAATGGAACATGTTGAAGTATCTGGCTGGAAACTCTTCCACGTGGGGTATATTGGTGCGCCTAGGCTCTTTTAGTTCTTCGGGTGGGTTTGCCCCAGTTGAGCAATCCAACCCTCCATAAACAAAGTTAATGCTATTTGGAGTGGTACTCATGTCATAGACAAAACCTATGGATAGAGAACGGTCTTTGGGACGTCCAAAATCCTTGGCTGTTGGAATGGCTAAGGGGGTGATGGTGACGTCTTGGACCACATACTCACCTATACCAAGATTGGTGATGTGGACTTCGACTTGGGTTGATGAGGTGGATGGTGAAGGCTCGGATGGCTCTGGATTGGTTGTGGATGGCAGGGAATTAAATATGTCGCAATCAAAAAGTTTGACTTGTGACACATCGGCTGATGGAGTTGGATTGGATGGTGGCGGGGCATGATGAGATGGTGGTGTGGAATGATGAGATGGCCTAGAAGAAGTGGTTGTAGTGGAAGAAGTTTTTGTGATGTACGATGTGCTAATGGAAGCTTGTCCACAATTACATGTACAAGAAGAAATGGATGATTGAGAAGATGATGTGATGGGTAGCTCCTCTATGATGGGAGCCTTAGAAGAAGATGAAGGTGGATTAGAGGAAGAAGATGGATTGGAAGATGACGTTGATGGATCTGATGATGGTGCCAAGAACAAATGTGTGGAAGGTAACATGGATTCATAGGGATTTGAAATGAAGTTACAATACTTAAAGGGTTCAACATCCACGGGGATGCAATGGACTTGTCCATCATGAACATATTTTAAGCATTGATGAAGAATTGATGGGACACATTTCATTTCCCTCATCCAAGGTCTACCAAGGAGTATATTATATGCCATGGCACCTTCCAAGATGTGAAACATGGTGTGCAACATTTTGGCCCCTACTTCTATAGGTAAAATGACAGTGCCAACTGTGGTACACAAAGCATCATTAAATGCTTTGAGGGTGAGTGATGACTTGGTAATGTGGGATGGCGGTAAGTTGAGATGGATAAGGGCAGTGGTAGTAATGATGTTGATTGATGAGCCAGTATCGATTAACACTCTTTTGAAGGGCTTTCTATCTATTAAGGCCATTATATGCAATGGAGGGTCCACCGATTCTGAACTCATTGGTTTTATCTCAAAGTCATAAAAGGTGATTGATGGGTCCATGCATGTTCTAACACTCCCTACAAAATTGTTGAAGGCATTGGAGTCTTGGGATTCTAACTCAATTGACTTGAGTATTTCCATAAAAGCTTCTCTATGCCTAGGGGATTGTTGAATGAGCTCATAGACAGAAAGTTTGGCCGATGCCATCTTCAAACTAGTGGTTAACCGACTGGTTAAGGTTACCACTGGCCTAATCGGACGAAGGATAGGTGGATGGGATGGGTTGGACAGATTTATGGGAGGAGATGGATTTGGTGATGTTTGGATGGGTGGTCTGTTTGAAGGTTGTTGATCATGTTGTTGATTTTGCCTTTGCCCTCTAGTGACCACATTGATTGCTCCGACAAAGTTTTGATATTGTTGGACATGATTTACTTGATTAGGAGGTTGTTGTTGATTGTTACCTCCTTCATTGTGTTGAACCTCCCCATGGTTAGGTAGAGGTGTCCGATATATGCCCAAATTTTGATTTTGTGGAGCTAAGGGGTTATCCACGTTGATGGCCCCTAAGTCTATGAGGTCTTGCACTACGTTTTTGAACACATTACATGAATTGATATCATGCCCATTTTGTCGATGGTATGGACAAAACAAGTGCTCTCTATAAGTCCTAGGCCTTTTGGTGGGATCAAGGGGCCTAATGTCTGGCAAGGCTAATTTGTTGGTTTCATACAACCTTCTAAACAGGGATGAATACGACTCGTTTAATGGAGTGTATTGTCTTTGGGGGTGATTGAATTGGTGGTGGATAGGTTGTTCCATAGTTGGCGTTATGTTTTGAACCATTGGTGCTTGGGTAACTGATGGGACCGCATGATATGAAATTTGTTGTTGCACCAATTTTTGAGCCACTACGGGCTGGCTCATCACCACTTGATTAACTTGGTTTGTTGTGTTAGCCGTTGAGGCTTGTGTGGATTTGTTTTGGCCAGATTGGTTATTTCGGTATTGGCCCTTATTTTGCCATTCTTTCCTTTTAGGCTTAATGACACCCTCTTGGATTTTGATCTCCTCAATGACACTAGCCTATGCTAAAGCTTCTTCAAATGTTCTATAAGTGTTTAGCTGTAGCATCCAAGAGATGGGTTTTAAGCAACTCTTGGTAAAAATATTTATAATCTCTTCCATTGGTAGGGAGAATGGCAATTTAGTTATGACTGCCCTCCAATGGTTTCCAAAGTCATAGATAGGTTCCTCATCCCATTGTTTCAAATAATAAATATCTGATAAGGATACCTTCTTTTTAATATTTAGGGCGAAGCGCTCTAAGAATAGATCTATCAATTGATCAAAAGTGTATATACTATGTGTGGTCAATTGATTGTACCATTCTATGGCATCCCCCCTAGCATTTGAGGAAACGTTCGGAGCATGAGAGCGTTATCATCGCTAATCCAAAAACATACGTGGACAAATGAGCTCACATGCTCTTTGGGATCCTCAGTTCCCCTGAACTTGTCAAATTTTGGTACCGTAAAATCTGTCGGATATGGCGGTGATGGTACCGATGGATGAATTGGTTGATGGATCAGTTGGCTTAATGTGAGCTTTTGGCTCATTGTTCCTGATGAATTTTGCATCAACTGATCGATTTGCTTTTGCATTGCTTGAAGTCTAAGGTCTTCTGCTGGAATGTGAGGACCCTGGATTAGGTGGTGGTTGGTTGATGGGCTTGATGATGGATGTTGGGGTGTGACCAACATGGTGTTGTGGAATGGATTGGGTTGGGTGTGTGGAGAAGATGGATGATTGAAGGATGGGGATGATTGATGAGGATGATGGAGGAAAGGATTGGATTGTTGATTGGTGGCAATGTTGATTGGTATGGTGGATGTGTGGAGTGGTGGTGGGTTAGGGATGGTCACTATGGAGGATTGAGGGACCCATGAGGAATTTTGATTGATGAGTGGAGGTTGAGTTGGAACTCCTTGAGTCATAGGGTTTGTGTTAACCGGTTGCTTTCCTTTTGTTCATTGTGAAAGCAATCTATTGATGAGCCCTAATGTATTCGTGAGTTCCTGATTTGACCATGTGTCGAATGATGGGGTTGAGGTTGGATGAGATGATGGTTGGGCTGATGATGATGGAAGATTAGGCATGGTCATGTTGGCTAAGTGAGATGATGGAGGGATGGATGACATGGTCATGTTGGCTAAATGAGATGATGGAGGTGTGGATGACATGGTCATGTTGGCTAAATGTGATGATGGAGGTGTGGATGACATGGTCATGTTGGCTAAATGTGATGATGGAGGTGTGGATGACATGGTCATGTTGGCTAAATGTGATGATGGAGGTGTGGATGATAGATGAGAGGTCATGGGTATGGTGCAAGTTGCATTTGATGTTACAACTTGAAGGTTGGGGACTTGCGAGGCGGCATTGACATGCTCCTCATACAAGGGGTTGGTGTAGGTGGATGTGAAGTAAGTGTTTTGAACACTTGGGCTTTGTGGTGGTTGGCTTGCGGTGGAAGGCATACCATATTCATATCTTGAATTAGGATATCCTTGGGTAAGGTAGGTGGTAGCCAATTCAGGTTCTTCAAAATCATCTTGGCTAAGGGGCTCCATGACATAGTTAGAGGCCTTGTAGATGGCCTGCACTCTATCCATGTCTATGTAGGTGGTGGCGGCTTCCACATTAAGTGGATGGGACTCCTCTTGAGAGCGGGATGGATGGGCTGATCCAAACAAAGTAGTCTGAATCATAGTGGATGGGGCTACCGAAGTAGCAAGCTCATGGGAATTATTTTCCATTAAATTATTTTGGTTCATTACCTTCTTTTGTTGATGTGTTAACACCATAAAGCAATTAAACCAAAAATTCAAGATTAATCTAGATCACACAAATTAACAATTTCCTTTCTAAAGAAATAAAGCAAAGAAAACAACCAATCCTAGGTTTCACCTTGTGTGGCTTACCTCAGGTTCATTAATTATTTTCTTCCTTTAATGTGAAGTTCCTTTTAAAATTGTTGGGTTTGTGTGTTTCGGTGTAGCCTAATCTTGTTTAATGAAAAACAAAGGTAAAAACTATGGTTGGCCAAGGCAACGAGATTCTTGTTGGTAATGACCTCCAACAAGTTTGCTCGGGGGTATTCCTATGGTGTCTAGGGGCAGATATTTGATGGATGGAGATGAAAGCCACCGTCACCAAACCTCAAGCAATAGTTGGTGATGAAATCCAACTATTACTATTAAAAAGTGCAGCGTGCAAGTGTGTGATTGATTAATTTTATGTTCCTTGTTCTTTATAGTGTGCAAACAATATTAAAAATTACCAACCTCACTAATCTAAATCAGAATCCAACATAAAGACGCAAATTTCATCGATAGAGCGCAGAGTACACCCTTAAAACCCCTGCCTACAAGTGATAAAAATCACAAGAGCACCGGAGGGTTCGTCCACCTCTCTGCCAAAGGGGCCAGCCTAGGGCAGGATTACTTTATGCTTCTAAATGTTGTTCCTATTTAGATATGCAAGTTTGAAATAATTTTTAACCCTAAAATGCAACTCTAAGATGCTTTTGCATTTTATATGCACTCAAAAATGCAGACAAATCACCTAGACTTGCAATTTCAGAACAAGAAGTATATTTTATATCCTAAATCACACAAAAACCCTAGATGTAACTTACTACTGATTCTTTCCCCGATTTCTTAATGTGAACACAGAAACAATGAAAAAAATAGTAGCAAGAAACAAAATACGTAAATTGTTGAATGGCAAACTAGGGTTACGTAACTCACTTGGAAGCCTCAACTCTGCTTCAAATTAATGCCAGGCATAGTTGTGCACCTGCTCAGGCACAGGAGAGCACCTACGAAGCATGGAAGGGTGCCTGCATGATCCCTGGAACTACTATAGAATGCTTCAAAAACCCTAGCAACGAATGCGATAGTTTTTACGCTTTCTAAAAAACCTGCAACAACAACAACAATAGAAAATTAGCAAGGTAGATCTATCAAATTATGAAACCCTTGTGGGGTCCCACCGTGATCGCCATTTGTGGATGCAAAGACATGACACTTGAAAATAAAATGGTAGAATCAAATAAAGCAATGAGACAAAACAGATTGCACAAAAGAAATATGTATTCAATGGGGGGCCAATAGACTCCTTTGTTACAATCAGTATCCAATGCGGATATTTGATACAATAATTTACAAGTGGAACTAGGGTTCTCCAAAACCCTAGTTAGATATAACAGAAGTGTCTTCAGATCTGAGTGTGTCCTTGATCCCAACAGGTTGAGTGGGCTTTGAATATCCAATGTGGGGCCACTCCAGCTTCAACAACCATCAAAGAATATGTTGAATTCATAGATCTGCATGCAAAACAAAACACAAGAGCATCAATAATACCTGTGAGGGCTCCACAGTGTGAGACCCTCAGACATTAACAAAACCCTAGCTTAAGAATCAATTTAAAATGCATGCCAAACCAATGAATAAATGAAATAAAACAATACTAAATATACCTTGCTTCATTGTTGTAGATTTCATGGTGTAGCAGATTCAGATCTTCGTTTCAGTGTCGCAACAAGCTCTGACGTGAGCTTCACAAGCTCTGGTTCACACTTGGGACTATCACAGGCTCTAGAAGGTGCTAGGCAGGCTCTATAGTGAGCTTGGCAAGCTCTGGTGTGCACTTGCAGATAGGGCAAGCTCTGGTGGGTGCTTGGCAAGCTCTACAGTGAGCTTCACAAGCTCGGCACAATGCTCGCAAGGTAGGGTAGATCTACAAAAATAGATCAGGAAGGATGGCGATGGAGGTGATAGATGGAATACGGCTATGGTGGTGAGTGAGGATGGATGGATGATGGCTGGAATGATAGAAGTATTGTTGGCTTAGCTAGGGCATCAGATCTTCAATTCTCTCTATCTCCGCTTCACTAGGGCATCAACAAATGCTTCTCCAAGTATATCTCTTAATATCCAGGTTCCAGGGTTTGGGCATTTGCAAAATACCCTATTTATAATCCAACCTAGGGTTTTCTTAGGGTTTTAGCCTTGCACTTTTGATCGTGTGGCTAAGATTAAGTCATATCCTAGGGTTGAGATTACTTTTTGAATGTGACATGGATTAATGAAAATGGATGGTGGAGATTAAATGAAATCGGATGGCTAAGGTTAATTGAGTTTATTTATATATATTTTATAATAAATATATTAAAATATAATAAAATATTATATAAAATATAAAATATTATAAAATAATATTAAAATAACCCCAATTAGGCTAGGAAATGGCGGGAAGGTGGATTTGGGCCAAATAATTGGTGGGAAGGTGGAATGGAAGACAAGTGGGTGGTGGGATGGTTAGGATGGAGGTTTAGTGGCTGCGATTTGGTGTCTACAATAATCTTATAATATTTATATAATATTATAATATTAAAAAATTATCTTGGGTACCTAACAAAATTCTATTTGGATAAATACTTGGTGTGATAAAAAACCACTCAATCTAGATCTAATTTTAAAACCTTGGATGAGATTACTTTAAGATAAATATGGTGATAGGGTTTTAAACATTTTGTACAAGGATCATGAAGGAAGATACAAATGGAAAAAATATTTTTTTACAAGTATACAAGACATTGATGCTAAGAGGCAGTTGAGTAGAAAGATAACAACTATGATTATTTTGAGGGGAGCCAAGGATAAATTGATTTGGGAGTTGAATAGATTAGGATATTACACAACAAAAAGTGGATATAATGTAAAGAACCAAAAAAATAAGAATATTGTAAGAATATGGAAAGATATTTTGGATAGGCCAAGCATTCCTAAAGTCAAAATGTTTGTTTGGCTAGTAGGTCATAGTAGAATTTTATCTTGGGATAACCTTATGAAAAGGGGTTTTCATGGCCCCTCTCAATGTGTTCTTTGTAAAAAGGAGGTGAAGAGTATAGACCATCTCTTGAGACATTGCTCAATAGTTTGGAAACCATGGCAATGGATTCTTAATATATTTGGTAAATACATGATGATGAATAGAAAAATTGAAGAATGGTTAAAGCAATGATAGAGCACTTTTAAAAGTGAGGCTTTACAGACAATCTAGGATATATCAAAAGATACAATACTTTGGACTATATGGCTAGAAATGAATAGAAGAATATTTAAAAGAAAGAAAAATAGTTTAGAGGTAATGAAAATGAAGATATGTTTAGCCATAGAGGAGTCTAATCTAACCCTATCAACTCACCCAATCCCTAATTTGGAAGTAGATAGCCTTGATAGATGTAATCAAGTCATCAAATGACATTATGATGTTGGGTATAGGAGAAATAAAAGAAGGCAAAGAATATAAAGTGGAAACCACGAGTTGTGGAGTTGGTCAATTTGAATTTTGATGGACCATCTAAAGGAAATCTAGGACCATCAGGAGGAGGAGGAATAATTAGAAATAATAGAGGAGATATTTTGTCTCATTACACTTTAAATAGTGGATTTAAGACAAATAATGAATTTGAAGTTTGGGCAGCTTTAGAAGGGTTAAAAATATGTAAACAAATGAAATGAAACTGATTATGTATGGAATATGGTTCACTCGTAGTAATAAATAAAATTTTGAGGAATGCAAAGGCTTCATGGAACATACAAGACATAATTGTAGAAATTCAAGATCTTGCTAAAGAGTTTGAATAAATCAAGTTTACACATACATTAAGGGAAGGAAACAAATGTGCAGATAGGCTAGCCAATAGAGGGTTTTAAATTGAGGATCGTGAAGTTAAATTTTTTTCCATGGTTAAAGGAAGTAGTAAGTTTAGCTAAATATGACAATAAAATGTTGACTTCTTGAATCAAATCATGATTAAAAATTTACTTTAATGTTTTCCATTGGTAATATATGCTTTATTTTATAACATTAATGTGTTTTCATATAAACTATTTATTATAATTTGTGTGGTTAAACTTGTGTTTTAGGAAGAAAACTAGCAATCCAGATTTAGTAAAGTAAACTATGATAGTGCGATGTTTTGGAGATATTACTCTACTAATATGCAATACATATATATTATATGTGTCGTTTTGGTATTGTGAAGGATGCTATAGAAAAATGTCAAGAAGGATGTTGAATTTTGGAATATTTATATTCACATAGAAAATTGAAATGATCTAGAAAATGAAAATCAATAATTCAAACATTTTAGGTAAAATGATGTAAGTTTCTGGCTATAGTATCTCAATTGAGATGATAAGTGAATCTATTTGTAAACTCTCAAGCTCTAAAGAATAGAGTTGCAATTTGTCAAGGGTGGGGGACACGATTACAAACCTTTGTTATAAAAAAAGATAAATCTTATGTCACAAAATGATACAATGGATCAAGCATTGGGGGTATTTATAGTGGTACCAAATCCTTAAATAAATGCTAACTTTTAGAAACATAATCTAACTTGAAGATTAAATTATAATACAATAAATGTATTAAACCTGTTAACCAAGGTTAACCGTAGAGGTGTTTTAACCAATGTCATTAAGGGTGAATACATCAAAACTATCTATAGACTTACATAGAAAAATATCCATAAGCTTACATAGAGGATGCTTGAAAGCTTACATAGCACTTGCTTGTAGGCTACATCAAGAGTACTTGTAGGCACTTCATCACTATCGATATTGGCCTAATAAGGTTATATTATAGATATTTCAATACCCATCATAATTTGAACTAAGGGAATATGGAGAGAATACATTAGAGATGTTGTAGATTTATCCATAATTAATACTTAAATGGGCCAACGAATCCTGCTATCTTCCATTTTCAAAGGTACATGAACTAGATCAACCTCTCCACAAACATGAAGTCATGAACTTGCCCTATGGATTCAAAACATTGAGCTTCCTATAATAAGATCTTCAATATGCAATATAGTGACCACATTTTGTCCTCCAATATCAATAGAACACAATTGAACCATGAAGTAATAGGTGTGCCTATAAATAATCAACCCCAATGGCTAGATAGGGACCCATAGAAATAAGGAATTCCTTACACTAAATATTTAAAACCTACTCTTATAGCCAAAATATTACCAAACACCATGCTAATGCCTTAGGCATGCGAAAGAGGCACACTATGAGAGAAGTGTGCAAAAAAATCTAGACAAAAATTTGAACTCTTAATCACTTGAATACAATACAATTGACCAATTGTTATACCAACAAGCTCAATTGAAGTTAGATGTTTGGTTCTTCTTGAAGACATCAAACCATGAGTCTTGTGATAAAAGAAATAAGAAGTCGATGTTGAACATGTTACATTCTTGCTGAAGAAGGATTTTTGAAAGACTTGCACTAGTCAAAATAGCAAGGGATTATTGAGTCTATTATGCATGATCATTCTAAAAATCTTAGGAGTGATACACCTAGAAGGAAATATCATCCAAAATCAACCTTTTTTCCTATGTATACTTGAACCATATGTGTGTGAGATGGAAGTAAATTGACCAATTTCTATTGCCAATGGGCCTGTTGGAGTTAAAAAGTCCTTGAATTAATGTCACCAATCTATAGAGCTTGAAAAATTATGCAATATAAAAAATATGGGCCCTAAATGCTTCCATATGGAAAATTTATGGCCTCCAAAACTTTGAGCATATTAGTTTTGAAAAAAAAAAATTTCCTTACGAAAATAATGGACCAACCAAAAATTACCATTTGTCATTAGAATTTGTGTTGTACTATGCTAACACCATCCCTCTCACTAGACTATCAACTAAATAAATAGACAAATAAATGACTAAAATTTGGTGAACAAGGATTTCCTGATTTGTCTATGTATATAAAGGATGATAGAAATGACCAAAGTTTGGGCTACATTGACTAAGAGACAATGCTAAGATTGGAACTTGGGACCTTTGAGTCATAATATAAATCCCTAACTACTACCCCAATGCATAGAGGGTAAAGTCCCTCATAAGCATTTTATCAAGAAATCACATAATTAAAAAAATAAAGTATACCTTCTTGGTTTAAGGATGATGATACTGAGTTTTGAACTTGAGACCTCCAATGAAACATATAAATGCTTTACCACCACATCGTTGTGTCATTTGAAAATTGAGCTCTTTGAAAGGATGTCAAAATATAATTTGCTTCCCAAAATGAAAACCGTTAGGTTTTGAGCATGAAACTTTGTGGTGCGAGGGGAGGGACCTACCAATGTGCCACTAACTTGTAAATAAATAAATGAGAACATATTCATATTTCTCGATGCTATATTACCATAAAAAACAATGTCAAATAAAATACCTACAAAAATCCTCCTTATGGGATTTAAATATAGAAGCTATAGGGTGCCAACAAAGAGAATTTTTGTTACACTATAATGTTGCCTTGGATAGTCAAAGTAAATATGCTCTTGATAAATTAACTTCTTTAAAAATACAAAAAAAACATGATTGTTGTGTCATTATATTATCACTTTGGAACCCTCTCTAACGTGAAAAGAGAAAAAATGTAAATCATTGCATGGTAGGGTACCTAGGAATAGATATTTGGGGATATATTATTATATTGTATAAGGGTTGGCATGGGCCACACATAACCCAAGGTTGATTGTATTATAATATTATATTATATTTTAATATAATATAATATTAGTAGTAGGCTCTCCAAAGTAGAATAAGAATATGGATATATAAAGAAGAGATATTTGTCATTGTAAGGATATTCATATCATTGAAGAAGAATCTTATGTAATCGTCGTGCCCACGAAGTGGCCTCTCATCTTGGGAGATCTTGTGGAGTTATTCCTTCCTTAAGGATTATTATTGGTGTTGCCCTACCTTAAGGGTATTATCTATCTCTCTCTCATTTGTGGATTGTTATTGTGGATAATGTATTGTGGATGAATGATTTGATATTTCTGCATATTGGTGAATGGTTCATGTTTAATAATAAAAGTTATGCAACAAGTGGTATCAGAGCAACGATTTTGGCAAAGTGGGGATTTTTGTGTGAAACCCTAGAATTAGGGCAATTTTTTTTTGGAAAAACATCTCATCTTTCAGGAGCCATATCTCTGTGCAAGTTTATCCGATTCAAGCGATTCTTGGATCAGATTGTGTAGAATTTGAAGAGCTTTAAAATGAGTGGTCATATGATGGAATCCGAGTAGTATTGAGGGAGATACGACCTTTTGAAGTTAGTCATCCGAAACAAGGATAGTGACGAATTTCGCAGATTTTTTTGGAAAAACGCCTCATCTTTCAGAAGCCATATCTTTGCGACAGCTAATCCGATTGAGGCGATTCTTGGATCAGATTGTGCAGAATTTGAAGAGCTTTAAAATGAGTGGTCATATGAAGGAATCCGAGTAGTATTGAGGGAGATACGACCTTTTGAAGTCAGCCATCTGGAACAAGGAAAGTGACGAATTTTCAAGTCGCGAATTTTTCAAAAGACAATTTGTTTAGTTCGGGTAAGCAAATCAGTTGCACTTTATTTTGTTTGGAAGAAAAATTGCAGATGTAGTTGTCTTTGGGATTTTTAGCTTCAACTTGGTGGGAAGATATATTTTTTTTCCATAAAACCCTAGTTTGCATTAGGGCATGATATTTATTATCAAAAAACCCTAGTTGCATTAGGGCATGCACAATGGCACTCCAAAGTTTTTCTGGAGAAGATGATATTGATGCTATGGAATGGTGGAAAAAGTTTGTCTATCGACATCATAGTAATCCTTATTGGAAATACTTCCTTAATTTATCTCTTCAAGGGAAAGCTTTGTTTTGGTGGATAAATTTTTGTCAAGAAACAAATAATGAATACACTTTGGAGGAAGTGAAGCATGCATTCTTGAGTAAATGGGACCCATATTATGTAGATCGCCTAATGGATTTGATCGACGACTATGAAAAAGAAATAAAATTACTCAAGAAGAAAGAGGAAAAGGTCAGGGAAGATAAAAAAGATGTCAGTATGCGGGACAGAGGAAACCATACCTTTGGTGGAAGATAAATTAGAAAATGAACAAAGGAATTTGTTTAAATATAAAAAGTCCATTTTGCAGGGTTCATGGAAGCATTCAAAAGGAACAGAGTTATTATTTCCATTGACCCCGGTAGCAGATATAATTTTATTAATATTGCTTTGGCTAAGAAGTTGCAAGTTCAAGCAACAAAAATTAAGGACATACAGACTAGAGGGTGAGAATGTTCAGATTTTTGAAGATTTGAAGATCACCATGGATAAATATGTTTTACATTCAGATTTCTATGCTATTGAGATGGATGATGAGGATATTGTTCTTGGTTATCCTTGGTTAGATTCTTTGGGTACTGTTAACATTAATGTGCAAAAGAAGTTTATGAAGTTATGGTACAAAAAAAAGAAGATAACATTGCAGGATATTTCTCAGCTTGAGGAGCAAGGATACAAGGAAAATCAAGAAGTGGTTGTAGAAGAACAAATTGAAGAACATGAAACAGAATCCAAGAAGGCGATAGTAGCAACAGAGTCCATGAAAGAAGTAGCAGTAACTAATTCAGTGGAAATAACATTGCAGGATATTTCTCAGCTTGAGGAGCAAGGATACAAGGAAAATCAAGAAGTGGTTGTAGAAGAACAAATTGAAGAACATGAAACAGAATCCAAGAAGGCGATAGCAGCAATAGAGTCCAAGGAATATTTGATAGAAGAGCACAAGGACACACCAAACAAAGATAACATGAAAGAACAAGGTGTAGAAGAATTTAAAACAATGAAGCCAAAGGTTGAAAAGTCAAAGAAGGTAGAACATCAAGTAAAGGTTGCACCATATCGCCATCCACACCACCATGAGCGGAAACAATATTGGAGGCATGGTTCAAGGCAACAATATTATGGTTCTACATGTAATCAGCAGGGCACCAACTATGGCAAGTGTTTGGCAAAGAAAGCATAGTGATCATGGTTTTCAAGCATGGTTCATCAACGATCAAGGAACAAGTGGACCCATCATTCAAGTTATCAAAATACAACAAGAGAAGCGTGGAGCCAACGAAGCAGATTTGGATACTCAAGTAACAAAATGGCGTACCAACATCATCGGGTTTCACTTGGATGGATGGATGAGCGAGATTGGTACCAATTGCTAACATTGCTTAGCAAATCATACTATCAAGTTTCTTCATATGTTTCGAGGACGAAACATTTGTAAGGAGGGTGGCATGGTAGGGTACCTAGGAATAGATATTTGGGGATATATTATTATATTGTATAAGGGTTGGCATGGGCCACACATAACCCAAGGTTGATTGTATTATAATATTATATTATATTTTAATATAATATAATATTAGTAGTAGGCTCTCCAAAGTAGAATAAGAATATGGATATATAAAGAAGAGATATTTGTCATTGTAAGGAGATTCATATCATTGAAGAAGAATCTTATGTAATCGTCGTGCCCACGAAGTGGCCTCTCATCTTGGGAGATCTTGTGGAGTTATTCCTTCCTTAAGGATTATTATTGGTGTTGCCCTACCTTAAGGGTATTATCTATCTCTCTCTCATTTGTGGATTGTTATTGTGGATAATATATTGTGGATGAATGATTTGATATTTTTGCATATTGGTGAATGGTTCATGTTTAATAATAAAAGTTATGCAACATTGCACCTCAACCACCTAACATTAGGTTTATCGAGCAAAGGCCTTACCATTAGGCCAATAAATACCATGTTGTTTACATGAATGTTAAATCTAATAATATCTCAATTCTGAATTTATCACCAAGACCCTACATGCCTTCCTATGCTCTCTTGTTGCACAATGATATATTATATATAATATTGCAATTTCAAATTCAAATTTGGAGAGAAAAGAGAGGAAATTTTAACCACAAAATCTTGAAAAGCATTGAACTAGGACCCATTAAAGTTTTACAAGGAATTGAATAGAACTTATGATTTGCCCATATTGTCATGGTTTACCCTATATAAATTTTTTGTAGATTGAATGAAGTTTCTTTGTATTGGCTTTGATACCATGTTCAAATTCATAATACTTTATAAAAATATTCTAAAGCATACATTCACCACAATAATGTGTAGAAAAAAGAAGAAGAGTGAAATAAAAGAGCATATAGATGAAACTAGATAAAGAGAGTTAAACAAAACAAATAGAGATAATTGATAAAAGGAATAAGGAGTAGATGTCCATAGGAACTCTATGATATCACATCACAAAATGGCAGGATGGATTAGTCATTTGAGGGTATTTATAGTGATACCAAATCCCCAATTAAAATTTAACCTCAAGCCGACATAACCTAACTTGAAGGTTAAATTACAATATAATAAATTTATTAAACCCTTTAATCAAGGTTAACCATAGAGGTGGTTTAATCAATATCACTATAGGTGAATACATTAAAACTACCTATAGGCTTACACAAATATGCCAATATGCTTACATAGAATAATTCCCATAGGCTTACATAGAAATATGCCCATAGGCTTACATAGAGGTGTACATGCAAAAAGTCACCAATTCTAAAACTAATAGAATATGTGCAAAGTGTCCTTTTACTATTGAATTAAAAAGAGTGTTACAACATAGTCTCCTTAGAGATAAATTTTCTTTCTCTTTCAATGTAAGTACAGGTGAACTTGCGGAGGCTTTTTGATGCCCTCAATGTAGGTGGGCTTCTGTGTGTGTGTGCCACTAGTAGTGATGTTTGATGATGTACTTTGTACCTACTCCAGACTTGCAAAAAGGGGTTAGTTAATTTGGGGACCTATCATGGATCAAACCCCGTGTTTATGAAGACAAATCGACATGAAAATGAAGAAAAACATGATGAAAAAGGAAATAATATTGTAGAAACTATTTGGAATTGATGTATACCTAATTTGATGCTGTAGAGTTGTTGTAGACCTGGTTCATATGGTAGCATGACAATTGGAGCTCGGGTTCGTACGACGAGGTGCAAATTATATTATTGTTTATTGTTGATCAAAATTTACTATCCGAATGAGTTCAGGATAATGTTTGTTGATGTCTATCGGGTGCATAATTGTTAGAAGAGGTTCTAGTACAATTTTGGTAGAGTTTGGGTATGTTAACCAAGAGAGAGAGATAATAATGAAGAAAATGGTCCTCTATTTATAGAGGGAGCCAAGGCTAGGGGGAAGAGTTAGGTATCATAGAATCTAAGGTCAAGTCTTACCATGGTGAATTAGGATTATGAAGTGGCATGCTTAGTCATCCCTTCATGTGCCTTGAAATAAATATCCTAGGTGCACACATGTGTGAGCTAGGATTAGGGTTAACCTTGATTAGCTAATACCTAGGTTAGATGAGGGTTGAGTTAGGTATCCTAGAAAATATCCTAACTAAGTGGGTGCACATATGTGTGAGGGTAGGATTAGGGCTAGTTTGACTTTTAACCCTAAGTAATCCTACTTAGGTGATAAAATGCACTTTAAGTGAAAAGTCACTTTCAAATTAGAATTGTAATTAGCATAATTAGGGTTTTTGGAAGGAATGGTTCCATGGAGGCCCTAATTAGGTGTAGGAAAGGGCTTAGATAGCCTAAAGGAGCTTGTAGGTGGACCTCTTATGAATAGAATGCGTTTTGGGTGTTTTGTAGTTTTTTGCACCTACGAATGACTATGATTGCCTATGATGGCCTATGACGGACTATGATGGCCTACGATGGCCTATGATGGACTATGAGTGCCTAGAAGTGCTTATGTAGAACTACAAGTTTCTATGCAAGTCTACAAGTGTCTACGGGCGATCATGTACGAATTTTAGGTATCTACATTTACCCCTTTTTGTACTATATTGTGTAAAACATATTTTAGTACAAAAATATGATATAAGAAGGTGATGAGGTGATTGATAAGATGATGAATGTGTGGATGAATGAATGTGAATGATTATGAATGAAACATGATGGTGAAACAGGTGATTTGCCAATTTAGTACAATATTTTGCAATATCATACTAGGAGGGTAACTTAAGATTGCTTTGCTTTTGTGATCAATGCAAGATGATCCAATTACGAATAGAACAAATGCCTATTCAAATTTTTGCTTCTAATTGATTGATGAGCGCATGATGACATTTGTCAAATCATTTGAGTTGAGTGGCAAGGATAGACCATACGTAACATTTAGTATGTGGTTAGTACCAATATACAAAATGAAATCAAGATGTGTCCGAAAATGTCAGGTTTAGCATTCAATATGTGGTTAGTATCGATATACAAAATGCAATCAAGACATGTCTACTTCTGTGCATGGATATCGTGATCTAACAAATGTTTGATTGGGATTGGATGTTTGTTGAGATAATCTTCATCAAAAATTTTTGTAGACAGATGTGATATCCATGATTTGGATGTTTGGTTGTTTGATTGTTTGATTGTTTGATTGCATGCAAATAATATTTGTGTATGAATACCCCTCAAGTGAGGAATCAAAAATTATACATATGAAATGTGGTGATGAAGTGATTGATAGAAGAAAATGGTGACAAAAAGTGGAAAAGTGGGTAAATAGTGGTGGGAAAGGAAGAGGAATCTGCAAAAGTGAAGAAAATGTGATGAGGGTTGGTTCACATAGCGAGGTGTGAACCAAGTTTACATGGTAGGGTGCGAACTAGGGTTCACATGGCGGGCTACGAACCTAAGTGTTTTGGAGTATAAGATCCATTTTCACACGTGCAAGGATAATTTGTGTTGTGAAAATTTGTGAGGAAAGGAGTGGGGAAGAGTTTGCAAAGCGAAGCATTGTCAAAATCTCAAGCTAGTGTTGAAATGGTAGGATGGCATGCAAGCATGAGTAGCCAACATAGAACACCACCAGTAAGTGCATGAGACTCAAACTATTTTTGTTTTTGAATTGCATAAAATCTAAAAAGTACAGTAATGTAGGTTTGAGTATGAATGCAGGTGTGCATGTGGTGTTTTATTGAAATGTGTGTACAAAGTGTAAAAGTGGCCAAATGGGTATCCAAAAATGTTGACAGTTTTCTAGTTTGACCATCAAATTGAAATTTTTGATTATTTGACGTGTGGCGTGTGTATAAGAATTGACTTTGTTTGTTCTGCATGAACAATGTACTTATTTTAGAATTGTTTGAACTTTAATTGTGAAAGGCCAAAATGGGTATCCAAAAATGTGATTTGGTTAACGTTTTGGATTGTTGTGGTGATTCATATGGATGCATGCCTTGGGATGCATGTTTGTGAAGTTTGACCTTGTTATGTGGTATGAAGGATGTATTGTTTTAGAATCTATTTGAATTTTTTCGTTAAAGTCTAAAAAGGGTGTCCAAAAATATGGTTTGTTTGATATTTTGTAGTGTGTTGGTGTGTTTTGGAATTGTGTGCCTTGGAATGTGTGCTTGTAGGGTTGTATGCTATTTTGCATTCCATGAATGTGTTGTTGCATGTGAATACATTTTTTTCCATGAAAGGGCCTAATGGGTGCTCAAAAATACCTTCCTTGCATAGTTTGCATGGTGGGGTGCAAACTAGGTTTGCATGGTGGTGTGCAAACCAGGTTCACATGGCGGGGTGCGAACCAGGTTCGCATGGTGGGGTGCGAACCAAATTGTTTTGGAATGTGTGATGCATGAGATATGTTGCATAATGTTTGGATGTGATGAATATTTTATATATAATGATAAAAATGAATTTATATTAATGTGAAATTGATGAAAAATTTATGTGATGTTTTTGAATGAAAATAGGTGAAGAAGATTGAGCTACGATATTGTGTGTGATCATTGAGAAATACGTTGGGTGATAAATGGACGGAGGATGATGAGAAGTGGATGAGATAGGTGTGAATTAAGGATGTATGGGAGATAACAAGTATTCACACCAACATGGCGTATATTTCAGCATTGTGTGAGAGGTGGGATCAAGACATGAACACCTTTCATCTTCCCACGAGAGAGATGACTATTATACTGGAGGACATATATAGGATTTACAAGCTATCGATAAAGGGCACTACAATGTGGGTGGCATAAAATATCATGTAAAAGGACGTGTTGTAGTGGATATTTAGTGCAAGGTGGAAATAAGTATGATATGAGAAGGGAGTAGATTATGAGTACTATTGGTAGAAGGACATATTGTCCAATTGCCATTGTATGGCGATGCTTATGATATCCACGTATGCTCTACCAAATTCTTTAGGAGTAAATTTATCCTAGAATATAATGGGCATGGTATGCGATATGGTAGAGCATGAGGTAGTGTTTGCATGGGTGCCTACATTGTTGACATAGCTTTACAAGAAATTGCATGATGTGATGCAAGTAGGGCGATCAGGCTTGAATTGTAGCCCATTGCTATAGGTTTGGGTATGGAAGCACATTGCGATAGAGTGGTCATCATTATTGCCTTATAAGGAAAATGAGTTGATGGGAGACTTCGTACCCTACGCTTTGATATGATGTACAAATATGGAGAAGGGGATGAAGAGGGGATATGAGGGTGATGGCTTATTTTGGAGAAGGCAACTAGGTGACTTGGAGCTTGAGCATTTCTAGTGGAGGCCCTAGAAGGGTGAGGTAGTGTGGGAGAAGGATGAGGAGAAGTTCAGAAAGATCCACTAAGGTCTATGGGTGGTGGGATGGTATCGGTGTCAGGTAGAGTTCTTCTCATTTAGCAGTATCATGCAACAGTTTGAGCTATGATAGGGGAGACCAGATCCACTTATTATGATATGAAGGAGGTAGGGTGATCTAGGAGTGCAACGTATAGTGCCTCCCTTGGATGTGATGAGAGATCCACTAATGGTGATTCCTGATGTGGATTATGTAGGGATGACTCTTGAGTATGATGTATAGTGGGCCACATAGAGGTGGGAGCCAGGAGTTAGAGTGATCGATGACTGGGTGCATATAGTGGCAGGATTACCTATAGCGGGTGGAAAGACACCAAGAGGGATTGGACCTGTGTTGGATGTAGGGTTAGAGAAGGAGATAGATGAGCCTCTCTAATTATAAAGGCAAAATTGATATTATGGGGCTAAGATTCCTATTATAGGGTCGCCAGAGCGATAGGCCAGTGGTGGAGGCCAACCCTTATATGAGGCAGTGCCTATGGAGGAGGAGGAAGGAGGTATAGTATCTAATGTAGTATTAGGGTATCCTCAAGGTGGTATGATGACAATGGAGGAGGATGATGCTGTAGATATACCAAATGTGCCATTTGACATCTAGGACATGATGGATGTACATGATGAGCTGGAAAAAATGTACTAGAGAGGGTGTAGGATTTAGAGGGAAGACTTAATGATAGTGAGATAGATTGGGCTTTGGATCAATAGAGATGGTTGGAGGAGCATAAAGAGCTAGAGGGGAGATTGGAAACAGGTGAGCAGGTGAACCATACAATGAGAGACGAGTTGGAGAGGCAGTGTGAGGAGCTATGAGGACAACTTGCAATGGAGAAGATGAGGTATGCTGAGAGTGTGGAAGATCTACAATGTCGGGTGTTAGAGACCATGGCTACTAAGGAAATATTGAGGGCAGAGATCATAATGTTTCAGGAGAGTGTGCAACAGACACATGATGATACAAATGCAAGGCAAGTTGCTCACAAGGTGGATATAGTGGGTTTGCACAGAGAGATAGAAAGATAACAACAGGTATGAGAGGAGGCTAATCATGCAATGATAGCTAGTGAGCAGGTCATGGTTGAGGCAAAAAATCTGAGGATTGAGGTGATAGGTCTAAGGGCTGAGGTGGATCATTGGTGACAAGCACATGATGACATGTTAGATCGATATTCAAGGGAGACATAAATGAGGGTACAATGTGAGATTACCCTAACATCATATGGTCATGTGATTCTAGATTACGTAGGGTTGTAATCGAGGTTGAGGTCATGATCAAGAAATTGTATGCACTCATAATAGAGTCGATGGGGTGATCCATCGATAGTGTTAGAGGAGCCAAGGATGGTAGCACCAACGATGTCATAGGTAGTGGGAGCTACCCCAGGGTTGGATAGGACTACAGTGTCTATGACATCACAGTTGGAGGAGTCTACTCTAGAGTCGAGTGGGATGGTAGAGGTGCAAAGGGTGGAGCTGGTTACCATGGCATAGGAGGGGGGTGGTGAGACCCCTAGAAGTCAGTAAGATTCAGATGTACTATGGATGTATTCTATTTTTTTGTAGCCTAAGTATATTTTGATAATAATATATATACATGCATTTTATTGTGGCTTTATATACATGTGTCATGATTTTGTGTGGATGAATGTGTAGTTTAACATTACGTGTATGTGTAATGTAGGATATTAGTAGGTGAATGTATGATGGGTGAATATGTATGCATGGGGTAGAATTTGGGAGAATGATATCATTGTAGCTTATACATAATTTGTAATGATGTGATGTAGATGAGCAAATGTAATATAGGTGCAATTATGCATGTATGTGTATGATGAAATGCACAGAGGAAGCACTTGTATTGTAACATAACTAGTGGCAATGTGATCCATTATGTTATCTCAGGGATGTAGGATGTCATAGGAATTTTGTAGTAGAGTTGACTATCATAGTTGTAACAATCAAACCTCATAAGAAACTGAGCAAGATTTAACCACAATCTATAACTAACATGACTGGATCAAAGTCTATCATGGACTAGTGTGTGTGATGAGTGATGTTCATTTATCCATTTTGAGGGAGGTAGGACTAACCTGTTACAAACGTAGCCAAAATAGCTAGCTCATCCACAAGTGCATAGTGATATATACAAAAGAAGGTCGCTAATGTGATAGATGTGTTGCCACTTGTAAGACTATTCCACTTGTATGTAGGTGCTTAGAACCTATTAATGGTGATGGAAATCATCCCATGATGTTATGTTAAACCGAAGGACCAAAGGAGATCAAGCATAATAGTAGTGTTCTTGGAGATTTTTCCTTTTATTTTCTACCTCTCGCTCTTTTGATTATCTTTTTGTGGTGCTCTTTGTTTTTTTTTGGAATGTGGGTGTTGTCTTTTATTTATTGCTTGTTTTTTGATTTGCTTATGCTTGTCCCTTTTTTTATCCCCAAGTCATATTTTTATCACGTAAATGATAGAATGAGAAAGGAAAACCATTCATTAGATTGCAATGTCTGCATAAGGTGTTATCATCCCTAGACTCAAAATTTTCTTAAAATATGATATGTGTGAATGGTCCCTGAAAGAAATTTAACCAACCAAAGAAAGCTGTGAGAAGTCTATGAACTTGTCAACTAAAAGTGTCATTTGATTGACTTAACTTGTGAGTGGTTAAAATCATGCAAAACACTATATAATCCATAATCCTAAGAAGGGGAGTGGATAGCCAAGTAGTGATGCTAACAAGTACATGTTTTAATCCATTATGATCACATTTCTATAGGGGGAATGTACAACCATGAATATAGACATAAAAGAGGAGCAATGTCTATATGCAATGGATGCAGTTATGAGAGATACAACATGTAGGAAAATATCTACAAGAGGAATTTTGTGAAACTCAAAGAGATAGGATTGAGAAATATTATGAAAGAAATGGATATTTGAAAAGATGATGAGAGGAAATAATAGTAGATGTGGTTACCCCAGCATGTGGGGGGTGCAAAAAACCTAAAATATGAATGTAAGAGGGAAAATGCATGTGATAGATAAGAATGATAAGAGTGAGAAGCTAAAAGAGGTGGAGAAGAAAGAGATAATGAAGAAAGTCACTGAAGTGGGATAAAGGAAATAAAGAAGGGAGGAAGAAGAAAATAAGAAGAAAAGAAGATAGAATAAGCATATGTATGTAGCCACTCAAAGCGTGACCATACAAAAATGTAGAAGAGAAAGGAGAAGAATAAAAGGAGAAAGAAAGAAATAGGAAGGTAACCTAAGAACGTGTGAAGTGGTAAAGATCAGGTCACGAATAAACTAGGTGAAGTGACGATGTAACTAGGATTTTGGTAGTTGGTGTAGTTGGATAGCTTCTAGAAATAGTGGGGTGTAGACATGAAAGACTCTCATGATGGCACGAGGAGAGGTATGGGATGAGGTGCAACGCTATGAACTCTAGTAGAAGACGAGACGTGTTCGGATCATGGAGGAGTTGTGCCATCTACTGTGTTATTGATGAGGATTTCAAAGGTGTAGTATTTGTTGATGTTATACCCTGGTTGTTGATGGTAGATGTAGAATTGGTTCTCCTTGTAACCCCTCAGCTTGGGGCAAAGTGGGTCAATGGGGTGGATTTCAGGTAACATGAGGATTCCTATGTGAAGTAGTTGGTGTAAAGTGTGGGAAAGTTGCTCTAAAAGGATAGGCATGGGGTAGATGTAAGGCTCAGGTGGTGATGAGTGTAAGGGATATGGGATAGTCATGGAAGAGGGTGAGGTGATATGGGTTGTACCAGAATGGTGTGTAGATGAACGACATCCACAATGAATCAAATATAATTTGAGGTTGTTGAGGTGGGAGAGGATGTGTTGGATATCAAAATATGGGGTATATGAGACTAAGGCAGGAGGCGAATGAGATATTAAGGGAATGGTGGCATTAGGATATGGGTGTAGATATGAGAATGGATGAGGGGAAGGAGGAGGAGAGTGATATTGGTGAGGTAGTGGAGGTGGAGACTGAAGGTGAATACCATGGAATGGGGATGGGGGTGTCCAAAGAATTGATGGTGTGTGGGATAGCTGCAAGGAGAGATGAGGCTGATATGGGTGAGAACACAAAAGTATGGCCTGGGAAAGATGCTAATGAAGGGATTTATAATATGGTGACACACCATTTGATAGGGGTGGAGGTAATCCTGAGAAGTGTGTGCAGGCAGGTGAATTTTCCTTGTTAAGAGGAAAGTAGCCAAATGAAGGTTGGGGACCTAAAGTGGCCAAGAGTTATAGGTCTCGTTTATCGATGAATATGGTAGGAGAGGAGCCTCTTGTGTGAGGGTATGGGGAGTGGGAGTGTTCCTTTGTATCTATGAAGGAGGATAGAGAAATTTGACTATCGTTAGAGTGGGGGGAATAGGAGGAATCTTTATGGTGAGGTGAATGAGACTGGAGTGACATATCATGGTCTAAATGTGGTGAGATGGATGACTGGAGAAAATGAATAGGGCTAGGTGGCTCTGCATGATTTATCAAGGTGATTAGTGCTAGAAGGGGCATCAAGAGTTCTTGCATGATTGAGCAGTAGTATTCCCGAGGCATAAATCTAGAGTAATGTGTCTTTGCAAAGGTGTTGTAGCTAGTGATAGTGAACCTAAAAGAAAAAAAATACTAACAACATAAAAATGACATATAAATCAAAGATGCTTTTGTTGTGTAATAGAAATTGCAAACTATGTATTTTAGTATAATGTAGATCATGAATGTGTTAGTGAAGTGATTTATACAACAACGATGATGATAGTATGTGCAACCACTGGGGATGTGTACCTAGGCTATCTAGGCAATGAATGTGCATAGGATGATAGTGTTCATAGGTTTGGGCTCTATGAATTCTTCAAGGTTGGACAATCAATAGGTCCAAAAATTGAATTTGTGAGTGACAATGTAATGACCCAACCAATTTGGGATGAATTTATCTCACTGTTGGTGGGGTTGACTAGTGATCTATTGGTTCTCTTTGATAACCAAATCATTGATTTGGAATTCATACTGGTGTACCTTACTATTGTAGGCACAATGAAGATAGTTTTGATAAACATGTGTGTTATCTATGGCATGGATACGCCACTTTTTTAAGAGCATTAGTTGGTCCAACCTAGCTTGACGAGTAGTGTTGTCATCGATGAAGTCTTGCATGGAGATGCATAGAGAGGGTATCTCAAGTTCTAGAGATATAATGGATTTGGTGCCATAGACCAAAGAAAAGGGGGTTGCCCTAGTGGGAGTATAGATGCTTGTGCGATAGGCCCATAAGGCCAATGATATTTGATTATGCCAATAATGATGAGATTCTACGATAGTTTTACAAAGGATAGTGCAGATAGTTTTGTTAGTAGCTTCAGCTTGGTTGTTACCTTGTGGGTAGTATGAGGTAGAGAAGTTGTGATGAATGTTGAATTTGGCACATAGAGTGCAGAAAGTTTTATTCTTAAATGATGTACCATTATCAAAGATGATTTATGAGGGAATTCTAAAGTGAAAAATTATATGATCAGTGATGAATGCCATGATTTTATCTCCCATGGTCTAAACAAGTGGGATAGCTTTGACCTACTTTGTAAAATATTTAGTGGTGGTGATACTCGAGGAAGTAGGTTAGATTTACCCAATAAGATCTAGGTCCCATTGCAAGAAATTCCACATGGATTGAATTGGCTAGAGTGCTTGCGAAGGTAAGTGTGTGAGGTTAGCATGTTGTTGACACTTGATACATCATTTGATGCTAAATCATGTTCCATTTTGGACCAATAGTAGCCCATGCATAAAATACACTTAGTGATGGCCATGCCACTGAAGTGACCATCGTAAGTTCCATTGTGGGTTTCTTGGACCACTCATTGAGCTTATTGTGGCTCGAGGGAGTGCAAAAAGATGCAATCATGACTATGGTGGTAGATGATGTCCCCCATTAGTGTATAGCAAATCACCCTTTGTTTGAATGCTCGATGGTGAGCATAGGGTATGTCACAAGGAAGAAATCTTAATTTGATGTAATCCTTAATTTAATAAAACTAAGGATCATGTGGCTCACTGAGGATGACATGGATACCATCGTCATCAATAGGGGATGAAGGTAAAATAGCAGATTGCGTTAAAGTATGGATGGGCACATGCATTGTGTCAGAGAGGGAGTTTTGTGGTATTAGAGAGCCTAGGTAAGCCATGGTGTTTGTGAAGTGATTGGATGAGTGGGGAGAAACTTCGATATCATACCACTCTAGCTGAGTGAGTAGTTGTTGAGTAATTTGTTTATATTTTTTGAGTACCGAGCAATGACATTGCCAACTCTCCTTGACTTGATTGAAAATAAGAAAAGAATCACCAATGATTTGAAGGCATATAATGTGCACGGGGAGCGGTTTTTTTAAGAAAAAAATTAGAGCTTCGTATTCAACATTGTTATTCATGCAAGGGAAACCCAATTTGAAGAAAAATGGGAGAGGTTCCCTATCAGATGTGAAAAATATAATTCCAGCACCCCCAGTGTGAGTGCAATAAGAGCCATCAAAGAAGAGTGTTAGGTCAACTGGTGCTTCAGGTTCAACATATTTCTTAGCTTCAATGATGTGAAAGATGGAATCATCGAGAAATTGAATAAGGAGTGGGTGGTTGTTAAGAAATGGAGCCTCAACTAGTTGGTTGGCGATGACATGTCCATTGATATAATTTTGAGAGATGAATTCAAGGTCAAACTCAATATGAAGCATAACCCATTTAGTGGTATGAGAGTTATGGTAACTCTTGTTCATCATGTAGCATAATGGATTATCATGAGTGATGAAAAATATGGTGTGGTTAAGCATGTAGTGACATAGCTTTTGTGTGTCAAAGACTATAGCCAGACATAGCTTTTCCATGTAAGCATATCGAGTTTCATAACTGACCAAAGTACGACTAATATAGTAGATAGCTTGATCATGATTGAGCACATTATTTTGAGCCAATAACATTCGAATTATAAAATCTATAGCAGAGATGTACAGAAAGAATGATAATTGTTGATTGGGTAGAGATAGAACTGGTGGTGATGTAATATAGACTTTGATTGAGTCAAAGGATTGCTAGCAGTTGGTATCCCATTTAAAGACAACCCCTTTCTATAAAAGGTGATTAAATGGTTTACACTTATTAGATAATTAGACTTTAAAATTATGAATGGATTGAATTTTTCCTTGTAGAATGCATAGTTGCTTGAGATTTACGGTTGGAGATATCTCGATCATGGATTGCACTTTGTTGGGGTCGAATTCAATGCCTCACTGAGAAACAATGAACCCTAAGACCTTACTTGAAGTGACACCAAAGACACACTTCTTTGGGTTTAGTCGCACATTGTGTTCAAGAAGTTGATCAAAGATCTTGTGAAGATTGACAAGATGCTGTGAGCATTATTTTGATTTGGCTATGAGGTCATCAATGTAGTCTTCCATGATTTTGTGCATGTAGTCATAGAAGATGTAAGTCATGGCATGTTGGTAAGTTACCCCAACATTATTGAGGCCAAAAGGTATGACCTTATAATAGAAGATCCCCTAGGGGGTTGTTAAAGATATATTGTGTTGATAAATAGGATTGATCTTGATTTTATTGTAATAGGAAAAGCCATCCATGAGGGATATCATTTTATGGCCCATGATGGAATCAACCAGTGAGTCAATTTTTGGGAGAGGGAAGTTGTCCTTGGGATAAGATTTGTTCAAGTCTCTAAAATAAGTGTATATGCAAACTTCGCCAAAGGGTTTTGGTACTAGAAACATGTTGGATACCTATGGTTAACCAATTAGTTGTATAAACCCCACATCAAGGAGCTTTTGGAGCTCAAATTTTACCATTAAAGAGATTGTGGGATGCATGTATCACAATTTTTGCTTGACGGGCTTGGCGTCCCCATCAAGTGTGAGGTTGTGTATGACTAATGATGGGTCAAGTCCAAGCATGTCCATGTAGGACCAAGAAAAAATATTGATGTATTATTTGAATGCAGTAAACAAGGTGCGTTCCTCTAAGGAGAGGTTGGTGATGAGTTTAAAAATGTGGGGATTTGTGGGATCCACCAATGTCAACGTCGATGGTATCCTCCACAAGCATGCTCGAAGGCTTACATAGCACTTGATCAAAGGCTAAATTAAGAGCACTCATAGGTACTTCATCACTATTGATCTTGGTTTGATAAGATAAAATTATATTTATTTCAACATCCATCATAAATGGGTGATGGAGAGAAGACATTAGAGTTGGTGCATCATCTCGTCCCCATAATGAATGCTTAAATAGGTCAATTAATCTTGCTATCTTCTCTTGCCAAAGGTACATGAATTAGATCAATATTTCTACAAACATGAAATCATGATTCCATCCTTAGGATATAATATGTTGAGCTTTCCATGTGAAGATATTCAATATGCAATATGGTGACCATAATTTTTCCCCCAATCTTAAGAGAAAGTAGTTGAATCATGAAGCAATAGGTGGGTCTCTAAATTATTAACTCCAATGAATAGAAATAGGTCCATAAGAACAAGGTATACCTTATGATGATCATTCCTAACCTACTCCTCTTAGGCAAAATATTAGCAACCTCAATGTCAACAAGTTGTTGGAGTTAGAGAGTACACCGTGTATTAGACATGGGAAAGAGACACATTATAAAAGAAGAATTTTACCAAAAAAATAGACACATGGAATTGAAATCTTAATATCTAAAATACAATACAATTAAATAGCCACTATTCCAATAAGCTTTGTTGGAGTTAGATATTTGGTGCTCCTTAAAGACTTCAAACTTTTAGTTTTGTGATAAAAGAAATGACAGGAAGTCAATTTTGAACCTATGAAATTCTTACTAAAGAAGGTTTTTAAAAGAATTACATTGGTTGAGGTAGCAAGAAATGATGTTGAGTCTATTATGCATGATTGGTCTAAAAAATCTTATGAAACAACTAGTGGAAGAAAATATTGGCTAAAATGAACCTTACTTCCTATGCGAATTTGAACCATACATGTGCTAGATGTGAGCAAGTTCATTAATTGCCACACCAATGGACCTAATAGAGTTAATACCATGTAATAGTTAAATAGGATAATGCTAGTTGAGTTTTTTCACACCAAAAAAGTCTCACAAATAATTAACAAGTCCTTAAATTGATGTCTCTAGTCTATAGATCTTGAAAATTATACTCTATAAAAAATAGGTTGGAAATGCTTTTGTATGCAAAAGTTATGGTCTATGAAATTTTGGGCATATTAGTATTGAAAAAAAAATTAGACCATAGAAAAGAAATCAACCAAATATAAATTACCACATATCATTAAAATTCCTATAATGTTATGTTAGCATCGTCCCCCTCACTAGATTTCCAACTAGTTAAAATAATGAATAAATGATTGACACCTGAAAAAAAGAATTGGTTGATTTATCTCTATATACCTAAAAGGATAATAGAAATACCCAAATTTTAGGCTATGTTAGATAAAATATAGTGCCAATCTTGGCATTTGGATCCTCTGAGTCATGATGGAAATCCCTAACCACTACCCTAATGAAAACACTTTCAAGATAAATCCTCTCACAAGCAATTGACCAAGAAACAACATGACTTCAAAAAATACTTTACTATATTTAAGGATGATAATACCAAATTTTAAACTTGAGACCATCAATGAAACATCCAAACACTTTACCATAGCATTCCTATGTGTGTTTGAAACTTAAGATATTTGGAAAGGATACAAAAACATAATATTCTTCCCAAAAAATAAATCATTGAGTTTCAAACATGAAACCTCCATGGCATGAGGGGAGCATCCTACCAATGTGAAACTAACCTTTTTAGAAATAAATGATAACCTAGTAATATTTTTCAGTGTTCTAATGCCATTAAAGCATAGTGTAAAAGAAAATATTTGTGCCAACACTCCCTATGGGATTTGAACACAAAACTTGCAGGTTCTAACCGAAAACCTTGTCATTAATAGATGATGAATGCAAAGACACTCTCAAAAGATAAATGTATTCTTTGAAAACATGAAAAATAATATGACCAGTCTATCATTATGTTATTGTTTCAAGACCCACTCCAAGAAAAAAATAAAAAATATAAATTGCCATGGCTCAACCTCCTAACTTTAGGTTAATCAAATAAAGGCCTTACCACTAGGTTGTGTTGTCTAGATGAATGTCAACTTTGCCTTGACAAATAATATCCTAGTTGTAAATTTACCACCAAAACCTATGCACATCCATACCTTATCCCACAAAACAATGAAATATTTCATAGAGTTATAATTTCAAAATCAAATTTGAAGAGAAAAGGTGAAAAAATTTCAACCATGAGAATGATTTCTAGAACAATGAGTTCTTGAAAAGTGCTAAACTAGGACCTTGCTAAAATTTCACAAGGAATCCAACAATATTGATGATTCATCCATATCTACGATGATTTTCCCCTATAATTTTTTTGTGTGATTGAATGAA
The DNA here is from genome assembly GCA_028583015.1 of Wollemia nobilis. Lineage (NCBI taxonomy): Eukaryota > Viridiplantae > Streptophyta > Pinopsida > Araucariales > Araucariaceae > Wollemia > Wollemia nobilis. Next base: position 1,382,052 of record JAQPPZ010016950.1, read on the forward strand.
GTTGCTTCGTATTGGCTTTGATGCCATGTTGGAATTGACAATGCTTTTTAGAAACATTCCAAAATATATGTTTGCCATAATCATATGTAGAAAAAGGAATAAGGGTGAAATAAACTATCACATAGACAAAAATAGAGAAATAAAGATAAACAAAACAAATAGAGATATACAATGGAAATAATAAAGGGTTGGTGCCCATAGGCATCCCAAGATCTCACATCATAAATTGATACAATGGATCAATTATTAGAGGATATTTATAGTGATGCCAAATTCCTATTTAAATGCTAATCTCAAGCCAACATAATCTAACTTAAAATTTAAATTACAACATACTAAAAATATCAAACCCTTTAACCAAGGTTAACCATTCACTAAGGTTGAATACATTGAAACTATTTTTAGGAAGAAGCTTCCAATTTGGCTAGGATTTTTGGAATTCCATATCAATTTATCAATAACGATGTTTTGAAGAATATTGAAAATACCCTAGAATAATTCATCAAAGGACTAACTATTGAGGAGTAGAAGCGTGCTATATATACCCAAATATGTATTGCTATGGATATTTTAAAACCTTTACCACAATCCATTAAAAATTAAATCTAAATCAAGAGAATGAGATCAACAAGTGGAATATGAAAACATCACATTTTGTTGTCACAATTGTTATGAGAGTGACCACTTGGCAAGAGTTTGTAAAGTAAAAACTATGAAGAAAGAGACAACAAATTTTGATCATAAGAAAAACTTCAAGGTGAAGAAAGGAAATCATACATTAATAAAAGGTGGATCAGATCAAGGATATTCCACTCCTAAAGAAGGGGTAAATAAAGCCTATCTACATCATGTTATGGGAAAGGACACCATAACTTAGATCGATAGTTAGAAGAAACAAAGAAGAACATAAGGTATGAGAAAGTACAATATGTAATTTTAATTTCAGAAGGAATTAAAGGTGCAAAGGTAAATGTAGAAAAAATATCAAACACACAAATGGAAAAAGAGATCAAGATATTTCTAGGTAAATTATCTTCATTTTTCTCAAATAGTATAATATCCTCTCCTAGTAATAAAGGTGAAAGTGGTATAGAGGTTGATGCACCTTGCCAGAGCCATAACTTGTGAACCGTACGTCCGTTTGCCTTGAAATTTAACAAGTGGTTCCACGTGCGTGTTATGCATCCTACTGACCCTCCAAAAATCATGTTTTTGGGACCTAACTCCGACATCTAGTACCCCAAAATTAGCTTTTAGAATAGGTTCTCGGGTTTTTTGGGTTTTTTTGGCTGTTAGAAGTTTATTATATTTTGTTATACCTTAAGTTGAGACCTAATATTTTAAATTAAGGTTCATTATTTTAATAGGGATGTGTGCACCGAATTTGGGCACAATCGACTCATTTCTATTTTTAGCAGTTTTTAGGAAAAAGATCTATTTTTAGCAGTTTTAGAAAAAAGACATTTTTAGGGTTTATTTAGGGTTTTCGGTTGCTATATGATGGATTGTAATATTTTGTAGAAGGGGTGTGAATTTAGGAATGAGAAGAATATCAATTGACATTTTTCTTCCATTATTACATGTGTGTTATGTGATTGGAGTCCATTTTGTTGTTTTTTGTAGCTAAGTTTACACCATTTGGTATCAAAGTGGGTGTGATCTCACAAGTGAAGGGAAGATGCCACCTAGAAGATATGCCCATATTAATAGGTAGATCAAGGATCTAAATGCAGAAATAGCACAACTGACTAGTGTGATTGATTGCATGGGAGAGAGATGTCCCAGGGCACGTGCAGATCAAGGATCTGATGGTGAAAAAATACCTGAGGAACGTGGATCTGAGGTCCACGCAGAAGTAGAACCAGAGGGCCCAGAGGAATAAGGGAACGGTTTTGAAAATTAATTGATACGAGCTCTAGAGGGGCTTAAGGGGAATCAATATGGGATCAAGATCGAGGTTCCCGAGTATTTTGGTGGGTTGAAACTAGAGGAGTTGATCGATTGGATTAATAGCCTAAAAAAATATTTTGAATGGAGTAACCTTGCTGAAGAGAAGAAAGTTAAGATCACATGCACAAAGTTGAAGGGACATGCATTGATTTGGTGGGATCATTTACAGACTACACGACAGAGGAATGGAAAGGAAAAGATCAGAGATTGGACAAAGATGAAGAAGAAGTTACAGGAAAAAATTATACCTATAGACTACTCCCAAAATCTATTTCATAGATTTTAGAATCTCCGACAGAAGGATCAAAGCATTGAGGACTATACTAATGAATTCTACAAGCTATCCATTCGAGTGGAGCACAATGAGACGGAGGACCAAAATGCTTCCAGGTATATAAATGGCCTAAGTTTTGTTGTTCAAGATGAAATGAGCATGCATCACACTCTTACAGTGGAGGATGCATATCAAATGGCCCTCAAAGCGGAGGAGAAATTGAAAAGGATTAATAGAAGAGGGAAGAAGGGATTCACACCCTCTTCAGGTCAGGGTCAAAGTGGATCTAATTTTCTCAAGGGAGAATCCTCAATACCGCTAAACAAGAAGAAGATGGGCAGAATCTGAGAGGAAGAGGATACCAATGAGGTAGAGGTTATGGTGGTGGACAAAATGGGAATGATTCGAGGAGGTCATATACCTGTTATGGATGTGGTGAGGAGGGGCATAGAGCATTTAAGTGTCCCCAATGTGATGTCCAAGAAAGGGGTCAAGGAGGAAAAGGAAGGGTCAATCTGGTTGAGATGGAAAAGTAGGATGAGGATGAAGTTGTTGCTGGCATGGGGGAAGCACTTGTGATAATGAGGATGTTGATTACTCCTAAGAAAGAGATGATGCAAAGCAAAGCAAAGGGTCAGACCATTGATGGTGAATATTCTTGGCTGCGAATGAACATATTTCAAACAAGGTGTACATCAGGAGGGAAGGTATGTAACATTGTCATAGATGGTGGTATCTATGAGAATATGGTGTCAAATGTCATGGTTGATAAAATGCACCTGAAATGTGAAAAAAATCCTTATCCATATCTCATATCATGGGTTAAGAAGGGGAATGAGGTAACAGTAGATTAGAGGTGTTTAATTAAATTTTCAATTGGAAGCACTTACAAGGATGAAGTGTGGTGTGATGTGATCTCGATGGATGCATGTCACATTCTATTGGGAAGACCTTGGAAGTATGACAGGGATACTAACCATAATGGGAGAAAGAATACTTACACATTTTGGAAGGATGGTGTAAAGGTAGTTCTTGTACCTCTGAAGGAGGATGGGCTGAGTGAGAGCTTGTTGATGATGAAGGAGTTTCTTGCAGAGATCAGGGATGCTAGCTTCTGTTATGCCTTAAAAACTAGGAAGCTAGAAACAGAGGAAGTGGTTATGCCTACAACAACAGTTAAGTTGCTAAGTGAATATAAAGATATCACACCAAAGGAGTTCCTAGATGGACTACCACCAAAAAGGGATATCCAACATCACATGGATTTGATTCCAGGATTAGCGCTCCCAAATCAGGCAGCTTATCGGTTGAACCCTACATAGAATGCAAAGTTGAGTAGGAAAGTGACAGAGTTGATAAAGAAGAGATTAGTTAGGGAGAGTATGAGTCCATGTGTGACTCCAACATTGTTGACCCTGAAGAAAGATGGTGACTGGAGAATTTGTATAGATAGTAGAGCCATAAAAAAATCATAATAAAGCATCAATATCCTATGCCGAGAGTGGATGACAGGATGGATGGATTGGCTGGAGCTAAATACTTCAGTAAAATTGATCTGTGGAGTGGCTACTACTTTATCAGAATTAGAGAAGGGGATGAATGAAAGGCAACTTTTAAGACAAAATATGGATTGTACGAGTGGATGGTGATGCCATTTGGGTTGTCTAATGCACCCAGTACATTTATGCGGTTGATGAACAAAGTACTATGGGAATATAATGGTAAGTTTGTGGTTGTGTATTTTGATGATAGTTTGATTTAATAGTAAAAGTGAAGAAGACCATTTGTTACACCTGAAATTAGTGTTAGACGTGCTCAGGAAGGAGAAATTGTATGTCAACCTAAAGAAATGTAGATTTCTTCAAGATAATTTAGTGTTTTTGGGATTTGTAATCTCGAGAGATGGCATGAAGATGGATGATGAGAAAGTGAAGGCAATTCTAGAATGACCTCTTCCATGACCTATAACAGAAGTAAGGAGCTTTCATGGACTAGCTACATTTTATAGGAAGTTCATCAAGAACTTCAGTAGTATAGCTGCCCCTATAACTAAGTGCACGAAGGGGAAAGAGTTTGTATGGACTATGACAACAACAAAGAGTTTTGAACTCTTGAAGAAGAAGGTGTCGGAAGCCTCTGTTCTAGTGTTACCAGATTTTAGTAAGGTGTTTGAGGTTGATTGTGATGCCTCATTTGTTGGAATTGGTGGTGTCTTAAGTCAAGAGGGCCGAACTGTAGCATTTTTTAGTGAGAAGCTGAATGATGCAAGGAAGCATTATTCTACATATGATGTGGAATTTTATGCAATTTTGCAAGCATTACAACATTGGGGGCACTACTTAATATCAAAGGAGTTTGTGTTGTTTACTGATCATGAAGTATTGAGGTATGTCAATTCTCAGAAAAAGTTAAATAACAAGCATGCCAAATGGGTCTCATTTTTGTAACAGTATACCTTTGTCCTGAAACACAAGTCAGGAAAATAGAATAAGGTTGCTGATGCATTGAGTAGGAGAGTCTTGTTGTTGACCACTATGGAGAATGAAGTGGTAGGATTTGAGGGGATTAAATATTTGTATGAATCTGATGCAGATTTTGGGAATATTGTGCAACAGTGCAAAAGTGCGGTAGGGGGCGAGTCCCGTACTATTTTTGAAGAGTATTTTTTATAGAATTGTTACTTGTTTAAGGGTAATCGATTATGCATTCCCAATGGCTCTATGAGAGAGAACACATTGAGGGAATTACATAGTGGGGGTTTGGCTGGTCATTTTGAAGTCGCCAAAACTACCACTCTTGTAGAGGAGAAGTACTATTGGCCAAAAATGAAGAGAGATATAATCAAGTTTGTCTCTAGATGCAGAGTATGTCAAATGGCTAAGGTCCATGCACAAAATATAGGGTTGTATATGCCACTGCCAGTTCCTATAGGACCATGGACCGATTTGAGTATAGATTTCATGTTGGGGTTGCCCAAGACACAAAGGGGTAAGGATTCAGTTTTTGTTGTGGTAGACAGATTTTCAAAAATGGTGCATTTCATTGCTTGTCAAAAAACTAATGATGCAACTAGGACTACAGTCTTATTCTTTGATGAGATTGTGCGATTGCATGGTGTTCTAAAGACTATTACTTCTAATCGGGATACTAAGTTCTTGAGTCACTTTTGGAGGACATTATGGAAAAATTTGAATACCAGGTTGCAGTTCAGTAGTGCTTACCACCCACATACCGATGGGTAAACAAAGGTAGTGAACAAAATCTTGGGAAACCTCTTACGATGCATAGTTGGAGAAAAACCAAAATAATGGGATTTAGCCTTGTCACAAGCCGAATTTGCATACAACAGTTCAATGAATAGGTCAACAGGTAAATCTCCTTTTCAAATTATTTATGGTTAAAATCCTAGAGGTGTATTAGATTTGGTTGAGTTACCAATTGGGGAACAAGTTAGTGATGATGCAGAAGCATTTGTTGAGCATATCCAAAAAGTGCAAGAGTTAGTGAGGGAAAAATTGCAGAGTAGTAATGCTCACTATAAAGAGTCTGATGATGCACACGGAAGGGTGAAAGTGTTTGAAGAGGGTGATATGGTCATGGTTCATCTTAGGAAAGAAATATTTCCTAAGGGGACGTATAACAAACTAAAACTTAAGAAAATTGGGCCATGCCAGATTTTGAAGAAGATCAATGATAATGCCTATAAAGTGGAGCTGCCCAATGAATTTGATATTTTACCCACTTTTAATGTTTTTGATTTATTTTAGTATCCTGGTACTTTCGAGGATGGTGAATTATAGGAGACAGTAAATTGGGCACGACATATGCCTAAGAAGAAAAAAGATAGAGTTGCACAAGTGCTCGATAAGAAGGCAATCACCACCAAACATGGGAGCTACAACAAATTCCTGGTTCAGTGGGAAGGATTACCACAGTAAGATAACACTTGGGTTTCAGAGTCAGAGCTAAAAAAATTTATAACCAGAAGCTACAAGATTTCAATTCAGCAAACTCGTAGGAGTTGAGTTCTTATTCACCAGAGGAGAATGATGCACCTTGCCGGAGCCATAACTTGTGAACCGTACGCCCATTTGCCTTGAAATTTAATAGGTGGTTCCACGTGTGTGTTATGCATTAGGATGATCTTTGATCCTCCTGACCCTCCAAAAATCATGTTTTCAGGACCTAACTCCGACATCTAGTGCCCCAAAATTAGCTTTTAGAATAGGTTCCCGAGTTTTTTGGGTTTTTTTGGCTATTAGAAGTTTATTATCTTTTGTTATACCTTAAGTTGAGACCTAATATTTTAAATTAAGGTTCATTATTGTAAGAGGGATGTGTGCACCGAATTTGGGTGCAATCCGACTCATTTCTATTTTTAGAAGTTTTTAGGAAAAAGATCTATTTTTAGCAGTTTTAGAAAAAATACATTTTTAGGGTTTCTTTGGTTTTCGGTTGCTATATGATGGATTGTAATATTTTGTAGAAGGGGTGTGAATTCAGGAATGAGAAGAATATCAATTGGAATTTTTCTTCCATTATTGAATTTGTGTTATGTGATTGGAGTCCATTTTGTTGGTCTCTTGTAGCTGAGTTTACACCGGAGGTTATCCCTTATACTTTAGGGTTTCAAGAGCAACATAATAAAGAAATGAAAATGGAGATCATTTATAACAATTTAGGGTTTTTAGGGTAGAATAAGAAGGTAATTATTTTAGAAGAGCTTCCTTGCACTTTAGGGTTTCCAGGTCAATATAAAGAAGAACGTGCTTTTGAGGTTATTCATTGATCTACAAATCCTACACAACAAGACAAATCTATAGATGATAAGTCTTAATTTGAGCAGTGTGAGAAGATTGAAGAGATGGATGAAGATGAAAGTATTAGTGGAAATGAAAAAAGAGAGGAAGACCTAAGAAGTAAAATCAAAGATAAAAAGAAACCCAAAAGGATATTGATATGGGAAAACAAAAGCAAATATTACAAGTGTTAACAAGAAATGGGGCTAAACCCATAAATAAAAACAAAAAATGACAATGAAAATTATATTTTGGAATATTAGGGGCATGAGTAAAAACCCTAAAAAAATGTATTAAGAAACTCTCAAATTGTTATAGACAATATATTTATATTTATAAATATGAAAAATTGGCAACAAATATTTTAGCCATTTATGGCATTGACTTTTATCTTGACAAAATTTCAATTTTGGAAGGCATCTATATGAAATGATAAAAAGGAGTTGATTGCAAAAACTTAGCAATGAGGAAGATGTCAAATCTCTTTGATAAGAAAGGCAAATGAAGAATATTTTTGATAGAAAGGTAGGTTGGATATGATTTAATTAATTTGATAGAAATGTAATGAGAGCAATGTAATATTTTATTTTTATAATGGGAGTGGCTCCAATAGAAGCCACACATAGCTTATTCAAAAAAAAACTATTCATAGGATTACATAAAGATATCCATAGGCTTACATAGAAGAATGCCCAAAGGCTTACATAGTAATATGCCTAGAGGCTTACATAGAACTTGCCTAGAGGCTACATAAAGAGTGCATGTATATACTTCATCACTATTATCCTTGGCCTAATAAGGTTAGATTACAAATATTTCAATAATAATTGAGGTGAATAACAATTTTAATCAATAAATTTTAAGTATTTTAAAAAATGTACTTTCAATGTTATTAATTTTCAAAAGTTTTTATTTTTTATTTTTTATGATTTGAAATGTCACTCAAGATAAAGGGATAAAATTATTCTTCTAAAAAGGTAGCTTTTCAAATTTTATTAGCTAATATTATATTTTAAGTGAAATGTCATTTTTTATGATTATGGAAGATGTTATTTGTATAGAAAATATTTTATTTGTCATTGGTAATATCTAGTCCATAAAACCATTACCTTCAAGAAAAATAAATTACTTATGCACATTAAAACAAGTGTATTTTTCTTATTATAAAAAATATTGTGTTCAAAACTTCAAAGAAAGTTTATGATCATTTACCAAAATTACATATTTGCTATATGGTTATCCTATTCATTTAAATATTTTTTTCCAATGAGTTTACACAGGTTTTTATGAGGGGTCCTAGTCCCTTCATGCTGAGTGGGGTTTGAACCTTGAACCTCTCAAAGAGAGGAAAAAACCCTTACCACTATAGTAAGCTTGTAGCTAAACTATTCATTTAAATATTTAGTTTAAGTAAAATTTATTGTTAAAATAAATAATTATTTTAATGTAATTTAAATAAGAAATATGATTATCAAGTGGTATTAGCTCAGCTGGTTAGATTCCTCAACATTCAAGGAGAGAATAAGGTTCGAATATTGCCAAGCGATACATGGATAATATCCAAGCTTTGTTATAATACCACTATGTAGTGATGATGTAATACTGATGGGACTTGTTTCAATCCCATATAACCAATTGAAAGAAAACAAAATATATATGATTGAATATTTTTTCATGTTTTAGCTTTTGTTTTCTATCCAATTAAATTAGTAATTTAAGGTAGACTTATAATAATAATATTTTTAATTAATAACCTTGCATGTTTTTAATAAAATTTAACCATTTGAGGGGGAGGGTATGAGGGTGGAAGAGAAGATTATTGGCAAAATAAGATTAAAGACAAGAGGATATTTGCAGAAGAGGAGATTTAAAAAAGAGGGGATTACCAACAAGATTACTAGTAAAAATAAGCAAATTGAAGATTACCAACAAAGTGAAGTGATTTGAGATTTAGCTACAATATCTTGTTTATCGATAAAATATTTTTCTAGCATTATTATTGTTTCCAGAAGAACCACATCACCATCGAAGTTGTCCACACTTCTTCACAACAATAGAACAGTTTGTGCAACAATGTTGAATCCTTTGGAGAAAAAATGACAATGTATTAATGCAAGTTCTAATGGATGTCTACATTCTTTTTTATGTCAATTATTTTGCATTTAAATTGTTCTACTAGTGATAACAAGGATTCAAAGAGTTAAAAAAGAGAAAAATTTGAAAAATCCTACTTTTTTTCTTTCTTAAACCCTAGTTGTTTTTGGGATTTTTTTGGGGGGTTGAGATCATGGAGTTACCATTTTTCACTGGAAAGGATGACATTCAATAATGGTGGATAAAGTTTAGATCTCTATATTCTAGTGATTGTTTTTGGAATTGTAAACTTTTCTATCTTTTAAAAGAGGAAGTACATGATTGATGAATATTCTTACTAAGGAAAGGATTTCTAAGGAAAGAATTTTGACCTAGGATGAAATGGAGTATGCATTCTTGAGTTAGTAGAACCCATATAAAAAGATAGCTAGTTTAAAGGTCACCATCAAAGGATATGAAGATGAAATAAAAAGGCTTTAGAGGGAAATTAAAGAAATATATAAAGAGGATATAATTTAAGGAAAAAATATAGATGACAACATGCAAGTTCATGGTCATATTCAAAAGGAAAATATTAAGAAGCAAGGATCCAAGGAGAAGCAAGAAGTAGTTATGGTAAGGGAACAAGTTGAAGAACCATTAGAAAACTCAAAAGTTGATTTTCCAATAGTAGCATTAATAGAGTCAATGGAAGAAGAAACAACAAAGTCCACATAAGCCTTGTTAGAAGTGCACAAGGATGCACTAAAATAAAGGTATAAGAGAAAATACTGTGAAGAAGAATTTAAAAAAAATTGTTAAAAAAATAAAGAAAATAAAATGTCATGTTAAGTTTACAACATATTAAAAAACCACCACCTTGAGTGAAAACAATATTGGAGGTATGGATTAAGGCATCAATATTTTAAACCTACATGCAGTTAGAAATACATCAAGTATGGTAGTGTTTGGTAGAAAAAGCATAATGTTTTCGGATTTCAAAGGGGTGCAACAACATCAAGGAAAAATAGGATCAATCGTTTGCAATATCAGAGTAGAGCAATAGAAGCATGGAGCCAACAAAGCAATTCTAGATATTCAAGTGGCACAATGGCAACTTGACATCATCAAAGACCATAACTAGTCAAGATTTCACTTGGATGGATGGATGAACAAGATTTAAAAATTCTCAAGAAAAAGGATGATGAATATTTGTATTTATTTTTTTTTAAGAAGATCCAAACAATAATATAAAAAATTTAGATTTTTTTGTTAAAAAAGATATAGGTATCTAGTTATAGCATCTCAATTGATATGAGAATTGAATATGGTTGTAAAGTATCAAGCTTTAAAAAAGAGAGTTGTGATTTATCAAGGGTGCAAGACCCAAGTACAACCTCTTTTTCTCAAGCAAAAAATGAAATTAATATCAAAGTATTATGTTTTTGTTTATGACAATGTAAAAGGGTTGGGGCCCTTTCAAAAACCCCTTCCTTGAGCATAATAATAATAAGAAAAATAATAAATAAATATTACACAAGTAAAAAAAAAAATATTTTAATAAGTATTTTTATAACTCATAAAATTACAACATAATACAAAAGCATAAAAGAATATGTTTCACTCTTATATTGAGGAGGAAGAATCTATTAGCATATCACAACAATCCCAAAAAATTATATCATCATTTTCATACTAATTATTTTAAATTGCTAAAGGTTATTAGTCATTGCAATCCTTTGTCTTATCCTTTGCTTGATACAATTTATTTTGTCCAAGACAAACATGTGTATAAAGAAATTATACTAAGATGTTTGCTAACTAAATTGAGAAATAGAGGTTATTGCAAAATGACCTAAACATGAAATCTCTTTTAACATTAGCATTATAGTCAACATCTCATTTATTCCCATATATTATTAGGATTGATTTTATGTGAATGTTTAAAATAATAAAAAGTGCTTGTAGTTACTTAAATCTAGTTGACTGAATTCCTTATAATAATTAGTTCCCTTCCATTAATTATATGTTTTTTCTTTTTTTTTTTCACTTGATTTGATTTGATGGCACTTTTTCAATCTTCCTAAAAGTTACATGTCTAAGTACATGGTGAATTAACTATGTTCATGAGACCAAAATGACTTATGAGATCAAGAGTTTTAATACAAGATGAGGTATGATATACAACCCTACTTCCTTTTGGATTCAAACTTTGAACCTCCTATTCATAGTTCTAAAGTTTAACAACATTCAAGGGAATTTTTTTTTCAAAAAAGTAAAAAAGCTCAACATCCTCTTAATATATTTTAGAGTATGTTTCTTTTGTTGTCGATTTTTATGAGAAGTTTCCTTGATTTTTCCATTCTCAATTCTTCAAAAAGTTTCATTAGTGAGTTTACTTTTATAGTGCCCTCATATGCAATCTTGATGTCATTGTAGGATTCACATGACTAAATACTTTTTAGTGTCTATTACTCCTATTGTGCAAAAGGCACATATATCCTCACCATACCTCTTGAGGTATTGTCAATTTCTTAGTTTCACATCTGAGATAGTGTGAACTAGATCTTAGAGATGGTGTGAACTAGATCTTAGTTGGGCTATAAGCATTTTTTTAATTCCATTGGTTTTTTGCATCATGTATTTATTTCCATTGTGTTTGCAATTTGGGTTGAAATTGTTAATGTATAACTATTTTTCCTTCCTAAATTTTTAGTCTACGTGAAAAGTCTTAATTTTTCTCACATTGTTTAATTTCTTTGTTGGAATTTGGGACCTCATGAAATTTGATGCTACAATTTTAGACATTTTTTGTTTTGTTTCATCCATAAATATTTTCCTCTACTCAATATTTTTTTGATCACTTGCTTTGGTAACTTGTTGTCTTTAATTATTTCTATTTTATTTAGGTGCCTCAATAACCTTACCATGGCTCCTACTTCTACTGGAAAAGTTTGTGTTTCAATGAGTGAAATATTGTATGGGACTAATGATTTAATTATAAATTGATTAAATTAGTCATTTTTAGTTCTTTTTATTTATATCCTTTTAAAATTTGATGTATTACTAGCCCACACCTCACACCCATACAACACCATTAGAATGACTAATAAATTAAAAAGGACCCTAATGGTTTTCCAATCCCACAACTTTACTTTTTTATCCCAATTTAGCAATGAGTAGAGTGCCCTCTATACTACTTGTATTCATATTGTATATTCCTCAATTGAGTGTTTAAAAATTGAACCCAAGGTATTTATATTATTCTACCTCTAAGGTATTTCCTTCAAATAAAATATATGGTTGTTTTTGCTCTCTCCAAGTAGACAAGACCATAATTTTAGTCTTGCTAGTATTTTCTTCATCCCAACTTCTTTACAAAAATGCTCTAAAGCTTTTAGATGTTCCTTTTAACTTTCAAGTGTCTTGCCAATCAAGATGGGCTCTTTGGTGTAGAGAAGAAGTTTCACTACATAATTATTGTATTCCCTTTCCTCCCATATTTTCTACTCATTCCTCCAATTTATCAATATAAAGGTCAAATAAAGTTGATGACAATGGATATATCACTCTCAAAACACTCTAATAGTCCTAGAATTTAAACTTTTGCTAACACCTACTCATAAATTCTGTGTATAGTACTCCGATTTATTCTATTATTTTTCATAATTTACCCTTAAGTATTATGTCAAAAACTAATATTTCTCTTAAGGATTATTTCTTAGATGATAAAAAATATTTAAATTTATGAATTAAGGTTTAGAAGTTGTAAGCAACCGTGATTAGGGAATGAGTGGAAGAAAAAAGCGAGTCTTATGTTTAGAGTTTTTGTTGTAATATTTTAGATAAATTCAATGAGGTGGGTGATAAGGAAGAAATATCATTCACAGAATCCTTAGATATAAGTAAGAATTCTCTAGTTGAAAAAAGTAATATTTTGTCAATAAAAAATATAAGAAAAATGAACCTATAGTATTTATTATATAGGATGCAAATTATGTACAAGAAGTGATTATAAGGATGAGTAATCAAGCAATTATATAACGATTCTTAAAGGTAGAGGATTAATATGAAAGTTCAATGGATATCGACCATATTGTTCAGAGACTCAAAAGTGTATTAAATGGAAGTGGAGATTAACCTCAAATTATTCAATGTCTTTCTTCTAAAAGTATTGTTTTCAACATCTTATCTAGTTGATAATTCAAGAGTAAAATAATGGGTGGATACACTAATTATGGAGAGAGTTGGCTTGTATTTAAGACTATGAAGTGAGATTTCTTTTTTTGAGCTAGAAATATTTGAAAGACTTTCAATGTGCATTAGGATTTCTAAACTTCAACATCAAATTTTCAATAAGGGCGTTTGAAGAATATTGGTAATATTTGAGGGGATTTAATATAGGAAGTACCAACTACTGGGAAATAAAAGCATGTTGTGTACATTCAAGTATGTGTTGCCATGAATATTTTAAACCCTTTTCCAAAATTCATTAAGATTATATCTAATTCAAGAGAATGGAAGTGGATTATAAAAATATTAGATTTTTATGCTACAAATATTATGAGACCAAACACATGACAAGAGATTGCAAAGTGATAAAATTTGAGAAATGGATGAACATATTTGATTATAAAATAAACTCAAATATGAAGCAAGGGGATCATATTGTAATATAAGTTGAATTATATAAAGGATTTTATATTACTAAAAAAGTGGCAAAGAACACCTTTGGCTTCCTAGATGGTAATGTCATCATAATTCGTTCAAAGAAAACATTTGATGAAACTAATAAGGTTTCATGGGATAAAGAATTGTAATGTGAAATTTCAAATCTAGAAGGAATTAAAGTTGCAAAGGAAGATATGGATTCAATTTTCAAAGTGGAGAAGATGGAAGAGGTTAAGCTTGATTTATCCAAATCATCTCTACTTTTATTAAGTTGTAGAAAATTGTTTCCTTGTAATATATACAAAATTAGTCTATAGGTTGTCCCTTTAACTTTATGTTTTTTTGGAAAGAATAATAATAAAAGTACTATGAGAAATATGCATTGTACTTTAGTGTTTATAGCAACATAAAAAAGTAAGTGCTATGGAGGTTGCCCCTTGCATTTTAGCATTTCTAGGATAACATTGAAAAAAGTATGTTTGGGATTATACCTTGCACTTTGTGTTGTCAAGGTATTATATCTAGATATGATAAGTAAAATTGTGAACAGTAAGAAAAAAGTAGAAGATATTGATGAGGATGAAATCATTGTGGGAATGGAAAAAAGACTTAAAATCCTTAAAGTAAGAATAAATAGAGAAGGAATTATAGAGAGATATTTATTTAGGAAGCCAAAAACAAATATCATATACATTAACAATAAGTGGGGCTAAACCTCCAAATAAGAATAAACAATAATGATGACATGGATATCTTAGAATATTTAGAATATGAATATGGCCTAAAAAAATGTTTTCAAGGAATTATTAGGTTATTATAGCCCTGAATTTAATATAAAATAGAAAAACGATAATGATGAATGTAAGGAAGCATTTATAAATATTTATAACATGGTGAATAGTTTAGTAGTTTATGCTATGGGAGCTTCAAGAGGTATTATAGTGATATGGGTCAATCACAAATGGCATGGAAAATTACTAGAATTAATAATTAATTAGGTTGTTCATCTTTTGTATAGGAAAGAAGAAAATATGAAAATTAGAGTCACAAATACCTATGCTTTGAAGATAGTCACTCTTTGAGATAGATGTTAGAAGGACCTTAATTTATTCATTTTAAATTCAATACTAATTTAGAAATGAATTCTATAGATTCTTAGGGGAACTTTTAACATAGTTTTATTTCCTTCAAAAAAATGTGTGGTACTATTGTCTAGTATAGAATAATGGAGGATTTTGCTTCTTTTGTCAATTTAAAGGACCTTTGGGATGTTGTTTATTCAAACCTTTAATACATGTGGGATAATATGTGTATTAGGTAATCTCATATAGAAGAGATATTGGATAGATATTTTATATTTAATAATTGACTATAAGTAAAATATACAATATTTTTAGATATTTTGTTTTAAGTGGGATAAAACCATAAAGTAAAATTTTAAATGTGATTTGCTCAATAATATTTATCCAAATCCATTTTATTTTCAATATATATGGCTCCAATACCTTGATTTATTTTGAAAGATTATGTTGTGGTGGGAAGAAGAAAGGTATGGAGGATTACATATGTATGCATTTGTTCAACTGATGAAATATTTAAAGGTGTAGATAGAATTAAAATATAAAGTCCTTTGGTAACATATTTAATAAAGAAGGAAATCCAAGCTTAAATATTTACAAGAAAGTGGAAATCAATAAAAGAGATTAATATAATTATATGCAAGAAAAATAATTACTTTTTTATTTATCATGATATTATAAAAGAAGATTCATATTGGTCCCCAAAAATCTAAGGAGAGATAGATTAAGAAAGGTTACACAAATACCAAAGTTTTCATAACATTATCAATTTTTTTTTTATCCTTTTGTTGGATCAAAATATTTCAATTCCAAATGGAAGAATTATTGAGAAAGAAGAAGATATAAAGAAGGAATCAATTATTCAAAATATATTTTATTAGAAGTTAATCAAGAGAAGGATATTCATGGTGATATTATGTAAAATATTGATAAAATGAGAGCTTGATTAAAAATATCTAGAGGAGCTATGGGAGGTAGTTTTCTCTTTCCAACCTAACAAGACATCAACCCAAATAGACTTATAATTTTATTTCAAACTTGTTGGGATATTATTGAATAATGTGATGTTGGTCATTGGTGAAGATGCTAGAAAAAAGGCTACAATAAGCAAAAGCAATACTACCTTTATAACATTGTTTCCTTAAAAAAGACAATACCAAATATTTTAATATTTTGCATCTAGTAAGCATTTGTAATATTATTTATAAGATAACTTCAAAAGATATGGAAAATAGATTTAAAAATGTTTTTGGACTGTGTTATCTCAAAGAAGCAAGGTCATTTTCTGTGTGGTAAGAAAATTATTGATGGAATAATTATTACATAAGAATACATACATTCTCTTTGACAATCCATGGAAAAATCAAGTATACTTATAAAATTGGATATGAACCAAGCACATGATAAGGTTTTTTGGAGTTTTGAATATGATATTCTAGATATGAACAAAGTATATGATAAGGCTTTTTGGAGTTTGTTATATGATATTCTCAAAAAAGTGGTTTTGATTAGGGTAATTATTATGAACATAGATTAGATTGCTTTTGATAAAACTTGGCATTAATGTGACAAATGTATATATACAAGCGAGAAGCAAGAACAAATAGGTCTCTAGTTATAACTATTTTTTATAACTAGTCATAACTTCTACGTTGCATCATGATTATGACATTTTCAAAGCATTCCTCCCTTATTACATTAATGCTCAATCAAAGTACACACAAGAAAATATATAAAATTTTAAAACTTAATACATGCAAGAGACTTAGGAAAAATGTTTACACATTGCTCTATGGTTGGATAAAATTGAAGTTGTATTTTGTATTCTTGAACATGTTTGTGAATGAAATGACACTAAAATTCAATGTCTTTTATGCACTCATAAAAATTGGATTTCAAATAAGCTTTGGAACTCCTTGGTTGTTATGGGTTAGGATTATTTGTTGCTTCTATGGAATTCCCATTTGTAATAAGATGCATTGTAACCATATCACCTTTCAAACAATAACTATAGTGCAATATTCAACTTCAATGGAAGATCGAGCAAGAACATACCACTTCTTACTTCCCAAAAAAATCAGATTAGATCTAGAAAAGAATACATATCTATGTGGATCTCCTAACATTAATGAATACTACATAGTACACATATATGAATCCTATCACAAAGAATTAATAATTATTCTTATACTTCATACTATAATTAGCCATACCAAAAATATACCTCAGTATCGCTTTATTAGTTTTCAATAACATACTTTTGGTTCTTACATGAATCATAAAAGATAACTAACAACATAACTAATATTTGGACTAGTGTATATTAGATAAATGATACTTCCAATTAAATAGCAATAGAAAGTTACATTTACCTATGGAGATGGAACATTTTGACATAAATGTAACCTTGTCCCCATTAAAATAGCCATGGGTTTGTCATATAAAACTTCTTGAGTAATGTCTTGGTATACTTAATTTGTGACATGAGCACTTGATTCTTTGTTTTCCATACCTCTAATATAAGACAATAATGCATAATACCAATATTATTCACATCAGAAAACTTCTTAAACTCCCTCTTGATATCTTTAATTTGCTTTACTAAATTTCTAGTGATAACTAAGTCACTGACATACACAATTAAGATCAGACCTTATACTCTTTGTATTTTTAAGGATAGGTTTGGATCATAAAGACTCCAATGAAATACATGCCATACAATATGCTCATAAATATTTACATACCAGGCTCTAGGAGCTTGCTTCATCACATAGAGATATTTTGATGAGCCTACATACCTTTCTCTCATGTCTAGGTATGACAAATCCCTCTAGCTGCATCATACATATTTCTTAATTGAGATCACTATTAAGGAATGCACTCTTCACATACATTTGATTCAACTTCCATCCAAATTGTGATACCATTGTAAATAAAATTCAAGTGTTTTTGATCTTTATTGTTGGTACAAAGGTCTCATCATAATTGTTTCCTTATTTTTGCTCATAGTACTTCACAACAACCCTTTCCTTGGATTCATTGATACTCCCATAAATTTTTATATTGGTCTTGAATACCCACTTATAACCAATGGGTTTATTTTTAGGTGGATAATAAATAAGTTGCCATATTTTGATCTTTATTAATGCTTGAAATTTGACATCCATGACATTATTCTACTATTTGATGGAAGAGCTTCCTAAACCATTAAAGGTTCAAATTTTTACACAAATGTGCTCACAAGGGCTAGGTTGACCCTGATTTAGACTCTACTATTAGTTATTGGGTCTAAACTTGATGCATATAGAACTCCATCTAAGTTCATATCACAAAAATTATTGAGATACCACTTCGGACTATAAGTTTTGCTTGAAGTAGATGGGTCTAGTTCAACTCCATCAGATCCATTAGGATCATATCCATTATATTCATCCAATTCAATATTCTATTTCTTTGAGGCATCACCATCATCATCATTAGACAATAAAAATGTGATTTCTCTAAAGTACATATCTTAGAATAAAAGCTATACTCATTCTTCTCATCAAACATGACATTCAATTGATATAAACCTTCTTAGTGTTAGGATATATGAGTCACTACCCTTTGAATCATCATTATATCCAATGAAGATACATATTTTAGATTTTTCATCTAGATTTATTTGCTTCTACTTTAAAATATGCATGTATTTTTTGCATCCAAATACATAGACATAAGACACGATAGTATTGGTACCCATTCATATCTCCTTAAGTGTGACACTATTCAATGAAACTATGGGTGTGTAAATCAATAAATAAACTAGAGTAGGAACAACTTCTACCTAAAATATTAACTCCAATTTGACATAATTCAACATTATTTACACTATCTCTTAAATGGTATGGCCACATCTCTTTGCAACTCCATTTTTATGAGGTCATTTTTTAATGTTATTCTACTTCAAAAAAGTAGAAACATTATTACTATTATGCTTCCCCTTTATTTGAGTAAAGAATGAAAATACTAAATAGCAATATTTTCCACAAAATCTTTAAACTCCTAGAAAAAAATGTAAGGATTCATCCTTTGTCTTCAAAAAATACACCCAAATTCATTATGTATGATCATTAAAAAACAACTAAAAATATCAAAAACCAATAAAAATAAGTTTTAAGGGACCACACAAATCAATGTGCATTAGGTTGATTGCACTAACCACTACATGACTACTTGAGCCAAATGGGGCTTGATTTTGTTTTCCTTCCAAGCGACTTGTATGAAGTCATGATGAAGAAATTCCTTTTACCATGGCATGATTGATGATTATTTTCATGTGTACAAATTGAGATGCCCAAATCACTTATACCAAAATGTGGTAGTTTCATATGCCTTGGCCATAAAAGATTGGCTGTCTTATGATACAACCACAAACTAAAATATCTTACCTATACCAATTTCATAGACAATAATTATAGAACCTCTAAATATTTCTTGAATGAGATAGAGTTTCTTATTGTCCATTTTGAGAAATCCAACTCTCAAATTATGATCAAACAAAAATTCATAGAGTAAGTTCTTCTTGAGGCCATGCATATAATGATATTTAGTTAGTCAACATGTATATGACCTAGGATGAAAATGAACATCACTAATTCCAACAATAGTGTCTATCAAATAATCACCAATAGTAACATACCTATGATAATATGAATGGTCAAGGTGCAAAAGCCATTCCTTCTTGCCTATCATGTGTCTAGTAGCCCCTACATCAACATACCAAATTATGGTAGGTTTTGAAACAACATCAAGAGTTTGTATAAAATAAATATAATCTTCTTCTTTTATATTAGAAGTAGCATCCTCTTCTACATTGATATGTTGGTGTTAAGATGTATTAATCCTCTACCTGTGAGGACCCATTTGCTTTCCTCCTAATGTATTATTCTAGTTCTTATTTGAAGAATATTGTAAGAACAAATTATACTTAAAATATTGAAGTACATGACCTAGTTTACCATAAAAAAATACATGACATTGGATCATGAATATTTTCATTGCTCTTACTTGTTGAACTAAAATATGCCACACTCGCAGATAGGTGTTGTGCCCTAGACTTTAGCCAAAGTATATAATTGGATGAAATGATATTGCTCTCTATTTCAACCTTTAGAGAAGGCTAAATCCTTTAATTGGTTGTATTTTAAGGGAAAAGGGTTAGAAAGGAGTAAGAGTTAGAGAAAGATAAGGAAAAGTGGATGGGATATAGTGTAATAGCATTGGATATTGCTAGATAATATACTATCAAATCAATTACATGATACTTAATAGACCAACCATTATCACCTATAATTACAAATTCATTTAGCTTATGACATTTACTTTAATCATTTCAAGGACTCTAACAATTAGCAATCCAATAGGTAATATGAATAGCAAAATACACTTTAATAGAATAGACTAAGTTATTGAGTGTAATAGCAATTACTTAAAGAAAATGTATATAAGTGCTTTAATCATTCCAAGGACTTGAATCATTAGAAATCCAATAGGTAATCCAAATAGCATAATTACTTTAACAAAATACACTAAAAATTAAGTGTAACATAAATGACTTAAAGCAAAATACACATATAAAACCTATAATTACATAGTAATGGAGGCCAAACAACTATTACTTCATTAATCAACATCAATATTACAAAGAAATAAAAAAATACCAGACAAGGACTATAGAGTCAACCCTTGTAATGAGGTCTCTTCATATATTTATAGGCTACATATAAATCTTGCAACATAAGATTTACATTTAGCTAGAAAAATTATTACAAATAGATTGAAAAAAATGTTCTAGAAGTAGAGGTGGTCAGCTTAGATTTCATATTGCTTGTAAATTTAAATTTGGCCTATCAATCTACAACTACCTTCTACAAATAGCCGCATTATTGGAGCTATCATTTTCACACTTTCGTATCAACTAAAACTAGTTGGTGAGTACCATGGATATTATAGGTCAGAGAGCATCTCTTGAGTCAATGAATAAAACTAGGCTCTTTATTTTGTTTGTAGAGCTATTCTGGAGTGAAACCATGACTTTGGTTTGATGATGTCATTACTGGATACATTTTGACCTTGTTCATTTTTTCTTCTATGTTAAGTTCTTTATTTGCATAATATCAGACTCTAGTATGGAAGTGATGATGTTATTGGCTTGAAAAACCCAATTTCATGCATTTAAATTTCTTTATATAGTCTTGGGCTCTTCTTCTTAATGCTTATCTTTGTTGAAGAAATTATGGCTTTGTGCAGCCTAGTCTTAGACCTCTTGACTTTGGCTGATATTGCCATTGTGATCCCAGGTTCATGCAATTTGTAGTTTTACACTTAGTTTCAAACATGCTTATGTCATCACAAAAGGTCACCTAGTCTTGAGCATTGCAAATTTGGACTCAATATTTGGATTTTGACCTGCACGATCCCAAGCTTCTTTAACTTTTGGTTGACATCATCATCTTGATTGGCTTGATTTTATGTAGTGTTCACTTTGACTTTTGACTCTCGTGCAATCCTAATTTTGGGTGTTGAGCCTATGTGATCCTATTTTCTGATGTGGCTATACTAATATTACTTCTTTAAGGCATCCAATCTTGAAATGTTGTGACTTTGAATGCTTGGATCTACATAGTTTTAGGTAGAATAAATCAAGATTACAAAACTCATCTAATAGAGTATTCCTCTATAAAGCTTCTATTTTGATAACTTTACATTCAAAGGTACTATGAAGCCATCCAAAAAGTCTCCAAGCCATCTATATTCCACAATCCTCTTCATGAAAGGAAATCCACCCACAAAACTTGAGGAATACTTAGGGATCATGACAACTCCAAATACAATGCATTTTATGATGCGTGTCATTAATAGCATCATTTAATCTTTATGATTTGTCAATCCAGGGTGGTGTCCAAGGCTATATACGAGAGAAGGTTTAAGTAGGTTGGAGATCAACTCATTTAGACAATAAGATTTTATTGGTGAAACAGGTTTTGTTGGGGGTTTTAGGTCACTTCTAATCCTATTTTGCATGAAATGAAACTAATTACTTGCAAGAATTGAAAACTACTTCTAAGACCTAAAATTGAAACCTAACTATAGTTGCAAGAAATGAAATTGCAGGAATGTAAATGCTACTGAATTGAAACCTAGTTTACACTTGCAGAATTGAAATGATAGAATTGAAATGTTGCTTGAAAAGGAAACACACATGCTAAAAACAACTATCAGTTCCTGTTGTAGGAGGTTGTCAGGCTTCTACTGCAGTGGCTGACAATAAAATGAAAGTTGCTAAAAGACTTGATAAAAATTGCTAAAACATGAAAAACAGGGAAAACAAAGGAATCACTGGTCTATGCTACTTAGTCACTGACACACACAATTGCTACATAAAAACATAACTGAAAACATGAAGACATCACATTGATTCAAAATAGGGGTTAGTAATCAACAAGAAATGACAATGGACAAGCATCCTGCTAAATCTGTTGCAGCAAAGTTTATCAGAAGAACCTATCACCAGTTAGCCCTCCTTCTAGGCCTGAAAGTGGCCCTTGCTTCCTGATCTAGAAGAAGGTGGGAAAGTGCTGCTAACTACTTAGAATTCACACTCACTCATGAACAAAAGTTTGACTAAAAATACTGCACTTTTATTGACTGAAACAATACATTACAATACTACAGGAAAATCCTGCTATTGGCTGCAAATATGTTACAACATCTATTTCCTATTAGCTATCACCTATTAACATCTACTAGCTCAACCAATAAGGGAGCTCTATTATTTATACTACTCTATTACATTTATCTCGTGCTCAATATCAGTTGTGTTGCTGCTTATCAATGATTTGCTAACAGTTTTGAAACTGACTTATTCTAAATCAGGATAGAAACTATTGTAGTGACGTTCATTGGTCCTTGGGATGCATCTCCAGTGGTGGGAGTGAGTTGGAGGAGGTTATAAATGGTCTTGTACACCTGTCTCCATATTCAAATATCCTTTCCCTATCGTTTTGGGTGCTATATCCTCCGTTTGGCTAAAACTGGCTTCTTTTCCCCTCATTCCGAAGCTTCTTCGGAATGTCCAGCCATGCAACTTACTTTATGCTCAGGTGCGATAAAAATGGCCAAAAAAGTGGATAGGATGTCTGCCCTATCCCTCAAAATATGATTCCAATAGGTTTCACATGCTTTGGTTGACAAATTCCAAGCCATGCCATTCATTGGCAGTTGGCTGGAATTTGTATGGCTAATTTCTGCATTTTCTAGATTTGTTGCATAGTCATAAGAATTTGGTGCTCTTTTGCAATTCAAACCAATTAGAAAGTGGAAAAAGCATTTAAATACCATTATGGAGGGATATACCTTAGCATACATCATTCTGCTACTTAAATTACACATTTTATTCACTAAATATTCAAACAGAAACAATGCAAAAAATGCAAAAAACTATTAAAATAGGGTAATATGCTCCTAAACATTTTAATCATGCAAACACTAATATATAATGCATTCAAACCATATAAATTAACATAAATAACATAACATAAGGTTTATAAGGCAGTTTATGATAATCCAAAACATGTCATGAATGAGGTAATTCTTGGCCTCATCATTTCCCCCAACCTAATCTAATGCATGCCCTCATGCATTCTGTAGGGCTACAGAGGCACATAGATCCATTTCTTGATTCCAAATCTCCCAAAATAATACATCCCCTGTATAGTATCCTCTGCTCTTCTATAGCTTCCTGAGCCAATCCTAGAACTGCTCATCCGGTTGAGGATCATTATCAAAATAGTAAGGGATAGGGGTTATGATGGTAGGCAATATGTACCTTAGGCCTATCCATTGATGTTTTAGTGTTAGGATGGCCTGCATTACACCCTATGCTCTTCTTCTAGACCATAATAGGTTGTTTGGTGAGATGGGCTCTCTCTTCTATAGTGATATTGGTAATTCTACCCACCTGGCCTTACAGGATGATAAAGCATTTGTAAACTATCCTGCATAGAACATCTAGAAACCAATCATGCAATCCTTAAGATTATTTAGGTAAACAACCCTAATTTTTGGTTTGTTCATCATAGTAAAATGTTGACTGGTGGGGATCTTATGATTTGGTTGGATATGTCTTATCAACAGCTCAACTTTCAACTCAATCTCCTTATTCTGCCTCTCTTCTTGGTCCTAGTATATTTGATTTTGCAATGTGGACACAAAAGACCTTAATTGAACATCCCCTATGAAAATATGAGGTAGGAACTCCACATATCCTACCATGAAAAATTTGTGCAGGAACAACTCACACATCAAATTTTTTGTTCTTCTAGGCTATGCAGGTAAGCATCCAAAAATTCCTCAATAGTGTTCAAGTCATAGGAGAGATTAGAATGAATCCTCATTATCTACCAATAGGTACTTCTCCTTAAGGATCAGACTATAAAATCTAGATGGCCTCCTACATTGTACTAAGTATTCTACAGCCTGATAGAGATACTATACCTTTTCCTATAACCTATTCACTTCTACAGTTTTAGCTTCAACCTATTGTTCTAATGGTTTGAGTGTTGCAACCTGGGCTTCTAATTTTTGACACTTCAATGCCTAGTATGCAATATCCTCATTATACTTAACCAATGGAACTATTTGTGGGGGCCTAACTATCGGTTGGTTCTTTGGTAACAGATCAAATTGCACCCCAATTTTTGTTGTTTCAATTTTATGCAAATTTGATGGAAAAACTTGTTCAGGGAGCTGGTGCAAAATTGGACTTACTAGTAGTGCAACCTCCTGAATATCTGTGGCCTCCTTCTTAGGTGGTGTTTGTCCTTCCTACTACTATGGGCTATCATATGGGTGCTCTACATTTTCTAATTCTATTTTATTCTTTCACTCCATTGTCTGACTTCACCCGTATCTGCTACAACCTCACTTCTGCACTTCCTATACTGTAGTTTCTTCTGTATTTACCTTCTTCATCTAATTCTACTGTAACTCTAGTTCTACAAAATCTTATGATTTGAAACCCGTGCTTATGATTTTTGTGATTCGAAGCTATAGTGATTACAAGACATGACATTGAATTTTAGAGGTGCTTGAATCAACTGTAGAAGGTGGTGTAGAATACGGAAACCTTTGGTATGTTTTGATTGGATGCATGGTAGATTGTTATTCATTGCTTTTCCAAATTTTCAATTTTAGAACGTGCATCTTGGGTGATGGGATTGCTCAGGTGCTGATTACCTGCTGTTGGTTACGGGTTAGCTGAATTGGAAGTTTGTTATTGGTGATGACTTGGCTTATTCCATGGAAAGAGAATGTAGATTATCTTGGTTGTCATACCCTCATTTGTCGAGGCATCTTGATCGAATGGCCTAAATATTGTGAAAGAAACTAAGGCACATATTTTCCATAAAAACTTGATTCAACATCACGCGGTTAAATGCAAACATGTGACCTTAGTTACTCGTGCCTTGACCTTACGTTGGTGTCAGATGATGTGGCAAAAAGAAATAATTTTCTTATTTCCTTTATGCACATGCCACGTGGAAATTCAAATTTCAAATTTCACCATAAAACCTGAATTTCAAATCTACCCTTTTTCATTTTGAAGCTCAAATAGTTTCTCATTTCGAAGCTCTGCTCGTTCGAAGCTCTGCATTTTCTACTATAAAACAAATAGAACAACATTTTCATTCTAGAGCTTGGTATCATTCCGAAGCTCTATGAAATATCTAGGTATTCATACCATCAAAGCTACACTTATTTCCATGGGTCTACAATTTTTCATCCATTCTCCCTTTTCTGCCCCTCAAACCTACAATTTTTAGAACAAGGAATTCCTTTTGTTTTCTTCTAGACAAGTTGGATGTTTTTGGTTTTGCCAAACCCTATGAATGTTTCTATGCTAACTAGTGATTTTTATACACTACATACTAAATACCTACAATGATAAAAAATGCAAGAAACACATACCTGATTTGAACAATTATTTCACACTTTTACAGATGGTTGTTTCTACTGATTACTAGCTAATTTTTCTGCAATCAAACAAAATAGGTGCAGTCTGATGAGATTTATACAATGGTGGGATAGGAATGGGTAGGTCAATTCAAGGTAAAGCACACCAAAAAACCAGTTTTCATGCCAGCCAATTCAAAAGTGCCTCCTAGAAGGTTTTCACTTTCTAAATTATTCATTTTTCTCTCTTTTTTTCATTCTCTCTTTTTTTTATTTCTCTCTTTTCAATTTTTTTAATCTTGGTTGTGCCCATGAAGGAATTTCACAATTTCCCTAAAATTATGCCCATGAAGGAAGTTCACAACCAAGATTTATTCCTCTTTTTGTTTTTTTCTATTTTTTTTTATTTTCTATTTTTTTCTTGAAACTCTTCATTGTTGTACTGAATCTATTGAATCTGTGATGGAAGAGGGAATCTCTTCCATCATGCATATGTCCAAGTTGTCAATTTTTTGCAAGAACTCTTCTTTAGTTAGTGGTGCATGGTATACCCGAAGGTGATGCCCATTCACTACCAACTTCCTCCATGAGTCATCGATGGGAGAAAGATGAACTACCCCATTTTTGAACACTTCTTCAATATGATAAGGTCCAAGCCACCTAGTCTACAACTTCCTAAGAAAATCCTCATAATGAGAATCAAACAATAAAGCCCAATCTCCTTGCTAAAATTTTCTCTACTGAATGTGGTTGTCATGCCACAACTTTCATTGCTCTTGAATCACCTCAGTTTGATGCAATGCATCCAACAGAGTTCATCCAATGCATTCAACTATAGAATCCTATCCGTCTGTGCCTGTGACAAATCAATTCCAATTTCCAAAGTCGTCCGAAGTGTTAGTAGCTCAAACTCAATAGGCAAAAGAGGCTTCTTACCATAAACCAGTTCGTAAGGTGTGAAACCCGTGGTGGATTTCCATGTAGTGTTATAAGCCCAAACTGCTTCAGGTAATTTATCAAGCCAATTTCTCCTATGAGAAGCTACTATTTTAGTTAGGATATTTTCTAACTCCCTATTTGTTACTTCAACCTGACCATTTGCTTGTGGGTGGTAGGGTGATGATTTCCTATGCTTAATCTCATATAATTCAGTAAAAGCTTCAATGACTTTGGATGCAAATTGGGGTCCATGATCTATGGTAATAGACCATGGAGCTCCAAACCTCTAAAAAATCTGAGTATACAGGAAATCAGCAACCTTCTCTTCATGAGCATATTTGAAAGCATGCACCTCTGCCCACTTAGTCACATAGTCAGTGCATACCAAGATATGCACCTTTCCTTGAGATGGTGGGTCAATAGGTCCCACAAAATCTAGCCCCCACCTCTCAAATGGTTCTAAAACCACTTGAGGCTGCAATGACATTTCATTTGTGTGGGTGGGTTTCCCCATCCTTTGACATGCATCACAATGTCTGATGTATTTTTTTACATCCTTGTGAAGAGATGGCCAATAATAACCTGCACCTAGAATTTTCCTAATTGTACTTTTTATCGAATAATGTCCACCTGATGGTTCATCATGGCAAGCTCGGAGGACATCATACACCTCATCCTTTTGGATGCACCTACATAAAACATGGTCAGGACTGCATTTAAAAAGTAGACCCTTAATCCATTTGAAAGAGGAACTCTATTTTATTAACTATTTCTTTTGTTTAGGAGTGAAATGTAGAGGAATTCTTCCTATTACCAAGTAGTTAGCTATATCTGCAAACCATGGTGATTGGACAGATATAGCAAACAATTGTTCATCAGGAAAAGTATCCTCAACCAACTCTTCCTCCCCTGTGTTTTGTAACCTTGACAAAAAATCTGCCACTACATTAGCCTTTCCTGGTTTGTTGATTATAGTGATGTCAAATTCCTGCAACAACAGTAACCAACGTATAATTCTTGCACTTACCATAGGTTTATTCATCAAATATTTAATGGTTGCATGGTCTGTATGGATGAATACTTGATATCCTATGATATAATATTTGAACTTGTTGATAGCATATACTACTACCAAGAATTCTTTCTCAATAGTGGTATAGTTCTTTTCTGCTCTTATCAGATTCTTGCTAATGTAGTATATGGCATAATGCTCACCATTTTCAATCTGCCCTAATGTTGCTCCAATTGTAGTATTGGAAGCATCAATTTGGATGTGAAATGGTAGCTTCCAATTAGGTCCTCTTAACATAGGTGGGGTTGTCAATTTTTCCTTCAAAGCCTCAAAAGACTCTTGGCATTTTGTAGACCAGGTAAATTCAGAATCTTTAGTCAATAGTGCAAACATGGGGTTGGCTATTGTGCTGAAATTTGGAATAAACCTGTGATAAAAGCCAATATGTCCTAAGAAACTCCTAACATCAGTTTGAGTTTTTGGAGGTGGAAGGTTCTTGATGATCTCAACCTTCTTGGGGTCAACTTTGATCCCATGAGAAGAGATGTGGTGACCAAGAACAATGCCTTCCTCCATCATCATAAAATATTTCTCAGGATTTAAGGATAAATGGTAGGTTTCACAGCATGTTAAGACCTTATCAAGATGTTCCAATGTAAAGTCAAAGGTTTCTCCACACACTATGAAATCATCCATGTAAATCTCTACACTTTCATTAGTTAGATCAGAAAATATTGCTAAAACAACCCACTAAAAAGTTGTTGGGGCATTACATAAACCAAAGGGTAATACCCTGTAAGAAAATGTTCCCCAAGGGCATGTAAAAGTAGTTTTCTCTTGGTCTTCAGGTGCAACCCGAATCTGGTTGTACCCACTGAAACCATCAAGAAAATAGAAATATTTTTTCCAGCAAGAGTGTCTAACACTTGATCTATAAATGGTAATGGGAAGTGGTCCTTGTGTGTGACTTTGTTTAATTCCTTGTAATCTACACACACTCACATTTTCCCATTTTTCTTTGGAACTATAACCAATGGAGAGACCCATCGACTATCAAAAATTGGATAGATGAACCCTACCTCTAAGAGTTTTTCAATCTCTTCTTTGACAATATCTCTCAAGGTAGGATTCAATCTTCTTTGGGGTTGCCTCATAGGTTTAACATCCTCAGTATAAATTCTATGAGTGCATACATCAGGGTGGATCCCTGACATATCCTTGTAGTCCCAAGCAAAGGCATGAACATGTTTCTATAGAACAACAAATAATTTTGCTTCTTCTCCTTTAGTCAACCAACTATTAATATTCAAGAATTTTCCTGGTTGCACTTCAATCTACTTTGTCCCTAGGAGGACAAAGTTTACTCCTTCATACTTGGTTATCAAGGAGTTTAGTGGACAATGGTGTGGTTTGAGAGAATGAAAGACTCTTGTCTCCTTATCAATAGTGATTCCTAGTGGAAGCATGTCTTGCATGGGATAGTGGAAAGAGGAGAGGAGGTGATGGTGCCATCCATGTGGTAGTGTAAAAGAACTATCCTGTAGTGGAGTAGATGACATATTTTTAGAACTTTGGCCCTCATCATTCCATAATAGGTGATGAACAACTACTGGTTCATCTTCCATTCCTTGCTCATGTAGAGCACTCACTAGGATGGTTTCATCCTCAAAAACTTCTCTTTCCTGGGAGTCTATCTCTTCTATGTGTTCCTTCACTACTAAAGTAGCTAGTGTGGAAATGGTCTCTTCTTGCTCTTCATATGAATCAGAAAACCATAACTGACCTGAGAATTTGGTTGAAGGTTTTGCAGGTGGGTAAAGAGAAATCTGCTTTAGGTCAATGCCATTGGAAATTATCATTTCTCCTGACCTACAGTTTATAAATGCAGTTGCAGTTGCAAGCCAAGGTCTTCCCAAGATGATGGGGTAGCCATTTGCTAAATTTTTGGGTTGTAAAACCAGGAAATCTATAGGGTATTCCCAAGAAGAAACTTCTATGGGGATGTCTTCTATGATCCCTTCAGGTTTTGCAACTGACCTATCTGCCATTTCTAAAATTGTAGATGTAGGATTTAGATGTTTGAGCTGCAATTTTTCCATTGTTTCTTTAGTCATAACATTTATTGCAGCTCCTAAATCAACCAAGATATTTGAAATTGGTATTGACCTTATGGTGACTATAATAATTGGGCTCCCTAGGTCACTATACTTTGGGGGTACTAGTTTCCCTGATAGGAGATCAACTAGCTTCCCTTCAACTTGAACAGTCTTAGGAAATGATTTCTTCTTTCTACCTGGTCTCTTAATACACAAATCTTGGATAGTTTTGTTAATCAAGGGCACATCCTTAATTGCTTGCAATAAGGGAAGTGATATGGTTAACCATTTAAGCTCTTTAACCAGGTCTGATTCAAGATTTTTTATAGAGTTTTTGAATCTTTCAGGGTATGGAACTATCCTTGAGGAAGGCAAATTCTCTGCTTGTACTTTCTCTATGTTTCCTCCTTCTTTCTCCAGGGCTGGTTTCAGTTGGTCTAGATGAGAAGGTTCTTGTGTTCCATCAAGTTCTTCAATGGTAGGTGGAACCGGTTCAGGTAGAATATTTCTTGAATGTAATTGGATATTACTGTAGTCAAGAACATGAACTGCAATATTTTCTTTAGATTCAGCCACATAGATAGGGGTTGCCTATCTTGTGTTATTTGGGTTAGTCATAGGTTGGGCTGGAAGTGGAGGTTGCTTCACCTATTGTGATGGTTGTTGTTGTGGTTGGTTGGATCTTCCTTGAAAATTTTGATTAGGGGTAGGCAACAAATTCTGAGTTTGACCTTGATATCTTTGCTGCCTTGGATAAGGTGGATACTGTTATCCCTAGCTTGATCCATAGGACTAGTTTTGCATCCAAGGTGGATTGAATTGATTCCAAGATGGATTACTCCACCCATATTGTGACCAATCTTGAGGAGATGTCCAAGTAGGGTGACTCCAAGATTGTTGGGGTGATTCTGAATAACCCCATGGCATATTCCAAGGATTTTATCCCCAATTTGTAGGAAAACGAGGGGTATTTTGATATTGTGAAAAGTTTTCCCCTTATTTTTACCTAATAAAATTGAGTTCTTCAATTTGTGTTTCCAAAATATTTCTGAGTTGTGGAAGCAGATGGTATTTATCAGTAGGATGTTCCTTTGTACAGATGCTACAAATAGCTAAAATTGAAGTTTTATTCAAGGGATAGTCTTGCAAAGCATGTTTATTTCTGCATCTTGGGTAGTAAATAGCTAGGGGTTCCATAGATTTTGATTTTGCATTCATCTCCCCTAGAGTTGTATTTAACTGCACAAGAATGTCAGTTTTCATGTTTGCCAATTCTTCCATTAGATCTTTCACATCATTGCCATTAGTACTCCACTTTCATCTTCTTTGCCTAGTGTAGGAGTAATTTTTGCATAAGTCCAAAATTTCATCAATGTCAAGGGTATTTACATCCCCTTTACCCATTAAGTCTAATACCTCCTTGGAATCATCTTGTAATCCCCTCAAAAATATAGCCTTACACATTTTTGGCTCTACAGGTCCACATATTTTTTGAATAAAGGTAAACCTATCAAGATAATCCTCCAAGGTCTCATCCTCTTCTTGTTTAATTCAGAATAATTCATATTTTCTATTTCTTACCCTACAATATTCTTGGTATTTATCCAAGAATACGCTCTCCATATGTTCCCAAGTTTGAATAGATTCTAGTTCTAGACTCATAAACCAACATAGAGCTGCATATTTAAGTGTGGAAGGGAATACTTTAAGCTTCTGATTATCATTCACATAGTCATAAGTCTGACATACAACCTTGAATTCAAACAAGAATTGATCAAGATCTTCAGATACAACCCCTCAAAAAGTTGGAAGTACTGAAGGTGAGATTGTTTTCATAGGAGAATTCTGCATAGGATTTAATCGAATGGGATATTTAAAAGTCCTAGAATAACAAGGATTATCTACTCGATTGTGGATATTACTATCCCCATATAGGTTTTTTGGTAAATCTACCATAATATTGTTCCAAACCTTGGTGTAGATATGTCCAAATTGCCCTGGTGGTATGGTTTCAATAGGAGTAGATGGAGGAGTACTAGTAGATAGTTCCTCTAAAATTTCTTGTTCAGGAGATCCTACACTTCCTGATGATGAAGATGATTGTTTTTGTTTAAGTCTATCAGGAATTTCAAACATAGGCAATTCACCTCTTGAGCATGAAGATCACCTTCCTATGGTAGGGGTAGTTCAGATAAATCTACCTTTTCCATCCCTTAGCCTATTCATTCATGCTTGTATCCAGATGGACTGAAATACAACTTTACCAAAAACTATTACTTGTACCAGTCATTTATCCAGATTTCACTCTAAAGTTCACAACTTAGCACACTTAACAATTATTGGGCTGCTTTCATCTTCTAACAACACCTTTCCTTGACAACAATGCCAAAAATGATGCATGTCATTAATAGCATCATTTAATATTTATGATTTGTCAATCCAGGGTGGTGTCCAAGGCTATATACGAGAGAAGGTTTAAGCAGGTTGGAGATCAACTCATTTAGACAATAGGATTTTATTGGTGAAACAGGTTTTGTTGGGGGTTTTAGGTCACTTCTAATCCTATTTTGCATGAAATGAAACTAATTACTTGCAAGAATTGAAAACTACTTCTAAGACCTAAAATTGAAACCTAACTATAGTTGCAAGAAATGAAATTGCAGGAATGTAAATGTTGCTGAATTGAAACCTAGTTTACACTTGTAGAATTGAAATGCTGCTTGAAAAGGAAACACACATGCTAAAAACAACTATTAGTTCCTATTGTAGGAGGTTGTCAAGCTTCTGCTATAGTGGCTGACAATAAAATGAAAGCTACTAAAAGACTTGATAAAAATTGCTAAAACATGAAAAATAGGGGAAAATAGAGGAATCACTGGTCTATGCTACTTAGTCACTGACACACACAATTTCTACATAAAAACATAATTGAAAACATGAAGACATCACATTGATTCAAAATAGGGGTTAGTAATCAACAAGAAATGACAATGGACAAGCATCCTACTAAATCTACTACAACAAAGTTTATTAGAAGAACTTATCACCAGTTAGTCCTCCTTCTAGGCCTGAAAGTGGCCCTTGCTTCCTGATCTAGAAGAAGGTGGGAAAGTGCTACTAACTACTTAGAATTCACACTTACTCATGAACAAAAGTTTGATTGAAAAGACTACACTTTTATTGACTGAAACAATACATTACAATACTATAGGAAAATCTTGCTATTGGCTGCAAATGTGTTACAACATCTATTTCCTATTAGCTATCACCTATTTAACATCTACTAGCTCAAACAATAAGGGAGATATATTATTTATACTACTCTATTACATTTATCTCGTGCTCAATATCAATTGTGTTGCTATTTTACAGTGATTTGCTAATAGTTCTAAAACTGACCTAGTCTAAATTAGGATAGTTTATGCTACAACAATATTCATTGGTCCTTGGGATGCATCTCCAGTGGTGGGAGTGAGTTGGAGGAGGTTATAAATGGTCTTTTACACCTGTATCCATATTCAAATATCCTTTCCCTATCATTTTGGGTGCTATATCCTCCGTTTGGCTAAAACTAACTTCTTTTCCCCTCATTTCGAAGCTTCTTCGAAATGTTCGGTCGTGCAACTTACTTTATGCTCAGGTGCAATTAAAATGGCCAAAAAAGTAGATAGTATGTCTACCCTATCCCTCAGAATATGATTCCAATAGGTTTCACATGCTTTGGTTGACAAATTCCAAGCCATGCCATTCATTGGCAGTTGGCTAGAATTTGTATGGCTAATTTTTGTATTTTCTAGATTTGTTGCACAATCATAGGAATTTGGTGCTATTTTGCAATTCAAACCAATTATAAAGTGGAAAAAGCATTTAAATACCATTATGGAGGGATATACCTTAGCATACATCATTCTTCTACTTAAATTACACATTTTATTCACTAAGTATTCAAACAGAAACAGTGCAAAAAATGCAAAAAACTATTAAAACAGGGTAATATGCTCCTAAACATTTTAATCATGCAAACACTAATATATAATGCATTCAAACCATCTAAATTAACATAAATAACATAACATAAGGTTTATAAGGCAGTTTATGATAATCCAAAACATGTCATGAATGAGGTAATTCCTGGCCTCATCATTTTAATCATGTCATTAATACTATGCAAGAAACCATGCATAAAACATAATAAAACAAACCAACAAGGAGATAATCCCATACTTATCTCTCTATAATGGTCCCTTTACCCACACAAGTCTCAGGAACCATTATAATAGTTTCTCTTTCAAAAATAAAGCTTAAATAAACCAACCCACAAAAGAGAATCCCATACTTCTCTTTATAATGATCCCTTTATTGACACAAGTCTTGGGAACCATTATAATA
This sequence comes from Wollemia nobilis, assembly GCA_028583015.1. Taxonomy (NCBI): domain Eukaryota; kingdom Viridiplantae; phylum Streptophyta; class Pinopsida; order Araucariales; family Araucariaceae; genus Wollemia; species Wollemia nobilis. Next base: position 1,416,329 of record JAQPPZ010016950.1, read on the forward strand.
GTTTTTCTTTCCTTAAAATAAAATATCAAAGCTATCATTCTTTAAAAAAATACCATCCCCATAGAAGATTTTTTCCTTAAAACAATAAAAGCTAAAGAATAAAACTAAAAGAGTTCTCTTTCTATAAACTCCAACTTCATATTGCAAAGATAATATCCAACAAATTACTCTTTTAAATAAAATTTAACTTCTATATTCTAAAATAATTTCTTTTTAATAAACTTAAACTTTCGTAAAGCTAAAAGAGTTATATATATATATCAAAATTTTCCTTCTAAAGAAAATGAACTAAGGGTAACTTTGACTAAAACACTTTATCAACATTTCAAGAAGAGCATCTAGCCTTTACACAAAAGAAGAAGATGAATTCCTTTTAGCCATAGACAAAATGTTCTCATAAATAAACTATAGAAATAAGGACAACTCTCTAAAATAAAAGAGATCGAACACAAAATAAACCACCATAGAAAATATTACAACATATTGGTTACACAAGTCCCTAAATAAGAACACTTAGACCTGATAATAGAAGGGCGCATAACCATATATGAACACATCACAACCACTACTCACTACAAAAAAACATGTGCATACAACAAGCCATTAATGAGTCATTTCCAACATAAAAGTAAACTAACAATATACAGTTCTAGGGAGGACAACCAACCAACTACTGTGGTGATGTCTAAACAATGTTTTTTTGGTCAGAATATTCCTCAAGAAATCTTGTGAGTGACATAGGATTAACAACACCATAATATGACCAACAAGAAGCCAAAGCAATGCAATAAGGAAATCACAGCCACACAAAAGCAAGGGAACCAATCTAATTCTATAGCCATAACAAACAATATTGAACTTAAATAGGAAACCTTTTCCAAGCTTGTTTGATGTCTTCCTCTCCAGAGTCATGGTGCCAAGACCTTCGTCCTTGAAAGCCTTCGATGCCTTTCTTCCCAAAAACATTTCTCCACCACAAAATATCTCATCGGATTCAAATATACTAAGGTAAATTTCTTGCATGGTGGAGGTAACATTTAAAAATCTCAAGAATATGTTACTCCATCAATACCACCTTTGTGCTAATTAAAGAGCGATAATCATAAATAAAAATGCTTATTCTAATTTTTGCAAGCCATATAAATTTTGTTCCAAACATTAGGAAATAACTTAATAATTAAAGTATCTCCAAGAATTAATTTAATAATTCTCTTTATTAGTTTCAATTGCTAATATTAGTTATTAGCATTGACACTAATATTTCCAAGTATTAATGTCACCAACTAATTAATACTTTAATAGTTTTGAAGTATTAATGTTACCAACTAATTAATACTTTAATAGTTCTTATCCAAAAATCTATGCATACCACATACAAACATAGATTCACACCAACAATATTACACACCATTATTTTATCCCTAAGTAGGTGGTCCCTTTTAATATAGTCTAATGCTATCACCAACCTATTAAGGAGACTCATTACATAAGCAACTTCTCGACCCAATGGTGTGAACATAAAATAAGAAAAATGCAATGCATCTACATGAAGGGTATTTTATTACCTTGAGCTATCAATGAGTAAGTCATCACCATAATTTCCCAAAATATCTCTCAATTTAGGTGGTTCACCCTTATGATCCCACCAATGAGAGTACCTAGTCCTGCACCCACAAATACATCAGTAGTACCATATTCCAAGCACAAAGTGTAATTACCCAATCATATTGACATCATAAAATAAAGCTATGTATTTAAACATTCACACCAATACATAATTCATTTTCAATAAGTAGTTCTTATCAAGGAGGGATGTTACAAAAGTATTGTTAAATCCAACATTGCCTTATTTTTTTCATAAACACATTTTATTTTTTCTAGTCTTTGATGGTATTCTTTGAATTGACTATCTTTTTATCCTTGTTTTTAGGTTTTTATTTGCTTAATAACACTTGTTCAAATTCTTAGGAAGTGTAATGATCATCTCCACTAACAAACATTTTTACAAATGATAGAAATCATCTTCTAAATAACTATAAAGCTTAAATTTCCAAAATAAAGCTAATAAATATAAAATTTTAAAATTTATCACCCTTCTCATTTGTATCATCCTCTAAATATGATATTTTTAAAATTGGTTATATGGTATTAAAATGGGCCCCACCCTCACCACATAGTGGTATTATAATAGCTTGGCAACTATGCATGTATTTTGTGACAAGATTTGGACCTAGGTCACCTCTTTGGAAGTCAAGGAATTCAGGCAAATATTTTTTCTTCTTTATCCTAAAGATATTTTATTTTCCTCTCAATAAAATATTGCTAACTTCATGATTTTCTAAATAAATAAAAAAATCACAATAAAAATTAAGGTTATATGAAGACAATGTCTGTAAAAATAGTATTTTATATATCTCTTTATAATGAATTATATGTCAAAATGTAACCTAAACTAATAGATTTAGATTATTGCTTTAAGATACAATATAAACTAGTTGATTTATTTACTTGGATTAAAACATATCTAAATTTTCCTTTAATAAAAAATTAAGGTTTTAAAAAAATGCCTCTACAACTATCGTAGATGGATGATAGGTCATAAATTTTTAATACTAATTTTTCTATATATAAACATTCATGTTTGAAATTTTAGAAAATATAACACCAAAATAATTTGTATTTAATTCTTTTGTGCAAAGATATAAATTGTTAAATATGAGACATAAGTACCAAGAAAAAGTATTGTAAATTATTCAAATTTATTTAAAAAACTCTCCCACTTGCCCAAATCATTGTTTTGATACCATATTTAAGAACATTTATACTCAATAAAATTAACCATCATTTACTATAAAATATTAAATAAATCAACCATCATACAATAAATCAACATAAGGGATGAATATAGAGAATAATCATAATGCAAAACAATACTAATCAATACTCCTTAAGGGAAGAATACATCTACAAAATCTCCCAATGTGAGAATTCTAGTTTGAATGTAAATCCTTCCAAGACTTACATTCCAATACTTAATACCTTGTAAATTTAAGATTCATTTCTTAAATATAAATTCTCATTTTATAGTTATAGGGGAGGGTATAATATTTACCTGATTAATTATTATGAATATCTTGAAATAATAACTTGAGTTATGTGTGGCTCTTGCCAAATACTCCATAAAGCCAATGAATAATACATCATATCCCTAGATGCCTAGAAACATGCACCTATTTTTGTAATTAATATTTAATTACATAATTATTAAACTACAATATATTAGTATAGTAAAATTTAGTAATATAATCCCCTAAAATTTGATTTCAATACCCTAAATAATTAAATAAATTAATCACGAATTTGTAACCCTTGACAATTTATCACATAATTACACTAACTATATCCTAACCCATAACACACTAACAAAAACATGTAATACAATAATAACATTTATAATTGTTTACTATAGTATATTTTAAGCTTTTGTTTATTGCTTTGCTACTTGCTTCATCTAATCTTGGTTTCGTCCATATAATTCTACTTATGTCACCTCTCCGTAGTCTTTTGTCTAGCTTTGTACCATCCTTTCTTCTCTACATCTGCCATAAGGGCTTTATTTGGTGCTAAACTACTACCTCTCAAGCTATTGCATATCATTTGCTATACTGTTGCCTAAAAAATAACTATATGGCTTGGATAAGACCATATTGTGGATGTAGGTAATGAAATTTACCTACACTTCCAATCATGTTGATAGATCATGAGCTCCAAACTCATCCAAACTATACCTATATTATTTATCCTATGGTAGGCTTTCCTTGTAATCATTTGCTAGGCTAGTATAGAATATATATATATATATAGTGGCATGTACCTCAATATGAGGGTTAACAATTTAATAATTTTCCTATTGTATATTATGTAGTATTGTTCTAAAATTTTAATGAGTCAACTCATTATTTAACCTTTGATAACAGTGTATTGTTGAATTCTTACATATTGTGGATGCTCTATAGGCCCTAGATATTTTTGTAAAAGCTCTTTGGGAGGTCTAGTAGACTATTTATTAGGCCCAGGCTATTGGAATATTAGGGATGCTTAGTGTCCGATTGTGTGGTTTTATTTTTCTTCTATAAAAGTTGCTTAGGGTGCTAAGAGCTATTGGAGTAGTGGAGGGCATGATCTTGGGATTAATTCATATTCAATGATACTTTACCTAGTGTTGAGTGGTATTTTCACCCGATTGTGAAAACACACTCTCCGATAGGATTTGGGTTCTAAATCCTCTGCTTGCAAAGAAATTAAACATGTAATTTCTCCAAGGTTCCTGTTATGTTAGCATTTTGCATCTGTGTATTAATAATCTCAAATGAAGATATTTAATTAAAATGCTTGGAACACCTTAGTGGTTGCAAGTAACTGAAAACAAGGGGCACTGTGGTTTATTTTACTGTGAAATTTAATGATTGTTCATTGAACCCTTATAAAACAAATGTGATTTGATCCTCTATATGACCATGCTGTAACTTCAAAATAAAATTTAATGAAATGCCATAAATGATGGAATTATTTATGGATTTTGAAGTTTTTAATTTTTTATTTTATTTTAATGCTTGAAAATAAAATTGGAACTTCGAAAAATAAAATGCAAGAAAAAGAAAATAAAATGCAAAAGAAAAGAAATTTAAAATTGCATTCAGTTTGATGCTATCCCGTCCTGGCAAAACCGAAGATGTGAGGTTTCCATGCATGCAACCTAACCTATGGGACCTGCAAACACGCACAATCCTGATAAGTTAAGTGCTGATTCCTAGGGTTTGAAATAAAAATTCAGATTTCAAATATTCGCCTAATGCAACCCACAAAAGTGGCATTTAACATTATCTATAAATCTGAAATCTGAAAACAAAAGAATAAACATTAAATCCATTAGCATGCACAGAAGATCTCCTTCTTTCTTGCCAACAAGATGCAAATTTTTGAACACTCTGCATTAAAATAAATCATGTTACAATAGCAGAACATCTGGTTTTCTCAAAACCAGACAAAAGGAAGGAAAACGACCTCAAAGCGAGCCCGGAATGACCCTCTGGCCTCTAGCACTGCAACTCTGCTCCAGCCGGTTTTCGACCCCTGTGTCAATCTGTGCTTTGCATTTATACTTTTTGGCAATGCTCTCTGTTTCGGCCTGTGACGCTTCGCTTCATCTTCCAGATCGATTCGTTTCATCTTTCTTTGACTACGTGTGTTTTGGCTTTATGCTCGACATTGAGACGTTTGATCTTCTTTGTAACGCTTCTGCAGCCTGTACGCCACGTGTCCCGCACTTTTTTGCACGTTCTGTAACGGCCCCATGAAAATCATGACAAAAAATAGCATGCAGCCTTGTCCGCCTTCCTGGCCGCGAAAACGCGACATGTCGCGATATCGTGACGCTTTTCTCATTCCGTACCATTTGCCCGCAACCTGTCGCGATATCGCGACATTTTTCCACTTCGGGCACCTTCGTTGCATGTTGTCGCGATATCGCGACGTTTTTTCACTTCGTGCCCCTTAGCTGCAACCTGTCGCGAAATCGCGATGCTTTTTCACTTCGTGCACCTTTGCTGCATTCTGTCGTGATATCGTGACATTTTTTCACTTTGTGTCCCTTAGCTGCAACCTGTCACGAAATCACGATGCTTTTTCACTTCGGGCACCTTTGCTGCATGCTGTCGCGATTTCACGACATTTTCTCACTTCATGCTCTTTCGCTGCTTTTTGTCGTGATTTCGCGACTTCTTTTCATTTCATCGCTTCTCGCTTTCGTCGTGATTTCGCGACCATTTTTGCTTCATGCACCTTTGCTGATTTTTGTCACGATATCGCTATGCCTTTCTGCTTCATCTTTCTCTCTCCTCTCTGGGCCGCGAAAATCAAACACGTCACGATTTCATGACGGTTCCGCCCACCTGCTGCCGTTGACTGCGTTGACCGTGATTTTGCGACATGTCACGATTTCGCTACGCTTTCTGCTTCCTGCCCGTTTGACCGTTTGACCATGATTTTGCGACATGTCGCGATTTCACTACACTTTTCATTTTCTGGCAGCGACGGAGCAACTTGTCGCGATTTCGTGACACTTTTTCATTTTCGGCCGTGATTTTGCAACATGTCACGATTTCGTGACACCTTTTCATTTTCGACCGTGATTTTGCGACATGTCGCGATTTCGCAACCCCTTTTCATCCTTGTGCAATTTTGCCTTTTTCTTGATTTTTAGCATCTGGGTCACTGAGATCTTCTTTGAAAGCATGCAAAAAAGGTGGGTCCCCAATTTTGGGGTGTGTTGTGGATCAGCCACAACAAATGGTGACTCTGCTGTCAAATGCTCCTGAGCATTTGGTGAGAACCCAACCTGGAAACATATATAAACTCGAAAACATGCATTAGCACATAAGCAATATAAACAAATGCCCAAAGATCAAAAATACATGAATCATCAGAATCATCAAGTATTAGCTCGGTGTGTGCAATGTGTTTTCATTCCCTATCGTTTGAAATTGATCAACATTCCATTGTCAATTTTACATGAATGCATATGTGAGATTATGAATGACTTGTGTAATCTAATAAATATGCTAAGCGATTTTGCTTTTATAAAAGGCATAGTCTTTCTTCTAGTATCATACACAAACATTCAAGATTATCAAACCCTCTTAGGATCAACTATATGAATTGCTTTATTATATATCCCAAAGTTGGTTATGAGTCCCTACTATCTTGAACCCATGTGCAAGTGAATGTGAAATCAGAACTTTGGGGAATCAGACTCCCAACCTAATCGAGATGGGAGTTTAACCCTATCCTTACTATTCTGATTTAGAATTCATTACCTCACTTTGAGCAAAATAATTTAACCAATTATGGAAGAAATGGTCATGCTAGTCTAACCCTTTGGACAATCAGTGGTCTTGTTTTTTAGACAAGACATGTTGCCATGCATGGGCATACTTAACCCCACAATCCAAAACTTATCTTCATTTCTTTGGACCTTGGGGATGACTACCCATCCTTTGCAGAGGACAAGTAGTACGATCCTTCCAATCCAATATAAATATGAGATGGGAAAAATTTATTTTTTACTTCTTGGACCTTAGGGATGACTACCCATCCTTGCTAGGGACATGTAGTACGATCCTTCCAATCCAAACTTTAGATGTAAATGGAAAATATTAATTTTATTGCTTAGACCTTGGGGATGACTACCCATCCTTTGCAGAGGACAAGTAGTACGATCCTTCCAATCCAAGATTTATTATGAAATGAGACATAGGAGCTTTGGGGAATCAGATTCTCAACCTAAGTGAGATGAGAATTTATGCCCTATCCTTACTACTCCATGTAGGTCAAATCAAAGCTTTGGGGAATTGGATCCTCAACCTAAGTTCGATGAGGATTTAGCCCTATCCTTACTACTCTGATTTTAGGCTTTAAGCTTTATGGAAGTGGTCAAAACCACTGTTTTAAGGATCATGTTGCATAATAGGATAGACATGAAAAACTTCTTTCGCCCAACCTTTTCTTCCAAGTTAGGTTTTGATCATTTTGCTCAAGATCCTTTTTAATGTATAAGACGTGCTTGGTTCTAGATATCTCAAGACTCAGTTTCCAACCTTAGGATTTTCTTCTTATTTATGTGATAGCATAACCTTAAGAGGATTTGACACACTTTAATGATTTGTATTTGAAATGCATTTGCAACTAAGATGGCATGTATGTGCAAAGTGAGATGTAATATGAATGCATTGTCTTTTGAATTGCAGATGAAATATTGCTATATAAAACTGACTACTTCATGCATCACAAGTTTCAAACGATATTATTAAATTGTTTGTGTTACTTGTGGAGCTTTTACAAGACAATTCCAATGTTTCATATTCTCCCGATCTAGAACATAAGTTAGCATCTCAAGGCAACTTTTTCATCATCATTTTTTTTTTTTTTATAGACAAACAAAACATGTCAAATAAACACACAACTTTAAATCCAAATCCAAATAGCAATCCCAAAATGAAACTTGAAAACACAAACCCAAAACCAGAAACCAAAATCTATATACAAATGTACACTATAATACAAAATGATGCAAAGCTTGGATTATCACTTTCCTGGATCCCACACATGATTAGAACATTTCAACAAAAATATGACATGATATGCATGCCAAATGTTGTGGGAATCCAACACAAACAAGACTAAGCCAAACAATGCAACAAATTTCCACTTGCCATGCTCACCATACCAATTTGATTTAGTTCCAATAATACTCCCATAGGTGAGCATCAAATTACTAAAATGATTAGACAATAAATGATTTTCAATTTTATCTTGTCTATTCTTTAAAATGTAAACTTCATAATTCCCTCCTTGATTTAGAATTAGGCTATCTTTTTCAAATATGCAATTTTGTAAGTAGGAGCCTATTTCTACAAATTTCAAAGCCAAATCATTTTCCAAATTTGTAGGCCAATCAAATTTGTGTAACAATTTACAAGCATCTAGGATATTTACTAAATTAGGATCATTAAAAGTTTTTATCCTAGATTCAATTAGTAATTGTTGATGAATTTGATTTAACAATTCAAGTGCATCAACTTCTTTTCCATTCATTGAAACAATGTTATTAAAGGTGTGATTAAAAATTATACCTTGTTTTTCATTTACCTTTAATGACATTTCACCATAAACATTATTTAAATTCAAAATATGGTCATCCTTTTCAATCCTCAAACATTCTTGGTCAAAGTGTATGTCCCATGACTCTATTTGATGATCACTTATTTGAGTTGCTTCCAATTGATCCATCTCTTTGTCATTTGGTTCTAATTCTTTGTTCACTATCCATGGTATCTCTTCATTTGAATCCTCCAAATCATCATGCAAACTTGCATCCACACTTTCAATGAATTTATATTCAACATGATCAAATTTTGTCCCCTTTTCAAATCTTGTGAATATGAGATCTTCGTATGATGTAGAAGGTTCAACATCCTGCATATCAAGTGAAATATGAGTTTCATCTATAGGGATGTGAGAAAAGAATGCATCATCATATCTCCCCCAACCATTGTAAAAATCGTCATCCAAATCCATAGAATGAAAATCCATGATGTTTGTGACATGATCTCTTGATTCATTCATCAATTCTTTTTCTTCTTTGTCCTTGGCAATAAGATGGTTATAATCTTCCAAAATTTGATGAGATTTGAAACCCTCTTCCAAAACATCCTCAAATTGTACAGGAGTTGTAATATCTTCCTTTGAGTAGGCAATTATGTTGTCCTGTATATCAATTGGCACAAAAGTTTCATTAGTAGTTTTGGAATGAGTGAAGTCTTCCCACTTCTTCCAAGCATCATAATAATCATCTTTCAAAATCAAGTGGTGGCGTTCAACTACTTCTTCAACATCTTCCAATTCATCAATGTGTTTCTCATCAAATTCATCTTCACCTTCCTTAGATGGTTCAATTATTTCCAAAAGTGGGTTATTTCTTGAATTCAAATTTATAAGGCTATCATTGTCCAAATTAGTAACCCATGATTCATTATCATAATTTGGAGGGTGAAGAATTTCTTGATCTTTAATTTTACACATCTCATCAATAGTATCTTCCAAGAACAAGTGGTGAAATTCTATCATATCTTCAAATTTATTTATTGATTTTCTTTCCATTTCACTTTCAACCACTTCATTCAATTCTATGGTGGGTTCCATCCATTCACATATATCAAACATTGTTGAATTTAGAACCCCTTCATCTAGATAATCATGTATCTCTACATGATCCTCACTAGTGGATGTTGTCTTAGCAATTTGCACCTCCTCGTGGACTACATCTAAGGTGGTTGTAAGATTTGGATATTCAAATTCATCCCCTTGATCATTTACCTTAGGTATCATTGGAGTGGAGGGTGCTATGTTTGATGGTTGGTGTAGGTTGGCATCAAAAGAACAATCTCTCATGTGAATATGTTGTGCCTTTTCTTCTTCAAGACCTTGCCGTTCCAACTCTTCTAAGACCTCATGGATTTTCTCTAGAGACAAGCCACTCAGCTTTTCCTCAATGAGTGAAGCAAGTGTGGGGTGTATGGCTCCTAGGTATACTTCCATGGCTTCCTCTTCTAACGTGTTAAAATTTTCCCACATTTGGGAGTGCAACTCCCGAAATCTTCCATTGAATTGACTCAAGGATTCATTAGGCTCTTTACATATGGAGGTAAACTGATTTTTCAGGATTTCTAAGTCAACCTGATTACCAAAATGATAAAGATAGGCTGCTTCTAATTGTATCCAAGAAGTCCTAACCTCCATGGGTAGTTGGCTGTACCAAAAGAATGGTCTATCATCCAAAATGTATGCAAATAACTTACAAGCCACCTCCTCATAGAAAATCTGGAATTTACATAATGCATCCTTGTAGACATGCAGTTTTTGCAAGTATCCTAGTGGCACCTCTTGATTAAAACACCGTAAAAAATCCAATAACATTGTAGGAATTTGATAGGGTACCACAGGTATAGATAAACCCTCATAATGATCCTCTATCATTGATACCATTCTCTCTCTTAGAGACATTATTTCAGCTCTCAGGGATACCATTTGCTCCTCAAGTGTTGCCATTAGTGAAACTTAAAATGTAATTTTAGAACCAAATCTATTGAATATTCAACCTGCAATATATAAAAAATCAAGTTAGCATCAACTAAGAGATGTATTCATTAAAATCAAATGAAAAGTAATTGCATGAGACCAAAATTTTCAAAATTAAATCAAATCACATATTTCTGTATGAACAATCGAAAAAAATATACAGCATACCTGAATTAAAATAGAACAGGTAAATAAATTCAGGCCGTCCTTTTTACAATCGGCTGAGTGTTAGAGGATCTAATGCATCAAAAATTTAAATTTATATTACACTAAAAATAAACCCGTTCGGCCCTCCTAGCACCAATCCGTTGAGTGGTGTTAGAGGCCGAAGATGCTAATAAAATGGACTTGAAATATTTAGCAATGTAAAGCTCTCAAACAATTAAAAACCCGTAGCATCTAAAATCATGATAAAATAAACCTTTTTCAGGCCCTCCTTCTAGCGCCAATCTGTTGAGTGGTATTTTCACCCGATTGTGAAAACACACTCTCCGATAGGATTTGGGTTCTAAATCCTCTGCTTGCAAAGAAATTAAACAAGTAATTTCTCCAAGGTTCCTGTTATGTTAGCATTTTGCATCTGTGTATTAATAATCTCAAATGAAGATATTTAATTAAAATGCTTGGAACACCTTAGTGGTTGCAAGTAACTGAAAACAAGGGGCACTGTGGTTTATTTTACTGTGAAATTTAATGATTGTTCATTGAACCCTGATAAAGCAAATGTGATTTGATCCTCTATATGACCATGCTGTAACTTCAAAATAAAATTTAATGAAATGCCATAAATGATGGAATTATTTATGGATTTTGAAGTTTTTTAATTTTTTTATTTTATTTTAATGCTTGAAAATAAAATTGGAGCTTCGAAAAATAAAATGCAAGAAAAAGAAAATAAAATGCAAAAGAAAAGAAATTTAAAATTGCATTCAGTTTGATGCTATCCCGTCCTGGCAAAACCGAAGATGTGAGGTTTCCATGCATGCAACCTAACCTATGGGACCTGCAAACACGCACAATCCTGATAAGTTAAGTGCTGATTCCTAGGGTTTGAAATAAAATTCAGATTTCAAATATTCGCCTAATGCAACCCACAAAAGTGGCATTTAACATTATCTATAAATCTGAAATCTGAAAACAAAAGAATAAACATTAAATCCATTAGCATGCACAGAAGATCTCCTTCTTTCTTGCCAACAAGATGCAAATTTTTGAACACTCCGCATTAAAATAAATCATGTTACAATAAGAGAACTTCTGGTTTTCTCAAAACCAGCAAAAGGAAGGAAAACAGCCTCAAAGCAGGCCCAGAATGACCCTCTGGCCTCTAGCACTGCAACTCTGCTCCAGCGGTTTTCGACCCTTGTGTCAATCTGTGCTTCTGCATTTATACTTTCTGGCAATGCTCTCTGTTTCGGCCTGTGACGCTTCGCTTCATCTTCCAGATCGATTCGTTTCATCTTTCTTTGACTGCGTGTGTTTTGGCTTTATGCTCGACATTGAGACGTTTGATCTTCTTTGTAACGCTTCTGCAGCCTGTACGCCACGTGTCCCGCACTTTTTTGCACGTTCTGTAACGGCCCCATGAAAATCATGACAAAAAATAGCATGCAGCCTTGTCCGCCTTCCCGGCCGCAAAAACGCGACATGTCGCGATATCGCGACGTTTCCTCATTCCGTACCATTTGCCCGCAACCTGTCGCGATATCGCGACATTTTTCCACTTCGGGCACCTTCGCTGCATGCTGTCGCGATATCGTGACATTTTTTCACTTCGTGCCCCTTAGCTGCAACCTGTCGCGAAATCGTGACGCTTTTTCACTTCGGGCACCTTTTTTGCATTCGTCGCGATTATCGCGACGTTTTTTCACTTCGTGCCCTTTCAACCTGTCACGAAATCGTGACGCTTTTTCACTCGCACCTTTGTCGCATGTCGTACGATTTCACGACATTTTTCGCTTCATGCTCTTTTCAGTTTGTCGTGATTTCACGACCATTTTCGTTTTGCTTTGCTGCTTTCTGTCGTGATTTCGCGACCATTTTCGTACTTCATGCACCTTTGCTGATTTTTGTCGCGATATCGCTATGCCTTTCTGCTTCGTCTTTCTCTCTCCTCTTTGGGCCGCGAAAATCAAACACGTCGCGATTTCGCGACGGTTCCGCCCACCTGCTGTCATTGACTGCGTTGACCGTGATTTTGCGACATGTCGCGATTTCGCTACGCTTTCTGCTTCCTGCCCCGTTTGACCGGTTTGACCGCGATTTTGCGACATGTCGCGATTTCACCTTTCTCGTTTCGCCGTGATTTTGCGACATGTCGCGATTTCGCGACACTTTTCATTTTCTGGCAGCGACGGAGCAACTTGTCACGATTTCGTGACACTTTTTCATTTCGGCCGCGATTTTGCAACATGTCGCGATTTCGCGACACCTTTTCATTTTCGGCCGCGATTTTGCGACATGTCGCGATTTCGCGACCCCTTTTCATCCTTGTGCAATTTTGCCTTTTTCTTGATTTTTAGCATCTGGGTCACTGAGATCTTCTTTGAAAGCATGCAAAAAAGGTGGGTCCCCAATTTTGGGGTGTGTTGTGGATCAGCCACAACACCTAGTAATTGGTTTGTTGGCCTTGTATGTAGTTTAGTTACAATGCATCTTACATGGTATATGACAATTTTGTTAGCCAAATTTCATCCACCTCTAATCCACAAATTCCATCGCTAACTCTTTATTCCTTCAATATTCCTCATATTTTAATGTTAGTTAATAACAAAGAACTAACATTTTCTAGAGGTTGGTTAAGGAGAATTTTTGCCCTAAGGTCAAATGATGTGATCCCATCCATTAGGTAAATCAAAGACCAAGAGATAGGGTGGAGAGATATGGAGGGATAATCAATATGGGCTAAAATATTAAAGTAAATATATATAGATAGTATGGAAGATGTTAGATTTCTTACTACATAAGATTCATGCGATGGGTCTTCATTATGGATTCACATTATGAAGGTAAGGGGTTTTTATGGAAGGAATTATAATGGAAAGTAATGTATGACCGATCCATGAGATTTTTGGAGGATGCATGGTTAGAATTTAAACTACTAACCATGGATTAAAGGTGCATAGATTATGGTAGGATTTGGAAGCAAGATATAGTAGGTTATTAATTGACTATATGATGATGGTAAGAGGTTGGTTAAGATGGAAAGAGTTAAACACAAACCAAGAGAATATTAAATCATTTTGTAAGATGAAGATAACACTTAGGTCATATCATATAGGTTTAGATATGCAACAAGATGTATGGGTGTGGAGAGCCATCTAAGGTGGTGAATTTAATTTCAAATAAGCTCACAACTTGATTGACCCAGCTATAGAATATGGGGGAAGAAAAAAATTTCCAAACAAGAGGTATTATTATGGATGGTTACATAGAATAAGATACTGACTATAGATAATCTATAGAAGAGATAAATTCACTACCCAAATAAATCCTTCCTCTATGAGAAAATAGAGGAGTTGGTTCAACATATCTTCCTAGTATGTGACTACTCACTAAAGATATTTTAGATACTAATGAATAATATGGGTGAGTGTGGGATTTATAGAATACCATGCTAGCTTGGTTAGAGCAATGGGAGAAGCCTTTCATTAGTCCTAATCTCAATGGAAGTTGAAATCTAATTCCTTTCTACTATGCTTGGGAAATATGGCTAGAAAGGAATAGGAGAATATTTAAGGAGGAGAACATAACAATAGGGAGAAATATGTAGATTATTATATAAGCAATTGAGGAAAATATGAACATAATAATATTTTTGACCAAAATTGGAATAGGAGATGAGGCTAAATTGAGCAAACCTAGAATTTAGACCCAACTAGTAGTTTGGATGGTACTCAAAACCAATCAAGGGTCAAGATTATATGGTTAACACCTCAAGAAGGATGGATAAATATGATCTTTAAAGGGGCCTCAAAGGGGAATCCAAGGAAGTCAAGGGTAGGTGCTATTGGAAATCATGATAAGCCACCAAGTAGAAGCTTGAGCTCTATTGACTGGGGTAGAACTACCAATAGAGTTGAGATGTAGAAAGTTAGTAGTGGAAAATTCCACACTTCAATTCCTGTCAATGTAAGTAATGTTTACAGTTATGTTTAGGTATGGGTGTGCTTAGTTAGTAAGGTGTTTTAGGGGATTCAACACAATTTCTGGTAAGAAAGTTTCAAGGATGACTAGGATCTACAATATCAGCAGAAGGCTGGATATTGTAATAGGTTTTGGGTTAACCTGCAAAACCCGGTAATTAATGAAGACTTTTATTTACCAAAAAAAAGAAAGTTAGTAGTGGAAGGAAACTTTATAAATATAATTAATTGTCTTAAGTAATAAGTAAAGACAAATTGAAAAATAAACAATATTTTTGAATATATTAGGAATTATCTCCATGCCTTTGTTGAGGTGGAAGTAGTCCATATATATAAGGAAGAAAATATGGTGGTAGATATGTTAGCTAATAGGGGAGTACTACAAGAGGAGGATAAAAGGTGTATACCCTTGGGGGAGATCTATCCAAATATTTTTATATTAGTTCAAAAAGAGTAGTTTCTACATAATACATAGTCCTTGCATAAGGATGGGAAGAGAAGTATCATTGTATAGGATCTATGGTAAATGAACACTAACTTGAGATTCCAAGAAACTTATAATTTGTAGGAGTTAAATACCGTTGGAAATTTATATTATTGTGATATAATTCCCATGGATGTGAAATGGATACAAGGTATATATGAGCAATTTAAGAAGTAACCAGATGATCTACATGCTAAGAGAGAATACTGGTGGAATTCAATATTGGATATGATTGATGAGATTTTGAAATTTTTGAAGAAGATAAGGGGCTAGCCCAATGGAAGTATGATATAGAAAAAGAATGTATGTATGGGATGATTGAAGAAATGGGTATGAATGTTAACTTTAAGAATCTTACAAAGAATTTAATCAAAAGTGGAAGAATTATGAGAAACAATTTAAGTGCATGGTTTCTATTCTACTATGGAGTTGAGTTCTAGTTTAGAGGATTCACAAAGAAGGGAGATCTAGAAGACTACAAAATGTTGGTTTAAATTTTGTTTTTTAGTGTTTGTAATATTTGGATGAACCAAAAACCCTATTTTTGTGTTTGAGTTGGTCATTTATGGTTTATTTAGGATTAGTTGTAATATTGTTTTGTAAGGTTCTAGGTGAGCTAGAACTCCTTGGGCATGTGAGCTAGGAGGTATTACTAGACCTATGTTACCTTTAGTAAGAAGAAGTTTTGTATCTATAGTTATACTTTTGTAAAAGGGTTTAGGACCTTTCAAAATCCCATTTTTACCCTAATAAAAAACATAGAAATATAAATTTTAATGCATTTGTCTATAATGATCTTCAACTCTTAAAAAATATAAAATTTCTCACCGTCAATTTGTATCTATGAATCCATATTCTTTTCTTGAAGTTGTAATCTCTTAAGCATATTAATGTTGATTAAATTATATTTATTGCTAGGTTTTATGGAAATATTGGATTTTATTTCTAAATTTGATCTTCATGGATTTATAATGAGTCACTTGGGATATTGACAAGTTGATACTAAGGAAAAATAGTCAATTAGTGATGATAGATATTAAAAAAGGACATCATAAACTGGTCATAACTCCTTGAAATAAAGTTATATATCAATGAAACTTTTGCTAAAGGTTATAACATCAATGAAAATGTTTAAAATTATTTTGTGATCAAAATATGATCGTTTGACCCTTAAAATAGAGGAAAAATAGTTATGACTAGTGAATATTATATTAGACATAAGTCAACTAAATCAAGTCCATTTAATGATTATTTATTCAAATGAAATAAGACTTATAGGAATATACATGGAATGATTATTAACCCAAAGTACATCTATATAGATATTTAAGATGTTAAAACTCTATCTATTATATGATCATTATTTCTTTGTCTTGAGAGATCTAAATGAGATAAATTGTATACTAAATAGTCATGATATCATTATGCATGAATAATGAATTTTGGATAAAATTAACCTATTTGAACCTCTAAATATGAAAAGTATTTAAACCAATAAGCTAGCTAGGAATAGGCTATGCTAGCATGTGCAAGGTGGATTAAAACTAATATGGAAAAGTGTTAGGACAAATCATTTGACCCTTAAAATAGAGGAGAAATAGTTATGACTTGTGAAAATTATATTAGACACAAGTCAACTAAATAAAGTCCATTTAATTATTATTTATTCAAATGAAATAAGACTTATAGGAATATACATGGTATGATTGTTAACCCAAAGTACATCTATATAGATATTTAAGATGTTAAAACTCTATCTATTATATGATCATTATTTATTTGTCTTGAGAGATCTAGATGAGACAAAATTTATACTAATAGTCTTGATATCATTATGCATGAATAATGAATTTTGGATAAAATTAACCTATTTGAACCTCTAAAAATGAAAAGTATTTAAACTAATAAGCTAGCCAGGAATAGGCTATGCTGGCATGTGCAAGGTGGATTAAAACTAATATGGAAAAGTGTTAGGACAAATATTAGATGGGAAAACATAACATATCAACTTCATTCATGTTTTACACATGGAGGAACCTGAATAACCAAGAGAGATAAAACTATATTAAGCTTATGTAGGCTAATACTAGCAAGGATAAAGGGTTTTCGTGACCAAGAATGTGGAAAATATTCTCCAAGTAATGAGAAATAAGGGATAATAAGACAAGAAGGATACAACTAAGAATCAGTTTGTGCTATTCCAAACAAGCACATGGTGGGTATATGCCTCAATGAGGGCAAAGTTGATGGCAAAAACTCCCATTATATCTATATTTTACATGGAATATAATATTGAATTATTTGTCCATGGTTTTTTCATGAAAGGACTTTTCATGTTAAATAACTATGTTATTTGATATTTCATATTTGTTTCTCTAAGAATTTTAGTAATTTACTTATATTGTCTTTATTATATGGTATTATAGTGAGTGTATATGCTTTTGATAATTGGAAGCTATCTAGTTTGAACCAATGAGAGATATTAGTTTGGTGCAAAAAGTAAATTGTTGGTTCTACAATATCTAATTGTACTTATGAGTATTGTATCAAATCTCTTATGGAATATCCATATATTACTATTTTCTTAAATAAGTATTTTTGGTTTTGAAAGAGTATTTTTCACTCAAGATTAAGGATTTTACTAGTGTAAGTGATTAATTTTACAAGACCGCAACTACAACTAAGTTGAATATCATTCCATTCCTATAAAAATGATTTTTTAAGGTTCTAAGAGTGGGAATCATGGATCATAATGCATCTATAAATATTTAAAATAAAATATCTAGTTAGAAACAAACAACTTGGACCATTATTTTATCTTTTAGATTCCAAGATGTGGTTCTTTCTTCCTTGTCACTATCTTCCTATTTTCCTCTTTTTCTTAATAAGTCCTTTTTATAGTTAACCATGGCCTTCAAATATATATCTTTTAAATTGTATAACTTTTTAGCCTTATTTTTATTTCTCCTTTCCATATTCTTAAATCACTTTTAATTCCTATAAAATATGTTACCATTTGGTAAAATAGATTACTCAAAATATTACCAATTAAATTTAAAAATTATATCCTTAACACAACTTGTGTAAGCCTAATGGTTAAGACTTTGGAACTTTGAATAGTGAGTTCAAGTTTTGAATCTAAATGGGAGACTAGGTTGTACACTATACTCTAGTATGGGTGGATAAAAGTCTAGAAAACCACATCAACACATATGGCCTACGACCTCATAAATGTTAGAAACTAGTTTATTTTTAATAAAACTTTCTCACTAGTGAAGAGATTCTCCTCTCAAATAATTATATATTAAAAAATAACGTTTCAAAATGGATGATGAAAATATTGAGATTGGAATATAAATCATAATTCTATCACATCAATATAATCCTCTTTAATTTTTTTTTAGAACTCCATGATATTCCAAATTGAAATGTAAGAATGAAAACTAGGGTTTCACAAAGCCACAAAACTACAAATATATTCTGATAACAAATTGAGAGTAAAAAAAGAACAATAAAAATAATATCTAATAATATCCTTTACAACATATGAGAAGCTAATATATATTTTTACATATGTATTAAGTATCATGATTTGTAAAAAGTATAATTATAGTTCTCATAAATGAATTATTTCTTTGGTTGTAACTCCTATAATATTTCTTAGATTTGTCCATATGTGCACTTAGTCTTATATTTTTGCAATGTTGAAAATATGACACGGTTATCAAAATTCAATGCTTTGTATAAATATATGCCTAGTAAAATATGAATTTTTTTGTAAAATAAATTTCTAATTATCCAAAAACTATTAGATTTTAGAGTAGTTTCCAA
Organism: Wollemia nobilis; assembly: GCA_028583015.1. Lineage (NCBI taxonomy): Eukaryota > Viridiplantae > Streptophyta > Pinopsida > Araucariales > Araucariaceae > Wollemia > Wollemia nobilis. The sequence goes on from JAQPPZ010016950.1 coordinate 1,435,484, forward strand.
ATTTATGTTAGCTTTTGATGACATATATGAAAGTAAATGCAACCACAAGATGTAAAATAAGAAAGCAATGATAAATATATGATAATGACACTATAATATGCAAGAAAAATATATAATAAAATTTTGCAATAACTCAAAAATATACCATTAATGAAAGCTCATGAAAATAGTACAATGTAATATAATGGAGGATATGAAAACTCAAAAAATACATGAAGGATCTACATTGTACTAACTATATTAACTAGCTACTAATGCTGCTTCATTCAACTCTCTCAATTTCTTGCTTCACTCTCTTAAAGGCATATATATAGGGAGATAAGTCCCTTGGCCTTTCATCTACCCATGACTCTTCATCTACCTAACCTATGACTCATGTACATGTGGACTACATGCACATTTACATCATTGCACATTCTAACACTTGTGCATTTATTATATTGCATTAAGTAACTACTCAAACCTTACTATAAGGTAAAATCCTACTCTAGTTATGTACCCAAGGTGGTACATTAGCATGTACCAAATAATGCGATATACTCCAACACTCCCTGTATTACATAATTTAGGTATTGAAGACATTAGTCTTCAATATTGGTCTTCATATTTCAAATACTCTTTAGTTTGATCTAGTCCTTCTTATTCTACTTTAGTCTTCATGTTGTCTTTCCTTGTCTTCTTCATTTCACTACTTTTTCGTATTTTGAAGTGTTTGGTAGAATCTTTGTTCTTGAAGTCTTCCAAGTATCTTTGATGAACTAGAGATCTCATAATATTGCAAGTCATAAGTGGATCAGAGTTGCTCCATTTTCTCTCCTTTGGATTTTTGAATGACCTATCTCCTTGTTATTCAAAAGTTTCAACCTTGAATTCATTGTTAGTGGATGCTTTTGAAATAAGAACTTGAAAGAAAAAATCTAATCTGAATATCAATATTTCTTCAAATATTTTATAGTACTTGTCTTTATAGTAACAAAAGAAAGATGAATGAGATTTTCCTCCACAATATTTACATGGATGGAAACTCCAGTAGTTTGCTTTCTCATGACCAAATTTGTTGTAATAAGTGCATAGTGAAGATATCCTAACTTCTTTGTTACTTGTTCTAGGAAAGTCAAGTCCATCTATTTCCTTGATGAAATAGTTAAACCATATGTGTACAATTGAAGCTATCCCATATTTACTTCTTTCATAAATCTGTAGAATATATTTCTGATCAATATTTTCTTCCTTTTGAATATGGTTTTCAATATCTTCATTAGTATAGTTGTCATTGATTCCTTTCATTATTTCATTGGAAGATATTTCTAAAGAATTTACTTTTGCCAAACTATTAGTTTGTGAATTCTCAAAAATATTTCTAAACCATATTGGTTCTTCTCTTCTAATTGCATTTTCCTTATTTTCATTTCTAGAATCAAACATGTATTTGAACCATTTTTATTCCTTGAAACCTGTATACTTAATAAGATTTTCCATGGTTCTTTTCCAGTTGTCTTTCTTGTTAAGAGGGAATAATTTTTATAGGATTTTAAGTTTTTAAACCTTTGATGTTGACTACCTTATGACTCCCTAATTTAGAGTATGTGAAATAACTTGATAAAACATTAGGTTTTATAGAATCCCTTATATCTCCCAAGTGTTTATAGTATGCTATGGTATTGATAGAGTGCTTAGAATCTATAAAATTTCCTTTTGAGTTGATTCTCTAATGTTTTTAAGATAATGGTAATATAATGATCAACTATTATTTCACCTTATTTCTACCTATTGATATATGTACTTTTCAATTTTATGAAGTTCTCTATTTTCAAAATTCTATAGTTGGATTACTTTTTTTCCTTTAATTTGTATATGAGACAAGTATAAGCAATTAATTGCAATGTTAAAGCAATCAATAATTTTGCTTCCTTTATCCTTAATTTTCAATGGTTTAATTTTCTAAATTCTAATAATCTAAATTTTGATGTAGCACTCCTTATATCTCCCTAATTTGAAATTTTAGAAAATGATAACATTTACAAAAGAATAATTTTTTGAATTTTCCAAGGTAGAAAACCTTATATCTCCTATTTTAATTATTTGTATATATTATGATATTTGTATTTCAACTAATGTACTTTTGAAATATCACTTAAGGATATAAAATCCTTGTTTTGATTTGATTTCTAATTCACTAAGGTTTTTATTTGCTTATATACATAATGCAATAATATGTAAATTTAACCTTATATAATGCATCTTATATCTCCTTGCATTTAATAAAAGGTAAATATTAAATTCATGTAAGAATATACCTTTCTTGTAATCTTGTAGGCTTATAGATGATTGGATCCTATTTTGACTCCTCTATACAAGCTTTAGATGATGTATTTTATTTTCTTCAATGTATGACAATGAGCATTGAATGCTCTTACATTCATTGCATGTCTTATGATAGTCTTCTCGTTAAATGCACTTTGACAACCGTGTAAGCTATATGGATGTGCTCTTATTTAGACTAGGCTATCAATACACCATTATTCCTTGAAATGCATGACACATGGTGCTTTACATTGCACTAGAATGTAGGATCACTTGCTAGGTGGTGTTTGGAGGTTACAACCTTTTGCAAGCATTATTTTAGGTGGTGTAAGTCTTTGAGAATTGAATTAATGATTAATATCCCTTCTTGGCTTTGAATGGAGTGTTACTCCAAACTTGGGTGCTCCTTACCTTTGTGCAAGTGTTATATAAATGGGGTACTCTTATTCCTTTATGCCAAGTGGTATGATATTCCTTTGGTTGGTGTGGCAAGTGGAGGCTCATTCCCTTGCATGAAACCAACATCTTCAATGTCCCTTATCACTAGTTATTACTAACTTTTACTAGTTGTTTCGCTCAGTAAGCTTTATCCAATGTATGGTGGCTCCTCTCCAACAAATGGTGGTTCCTCTTCAACAAAGGTGGCTCTACTACAACATAGGTGGCTCTACTCCAAGAGAGGTGGCTCTAGGGTGCTTCACTATTATCTTCTTAGTGATTGTTTGTCTAAGATTTTATCCTTATTGCTTGGGTAATTCAACTTGCTAATTACACCTTGATTTTTGCTACTTATGTTATTTCTTTACATTGTTCTCCTTGCAACTTGCACTACTATTGAGTTATATTGTCCTTGATAATATCATTATGCTGCCCTTATTTGATCTCTTTTTAATTGCATGTTCTTCTTGCATTGTGAGTGCTAATTTCATGAGACTGAAGGTGCTGAATTTGGTGTCTTTAGATAACTTGAATACTATGCTTTTGAGCCCTTTAGTTTTCTCTATTCCTTTTGCTTCAAAGTTTTCTCTTCAACCTTGATGATACAAATGCTTGATGACTTAATTTGCACTAGAATTTTTGAGGCTTTTTGGTCTCCTTTTTGAAGCTATCTTGGTCTCCTTTTTGAATATTTCTTCCTTCCTTTAGTATGGTGGATTATTATCTATCACTTGATGGTAAATAATAATTTAATATTGCCTTATTGTACTAGGAAAATCTCACATATAACTTCTTTTCTTGACTAACTTGACAATTATAATTCCAAGATTTTCAATCATGCAAATAGTATACCCTTTTGGATGAATTTACTTTGCACTATAGTATATGCACTCCATGATTTAGAATAGATTATTTTTTGCTTTCAATATAAGGTAGGATGTTGATATTTTTATTTATTTCAAAATATATCTAACTTCTCTTTCTTATGTGCAGGTTTTAACCCTTGTAGAAACTATCTTCTACACTTCCTTGAAGATTTTAATATGAAACCTTATCCTTTGAAAATTTAAACTCTAATTTGGTGCTTAATGAAACTTAATAAGTAAATTAATATAATTTTTCAAATAATGAACCTTTTGCACCTAACTTGAATCTCCTTTTTTTGCAACAAAGTATTAGAGAAACTGTAAAAAAAAATCTAAATATTGATATTATAAATCTTCACTAGTTGATTTGTCAATCTAGTGGAATCAATGCTGAGTCCTAGTATTCACAAGTTTTTTTGCAACTCTTGAAAGACTCTAGCCAAATGAAATTTCAAAAATTCTAAAAATAATATTTCTTATCTCCTCTCAATCTCTCTTGTGGCTCTCCTTATTTCCTATCGATCATTGTGTGCTCTGATATCACTATTAGATTTTGATGATATATATTAAAGGAAATGCAACCACAAGATGTAAAATGAGCAAGAAATGATAACTATATGATAATGGCACTATAATATGCAACAAAATAAATATAATAAACTTTTGCAATAACTCAAAAATATGCCATTAATGAAAGCTCACAAAAATAGTATAATGTAATATAATGGAGGACATGAACACTCCAAAAATACATGAAGGATCTACATTGTACTCACTATACTAACTAGCTACTAATGCTACTTCATTCAACTCTCTCAAATTTCTTCTTCACTCTCTTAAAGGTATATATATGGAGATAATTCCCTTGGCCTTTAATCTATGCATGACTCTTCATCTACCTAACCTATGACTCATGTACATGTGGACTACATGCACATTTATATAATTGCACATTGTAACACTTGTATATTTATTACATTGCATGAAGTAAACCTTACTCTAAGGTAAAATCCTACTCTATTTATGTACCCAAGTTGGTACATTAACATGTACCAAATAATGTAATATACTCCAATAATTTAATGGAATTAAATATTACCCAAAATTGATTACAAAGGAATATACAAAATATAAAATAATATAGAATATGATGGGATGTCTATGGAGATAAAATAATATAACTAACTTGAAATCAAGTTGCTATCCAATATATGATTAAAATGTATGGTATGAAGGGGTATTTATACCCAAATACATGTTACTCTTAGGTCAAGGTTGTGAGACTGATCCTCAAGAAAAAATATTACAAAAATACCATTTTCAATATTTACATGGTTCTAAGGAAAAAATATTATCAATAAAAGTACAAAAGTTAATTATGGCCTTGCGAGAAGCTTAACCATCACATATTACAACATACCTCTTAATATAAATTAGGGACATTGAGAAATACCCATACCTATCATTTCCCCTTAAGGGATACTCTCCAACTCCAAGAAGCTCTTACATATGCATAGAAGTGAACTCACGCATACCCTAGTCAAAATATCCATCGCTTGATATCATGAAGGCAAAAATATTGGACCAAGCATCCCATGTGTATGGAGCCATCCCACAAAGTGCATTTGTATATCTACGTGCTTTGTTTGCTAATGGAACACTAGATTGTAGATAAACTAGATGGTGCTCTGATTATCCTCCAAAATCATGAGTATCCACCTAAGATGCTTATATTTCTCATTGGAAACACAATATTTAGACTCCATGGAGGACTAAGAAATAGCATATTATCAAATAAAACACTAGGAAACTAGGCCAAATACCAAATAAAACACAAAGCCTATGGTGGATTTATGCTCATTCAAGTCACCTATGAAATCAACATCTAAAAAACCTATCAAAATCATAAGTGATCCAATGAAGTAGTGAATACCCATATAATAGTTTCCTCTAATGTATCTAAGAATAATTTTAGCTATTATCTAGTGACTTTCCTAGAGTGCATACATGTATCTAGTATAATAACTAACAACAAAGGGTATACATGGTCTAGTGTGAGTAAGATAGAGAAGTTCTCTTGTAAGAGACTAATACAACTTTGCATGTATCAAAAGTGTGGTGCCATTAACCTAATTCAATATTTAGGCAAAAGGAATCCAAGTAAACTTACAACAATCCATCCTAAAATATTGAAGAAGGTCCAAAGAATATTTTGGCTGATAAATAATGATGTTAGAATCCAGTTGGTTAATATAAATACCTAATAAATAATGCATAAAACCTAATTATATCATCTCAAAAGTGGAATAAATTCATTACTTCATGTCCTAGATAAGACTTATGGATCTACTAGTGATGAGAATATCATCAACATACAACACAATCACCAAAATTTTTCCATCCTTCTGTTTGATATAAACATCATGTTCAACTTTGCATCATTGAAATCCACAACTTAGAAAAAATAATGGATCTTCTTATACCATTCACAAGGATCCTACTTAATTCTATACAATAAATTAGTCAAATGATAAACTAATTGAGTGGGTCCTTCAAGATCAAAATTGGGTTGATGTTACATGTAGATTTCCTCCAAAATCTCTGCATGTAGAAAGGTACTCTTCATGTCTATCTGATGCATCTTCCATCCATATGAGAAAATAATAGAAATAATCATCTTTATTTAGTCCATCTTGACCACTAGTAAAAAATTCTAATAATAGTCCATTCCCTCATATTGAGAGAATCCTTTAGTAACAAGGTGTTCCTTGTGCTTGTCTACTTGACCATCTAATACTTATTTTTTCTTGTAGATCCATTTACATCCAACAATATTCTTTCCTTATAAGGGACTAACTCTCAAGTCCATTCTTCATCAAAGCCTCATACTTTTCCAACATAAAATCCTCCAATTTAAGCTTATCCTTAGCTTGATAATATATGAGAGGATACTAAGAATGCGCTACCTTGATAAGAAATGCTTAGAAAGTATCCATTCAATGTCACTCAAGAGATAAAATAGGCCGATCATCCTTCAAAAGCATCTTAAACTACTTGGGTATTAGATAGACCAAAGAATAATGTGTATCCTATGATAACTCAATATTTAAAGGTAAAAATGAAAAATATAACTCATCATCACTCACCTTATCATGCAATATTAAATAATTCTAAACTAACATTTCCTATTCATCATGCCCTAATTTTAGAGATGAAAGTGTTGCCTATGGTATTGACCATAAAGGGATGAAATAAATATGAAGAATGAGATTATGAATAAGATAATATAATAGGAATAAAACCAACAAAAACCTCAAAAGAAATAATTAAATTAGAAATAGTCATGAAAGGATTAGAAGAATCAATTGCCAAAATCCTAGCTGGTGGGGTAGAAGGACACCTAGAAGAACATTGTCAAAGATAACCTCACTCTAGATCAAAACCTCATGCCTTTGAGGATTGTAAATATGATCCATATTTTAGCATGAATTATGCATCATTCCATATCCATGATCATCGTATTTTTCCTCTTAGTCACACCATTTTATTTTTGAGTATAGTGAACAATCCTTTGATATGCAACCCCTAAACTTTGTTGATAATATATTCCATAAAAGTGATATCCTCACCATATAAATTCTGATACATACCCTTGGAATAGATCATAAATCATGATTATCCTACTTTTCCTCTTATCCACACTATTATGTTAAAAATTATAGTGAATAGTCCTTTGATATGCAATCCTGTGAGAAGCCAAAAATCATGAAAAACATATCTAACGTATTCATCACCCCATCTATTATTAGATATTTTATTTTCTATCTATATAATTTTCAAAAAGGGCCTTGAAGGTCTTAAATATCTCATGAACCCCATCCTTAGTTTTAATGATGTACAACCACATATATTTAGAGAAATTATCAATTAAAAGAATAAAGTAATTATTCCCTACCAATAGGTATATAAATATCACTATGTATTATATCTAAGGAATGATATTATCACATTATGGACCTTTTAAAAAGGTCTTCCTATTATGATTTCCCATAATAAATCCCTCACATGCACTACTTAGAGGGAATATGCATGGAGGTCTATGCTCATTTGATGTTGACTCATGTATCTCAAGGAACCATAGTTGAGATGCCCAAGCCTATGATACCACTTTTGAATCTCACTATGTGCATGTGAAACTATAGAAACAAAGTTTTTATTACAATAATAAGGGATAGAAGAAGCAAGTCTTTCTCCCAACTTATACATATCACCAATTTCATCACAACAACTAGAAGCAATTGTTTTGAACCCATTGTCTATATTATTTATTACCCATCTATTAGAATAAAACTCTACTTTATTATTTGGATGAGTAATATGATAAATAGACAAAAGGTTAGGCCAAAATTAGGAACATGAAGTACTTCATTAAATTACAAAGATCCAATGTTCATGTCTCTACACCCTACAAGTTGTAAAGAGGAATAATCTCCAATCACAACATGGTTATATATATGTGATTTGTTTTATCCATGTAGGAGATTCGTATGCTTTATCATGTTTCTAGTTGCACCTAAATATTCTATCCACTCATTTGAAGAAGTGGATGCCCAACATGCAGACTGCACCACTACATGAGCTTATGAGGTTTTTCCATTAAAATTACCCTCATGTTGTGCATAGAAGAGAATAATATTACCATCTCCTTTCTTGCTTATTCCATAAATTTCTTGATTTCAATCTTATAAGATTCTATATTGTGCTCTTCCATTTTACAAAACTCACAAGTAGGCTTCTTGAAAGGCTTTTTAGGATTCTTCTTCTTCTTTTAGCTTCTTGTCATTTTTTTACTTTGGTAACTTCTTTTGTATGAGACTTATTAATTTTTTTTTTTATCTTATGTCTATTTCTCCTAGTTGATGGTGAAAAACATACTTAAATGTCTAATTTATGGGTGGTAAGTTTACATGAAGCACCTCAAATATGCAACAACTATCTCATTTATTTTATATACATTATTGAAAATTATCTTGAGTAGTTTAGTGTTCCTTTTCTTTTATAATACTCCCTCTCATTCTCTTATCTCTTTGGAAAAACCTCTTGCAATTCATTTGTTCTCTTGTATTTTCTTGAACTAATTAATATACTCATAAACTATGTCAAATGAGTCTATGGATAAGGTTTCAAACTTAGCCTCCAATCTACTAATTTACATGGAATCAATCTGATTACATAGCCCCAAAATTTCTCAATCCACACTTTAGGATTGTGGTGCTATTGACTTGAGTGTCATATACATTTTTAAAATGAAGAAAAATTATACCATAAGCCTCATCCTTCTTGTCTTTATATAGTTGCTTCATATTTTTAGAACAAGAATCATGAAGCTTCTTTTTTGTAATCCCTTAATTTAAAGTAGAGATTCAATCATGACAATACTAGGTATCATAGGTAGGATAACTTAACAAGGGAACATAGTGATCCATAACTATTAAGACAAATTAAAAAATATACATGTATTTGTAACAAAAAACAACAATACCAATTCTTAAATATAAAATAAAGTATGATTTGAAAATAAAAGGGTACAAAATGCTTTTGTGTGCAAAATTTTTCCCTCATAAGTTTTATCCTAAAATCACAAAAAATAACTCCAAAACCTTTGAAAAATGATTTTTTTCAATATCTGTAGCAAATGGGAGTGCACCACATATTATTGCATGAGTGGTTGAGGGTGTGCCAATCATACACTAACTATATAACATATACATTTATCATGTGAAACCACTTATCATGAGATGGTTTTCTTCCTAATCTATGAACCACGCTATACCACTTATCACATCCTAATTTACTTTGAAATTCATGTGTTGCTAAGTTTACTATTGCCTATGAGATCTATTTGTCAAGTTTGATGAGTGGGAGAAATATGATTAGACAAACTCATATTTATACATACCAAGTGTTGTATGTCCTACCATATTAGTCATTGTATGACCTACAAAGTCATCCTAATTGGATCATGTAATGTTAACGCTTGTTTTAACCCCTACATCACATGCTATATCTCACCTTTAGATTCATGCCACATCATTAGTCGAGATAGTTCCTCCACTAGTGCATGCAATGCTAAAACTTGTGTCACCCCCTACATCATATGCTATGTGTCACCTTGGGATTAATGCCATCTCATTAATTGAATCAACTCCTCCACTAGCTTCCATGTGTCATACCATATCACTTGTACAAAATATCACATGTTACCTTAGTATTTGCATGTTAATCACTAAGTTAGTTATACAAACCATCATGTTAGCTTCCATATGTTGTCTCAATATTCATGCACCTATTGCAGGTTACATATATGACCTATCATGTTATCCATATAGATGAATACATACACCATCTAGATTCATATACTAACTATAAAATAATCTATAAAAACTACCATTTTTATTTTGTACAACCCTACCACATCATCACAACTATGAAAATGGGTGAAGTCATCCAATGCCATATCACCAAAAGATACCATATTATTATATGTTTCATCTCTATTCATGCTGATATCATTAGTTCTCAAAAGGATTAGGTATGAGAGGGATTTGATCTTGGGATGTCCTATAGGCAATACCTTAGACAATTTTGGCTATCCAACCCTCCAAGTTTTATGCTTGAAAGAGAAAATACTACCAATATATTTAAACTCATACTCACTAATCCTTTTTGAACCCTACACTAAAAAAAGCATCTACTCAAGTGCTCGAGAGTTATCACCATTCCATGGACTATTACCTAGAATATTATACTTTGAAATTTAAAAAACTTAAAATTTGGAGGGAAATAGTAATTTTTTTAATGCAAATTTGAAGTACATAGAAGCAAAATGAGAAAAAATGTTGAACTAAGACCTCGCCTTAAATTTTTAATAAATAACCCATAAATTCTAATATTTTATTTGTATCTATCATATTTTTCCCTACATAGGCCTTTTTTTAAACACAACTAGTTAGGATATCTTCTCATGCTTATGTAGTAAAAAAATTGTCAAACCAATTTTGTAACATTATCAAGAGGCTTAGAGGTATTTTCTAAGCATAAAGGTCTATCAATGACTTCTTTTACATAGGGTTCTATTTTAAAAAATAAACCTCTTATTTTTTTATTTCACTATAACTAAGAAATATATACTTTAATCTATACTACTATTGGAAAAAAAATCTAAAAGAGAAAAGAAAATAGTTTTTTTTGAAAATGTTTATAAAAGACATATCCTAAACTAGGCAATCTATTTGGTCAAAAATTAAAAAACAAGAATGAGTGCCATTCAAATAAAAAAAATAATTTATTGGTGTATATTTATCCTAGAGCAAATTTTTTAATCCTTGAAAATAGGTCATTGGTTCAACGATTGAGACGAATAGTTGATGTAGCCCACACCAAGGTTTAAATATTAGCGATACCAAATAGTTCAATGTGACTAAGTCGATGTAAAAGGGAAAGGGAAAGTATTTCAAAACCCTACTAAAAAAAATGATAATCCATGTAATATCCTTGTGATCTAAGTCCACCTACTATCTTATTAGAAAACCCTTCTTTTGATTATGCCATCAATCTTAAAAAAATCTTCTTAGCTAGCTCTAGTAAAATTTTCCCTTAAGAGAAGCTGGAAGAAAAATACCTATCAATGTAAGCAATCAAGTAATAAAATTTTACACCCACTCTCATACCATTTTGAATTTTTAGAAATGAATGGAATCAAATATTACCAAATATTGCTTAACAAAGAAATACACAGTAAAAAATATTGGGGTGTTCATTGATACCAAATAATATCACTAATTGGTAATCAAATTTCACTTCAATTGATGATAAAAATGGTTTGTATGAATTGGTATTTATAACCAAATACATAATTCCTTTAGGTCAAGGCTATGAGACCAACCCTTAGGAATGGAATATTACAAAAAAATTACAAAAAAATCCTTTTGTAAGGTTTGCATGGCTATAAAGGATAAATATGATCAACACATGTAATAATGTTGGTCGTGGCCTCAAGAGAAGCTTAATAACCACATATTTCAATCGATAAATCCTATTTCAAATGTGATACCTATAAATATAAATAACCATCTAATATACCAACAAATATTAAATGAGTCATTGACCTGTTGGCATTTTCACCACAATAAAAATAAATTTTTAAATTTGTCCAAGTATGAAATGCATCCAATGGTGAAAGAAAAATTGGATGAAATGATCTTTAGATATTTTGTCATTGTAGATCCTTTCTCAAGCTTTCCAACGATATATTACAATAGAAAATTAGATCAAAGAATAAAAAATTATGGCTTCGAGAAGCTGTACCACCAAAAATCATTTTTAGGCGCTTTTCTGGAGAAATTTTTTTTTGGAGAAAAATCCATTTTCAGGGTGAAAATTTATCAAAATTGATTTTTGGGCAGCAAAATTAAGTTTTCAAGATTATTTCCAGTAAAGACTAGTTTTGACAAATGACCAAGGGTTAGCCAAAATTAAATGTCGTCATTTCCCGAAATGATCCGCTCTTATACGATGTTGCTAATTTTTGAGGTACTGCCCATGAAAGTGAAAATTCTATCAATGATTCTTACTGAGTCCCAATATGCTACCAGCTATAAATGCTTGATGATTTTCGATGTATTGTTTGATTGGTTTGTTGCTACTACCGAGGAAGAAAATACTGCTGACCATGCCATCAAATTGCTACCATTACCACTATTTTATTCAATGCTTATTAAATTTTAGGGGTGAAATCCTCTATAAATATTGTAAAATTTGATAAGTTTGATGGATTGATATTTGTTGGTGAAACTCTCTGAGTTTAAATATTTGCTGTGATATAAAGACTATTTTCCTTTGAGCTCCTGATCATTTTGTGTATGTTTATACTTTATTCTTTGCATTTCTATTGAATTTATATCATCATTGGTGGATTAAAATATGAGTCTAGATTTAGTTTTTAATAAAGAATGAATGTTGAAATACCATTAGAAGTCATGCTTTATGACATGATCTGAGTTCAATTTATGTTGTGTCTTTCTATTGAATGTTGTTAGTTTAAACTGGGTTGTTAATCTTGCTATTAGTTCATCCATGCATTATCTCTCTGGCTCACAACCATATTTCCCATTTCTTTCAGTTATTTTTCATTTATTTATGTTATTTTCCATTCCTTTCCATTAATTTATTTTCCTAAATTTCATACCAGTATTAGAATAGAAAGGGATCCAACCCTCTCTAGAGATTGGTCTGAAAGATATTTATTTCCTTTAGCCTTTCAAAGTTGGTCGAGTCTAGGGTGCACATACATTTTATCCTTAGGTAGATTATTGACCAACAATTTTTGGTATGCTTGGTGGGATGAATAGTCTCCGTATTTTAAGGGAGCCTAAGTTTGGTGAATCTCTAGCTTACCTTCATCTGGAAAAATCACCTGACAACTTTGTTGAGTTGAAGATCCTGATTTCATAATTGATGGATGTCTTTTGTGCTAAAAGAAGACATCCCAAAGGACCCAAGGTTTGGTGAGCAGCCTTGACCTCACACATGGAAAGAAGAATGTTCACCTGGTGAATCTAACTTAGTGGTAAGTACCGTGATCTCTAAAGGCCACTACTATAATGGCATAGGTATGCTATCCCACCTGGGATGATCTTGGCCATTTTAATATCTAAAGTTGACATGAGATTCCTAAAATTTTCTTGAAGACCCTAAAGAAATACAATGGTACTGAGGGAATTGTCTGATATCACCTTGAAGATGTTGCTGCTCTAGTGACCCTCCATGGTATAACCCATAAAGATATCATAATAAAACTTTTGGTCCTATATATAGAAGAAAGGGTGCTACAGTGGTAAAAAATGCTCAAGTGTAAGAGTATATTATCATGGGTGAACTTAGCAGGAGCAATCATAAACACATTTGATGGCTTTTAGGATCCCTTTCAACTCCTAATGCACCTCTCCACCATCATGAGGGCACATCTAGAGTGCATCATATACTTCAATGTATGATTTTGGAGGAGTTGGAGGAGAATTCCAGAGGAAATATAGTCATCACCCGCCCAGGCCCACCTGTACTATGTTCAGAATTTCCACCTAGACATAAGCATCCTCCTACTATAATCTAGGGAATAAATATTTCCTCAAGTATTTTAGGAGGTAGTACAAACAGAGTGAATCCTACTCCAAGAAAAAAAGTTGTAGTGGAGAGAACCCACTTTCCCATCACTTCTTCTAGTGGTTGCTACCCTCATCCATATTGCATAGTACCCACCATCATGGTCATCATAAATAATGCAAAATTTTAGAATATAGTTATTCAGAACACAAGGGGTGGATATATCCTAGTACTGGTAGAAGGAATATGCAAGCATTACCCCAGTAATGAACAATATGTTAGCTTGCATATTACTTCAGGAGAAGAACTAGGAAGAAGAGAAGTATCTAACGATAATATTTGAGTGTGAAGAGGGCACAATTTTGCATCTTTTTTGTATCCCTGAGCATAGCTTTCAAGTCATCGATTGAGGACCAATAAGCATGCCTCATTAGGAGGCTGGTCCTGAGGAGATCCTCATAGTAGGGCTATCACCAAAAAAATCTTGTTGTCACATCAAGGAGTTAGAGGAGCACGTACCCAAGATCCCACAACCAGTGGAATCTCAAAAGTGGTGATATTAGGGCTAGCCATCATCGTAATAAATACTCAAATAAGGATCCCATGTGGTAAATATATTTGCCACATTATTCATTAATTGTATGAGTACCAACATGCATGATAACCTACCATGTTGCATCTTGTTTGTGACCTGGTAAACTTTGAGATGAGGCCAACCGATTTTTTTTTTTGGTAGATAAGATACTATAGCATTAATACCGGGTTTTACAGGTTGACCCAAAACCTTTTACAAAAATCAGCCCAGGGCTATTGATGAACATATCCTTACTAAGGATCCTATATATGTAAAATCTACATGCCACCAAAGCCATTATATCCGGTAAGGCACATAGCCTATTATCAAAAAGAAACTTCCCATACAACATTTTGGTTATACCCCAAGAAAACACACATGCATCATAATTACAAAAAATAAACAGACATGGATCCCTTCCTTGAGACAATGGAGAAAAAAAAAGCTATAGACACACACAGCAGAGTACTAAAAAAAACTCCCACAAGCTCTGTATTGACAGTTACTCTTAATAATTCTTTGGTAATTGCTTTCTTTCGTATATGACATGCTTTGGTACCACATACTATCTTGGCCAATCAACCTTGGAGAAGTGAACCTGCTGGCTAGATTTATGGCGGTGGCTATTTGGTGGTCCACGTGGCTTTGGTTCGAAGTCTTATATTGCCGTTTCTTTCCTTCCTTGTGATTATAAACCAACCTCAAATTACTAAGATGACTAGGAGCCATGTTATCTGACATGTGACTGTCCCCATTAGTCTTTGTGGTATTTCCAAGCAACATCCACGAAGACTGACAACTCAAATAATTTTTATTGTGAGTCCAATTCAAAAAAGAGATAGGAATACTCCTAGCCTTTGAACTTACAGTGCCTTCCCTGTTGATAAATTTGACTATCATTCTTGGAATTCTTGTTGAATAAGCTCCTCTACTTCACTCGGGACACCGTGTTCCCATTTGAAAAGTTCGTCACCATCGACACCCAAATTGGCCATCTTATCAGCAATTTTGTTAGCTTCTCGAAAGACATGTTGGGATTTTCTGTCCTGTCTTCCCTGGAAAAGGATCCTAGCCTCTTCAACAATTGTTTTAATCCTCCAAGGAGGTGTTTTCAAATTATTTAGGAGATTTATAACATGCATAGAGTCTCCTTCTACGATCGAATTTCCTTCTAAGTCTTGAGTCATTTGAAGGCATCTCCACATAGCTCTAGGTTTAGCTTCATTGTTCGTCCTTGTTCCCAAATATTCGGAAAATACAAGCATCATATTCCCATTATGATCTCGCACAATGCCACCAATGCCTGCTCTGCCAAGATTGTTCTTAGATGCTCCATAAAAATTAATCTTAAACCAACCCATAGGAGGTGGAGACCACTTAACATTGGCTCTGGGGTTGACTACCATAGACACAAACTCATCTAACAAGGTTAAGCTTAAATATTGAGCAATCGTGGTATCCTGCAAATGATGTTTACAACTATCAAAAGGGATAAGGTTCAAATTATCATTGGCAAAGAGGCCAACCAAAATTTAGAGATCAATTGAAGTACAATAAAATTTGGTCTAGACACTACAAATTTATCAGGTATATGTCCAACACCAATTTTGTGGTGGTGATATGCCAATCATGTCATATAATTTTGTGTAAATAATGTAAATAGGTGGTACTCTATTTGTTTGCATTCTCTCATGTATAAGTTTTATTGTGAATTCATTTCCCAATGGATAAAGGTCCTAGGGTCAATTTGCATTCAAAAAAATTAAATACCCCACAAGATGCTAGAAGTGTTGGTATTTTTACCACACTAAAAATAAATTTTAAATTATTCTAAGTATGAAATGAATCTAGTGGTGAAAGAAATATTGGAAAAAATTATCTTTAGATATTTCATCATTGTAGATCCTTTCTCAAGCTTTCCAACTATATATTACAATAGACAATCGGATCAACGAATCAAAAGTTATGGCTCCGGGAAGTTGTACCACCAAAAATCATTTTCGGGTACTTTTCTAGAGAAAATCATTTTCGGGGAGAAAATAATTTTCGAGCACTTTTATGGAGAAAATCATTTTCAGGAAGAAAATCATTTTTGAGCACTTTTATGGAGAAAATCATTTTCAGGAAAAAAACCATTTTTGGGGTGAAAATTCAGCAAAATTGATTTTCGATCAACAAAATTAAATTTTCAAGCATTATTTTTGGTAAAGACCAGTTTTGATAAATGACCAAGGGGTAGCCAAAATTAAATGTTGTCATTTCCCAAAATGATCTGCTCTTATACGATGTTGCTAATTTTTGAGGCACCACCCATGAAGGTGAAAATTATACCGATGATTCTTGCTGAGTCCTAATATGCTACCAGTTGTAAATGCTTATTAAAACCTAAGGCACCATTTGATTTGTTCGCTGCTATTGTTGAGGAAGAAAATAATACCGACCATGCCACCAACTTGCTACCATTGCCACCATTTTATTTAATGTTTATTAAATTTTAGGGGAAAAATCCTCTATAACTACTGTAAAACTTGATAAGTTTGATGGATGGACATTTTTGGCAAAACTCTCTGAGTTTAAATATTTTCTGTGATATAAATACTATTTGGCTCTGATTTCCTGATCATTTTGTGTATGTTTATACCTTCTTCTTTGCATTTCTATTGAATTTATATCATCATTGGTGGATTAAATTCTAAGTTTGGATTTAGTTTTTAATGAATAATGAATGCTGAAATACCAATGGAAGTCATGCTTTATGATATGATATGGGTTTAATTTCTGTTGTGTCTTTCTTTTGAATGTTGTTAGTTTAAACTAGGTTGTTAGTTTAAACTAGGTTGTTAATCTTGCTGCTAGTTCATCCTTGCATTACCTCTTTGGCTCAAAGCCATATTTCCAATTTATTTTAGTTATTTTCCATTTCTTTCAATTATTTCCCATTCCTTTATGTTAATTTCTTTCCCTAAACTTCATACCAGTATTAGAATAGAAAGGGAGCCAACCTTCTCTAGAGATTGGTCTGAAGGACATTTCTTTCCTTCAGCCTTTTAATGTTGGTTGAGTCTAGGGCACACATACATTTTATCTTTAGGCATATTCTTGACCAACATGACCCTATAATAAATTAACATAAAAATGAATATAGAAAATTTTATTAATGTGGGGAATGCTAACCTATACCACTTAAATAAGGAATCACTCCATAAAATCTACTAATATTAAAGTGTCATTTAAATGGTAACAATCTCAAAGATCATTATAATTCCAATTTAATATATCATTAATTTATGGTTACAATACAATAATATCCATATATATATATATATATATATATATATATTGAAGAACACAAGCTTATACTGAGAGGAGGGGTGAACAATATAAGATAAAACTTTTTATTTTTATTTCCAAAGAAGTATTATCCAATATCATCAATTACAATAATGAAACAATGCACAAATCATCACACACATAAGAGACACAGATTTAACGTGGTTCACCCAATGTGGATTACGCCCACGGAGAAAATATTTCTTATACATTTTCTCAACAAATCTATTGGGAACCAATTCTCTATTATAATGTTTATGGGCAATAACCCAAAGGAGACACCAATCCCATCTCAATTTCATGAACACAACTTCATAGGAGACACCAATCCCCTCAACTCTAGTTTTTTGGACACCACTCCACAGGAGATACCAATCCCCTCTACTTCAAGTTTTGTGGATACCACTCCATAGGAGAAACCAATCCCTTTTGCTTTAGGTTTTGTGGAAACCACTCCATAGGAGACACCAATCCCCTATAGTTTAGTTTTTGTGGATACCTCTCCATAGGAGACACCAATCCTCTCTACTTTAGGTTTTGTGGACACCACTCCACAAGAGACACCAATCTCCTCTGCTTTGGTTTGCTCCAAAGCTTAGTCAAAACTACTCTAAACCTACATAGAAGGCTTACTCAAATATGCTCATCAAAACTACTTAAATTTGCTCCAAGCCTAGAAACAAGGCTTGCTAAAATCTACTCCAAGCATATATACAAGGCTCGCGTAAATCTACTTATCAAAACTTGCTCAAATCTGCTCCAAGCCTACACATAAGGCTTACTCAAATCTGCTCACCTAAACTTGCTCAAATTTACTCCAAGCCTACACACAAGGCTTGCTCAAATTTTCTCATCAAAACCTGCTCAAATCTTCTCCAAGCCTACACACAAGGCTTGCTCAAATCTTCTCACCAAACCTGCTCAAATCTACTCCAAGCCTACACACAAGGCTTGCTCAAATTTTCTCATAGATCCTACTCAAATATACCTCAAACCTTCTCAGGACTCAGCTCACAAACCTGGTCAATTATGCCTTAATAACCTACTCAAATCTACCTCAATGCTGCTCACAAAAATTGATAAAATATTCCTAATTCTTGCATAGAAACAATTGCATATATCTTTCCCAAAATTTCTTTCTTTAACTAAAGTAATTCAGACATATTCTACCCATAATTTTTTTTCATGAACATATAAATAATGATATGCATTAAAAATATTCAATATATTCTTGTCACATTTATTAAGTCTATCGCTTTCACATGTATCACATTCATTTCATTCAAAAGGATACTCTAGTCTAGCACTTGATAGTTGACCTTCTTATGTACTTCCAAAATTAATCAAAACCAATGCACATAATTGCTTCACAAAACTGGTCTAGAGCCCTTGCAAATTTATTCGCAATATCACTAAAAACTAATTTATAGATTTGCTTCACAAGATTGGTCTATAACCCTTGAAAGTTCATTCCCAATATGACTCAAAATTAATGCACCAATTTGCTCTCAAACCCTTGCTAGTATATTTTCAAATTCATTCAACAATAATGAACAACTTTATTCTCAAACCCTAGCACATAGATTTTTAATTTATTTCAACAATAATTCATGATTACTTCCAACTTCAATCAAACCCTAATGCACATCAAACCAATCCTTATACCTCCACTCTCATGAAAACAAATATTACTTTCTTCAACTTGAGAAGAGAATTAAATAAACATACCTTTAAATCTGCCACAATGATGATGAACCTTCAAAAACCTATCTCAAAATAGTTTTCCTTTCTTTTTCCACTTCAAAAACAGGTTAGAAAATCTCATTTTCTAACACTCTCAAAGTAAAGCCTTATCAAGAACTTTACAACCCCTTTTATAATATGTCAAATACAAAATAACAAAAATCACAATTACACCTTATTTCTCCTTTCTTTTGTATATCAAAATAATACTTTGAAAACACAACAATATCCCCTTAATTTCCTTTTTGAACTTTTCAAAATAAAACTCCATATCATAAATTCTTATCGCTTCCCTCTATAATATTTGAAAAATAAAGACTTTATAGTATACACCCTATAACTTAAAGAGATCTCATCAATAAAACCATCCAAATATTAATATACCTACACTGTCCTGCGTATCATCAACTGCCACCCAGATCAACGTACTACCTTGTCTTTTCAAATTCACTATCCACAAAAATATAATCAGCTTCTCAACTTCAATCAATCTAAATATTTAACCTTTCGGTGTGCAAATATAGTTTGCAGTGCTTCTATCTTCAACGTCACTGATTTGGCAAGTAAATTTTTTTTTGTGAATGTCTCCTTGTGCTCTCTTGGATTCTCACAACCCTAAATGTTATTATCAACTTTTTACCCACTGCGTTATTCTTCCTCTCACAGCATGCAAAGGAATGTAACGTCTTCTTCTCTTCTTGGTGATATCTTCACTCGTTGGTGCCTTCACAATTTGTTCTCAACAACCCTCTTGCAGCTTCTAATAGATGTTATTTCAATCTATGTATCAAGCGCTACTGTGTGAATGAATTTTTTGAAATGCTTCTTCTCCTTTCCTTCTTATAAGCACAACATCACATA
Source organism: Wollemia nobilis (assembly GCA_028583015.1). Lineage (NCBI taxonomy): Eukaryota > Viridiplantae > Streptophyta > Pinopsida > Araucariales > Araucariaceae > Wollemia > Wollemia nobilis. The sequence continues at coordinate 1,455,761 of JAQPPZ010016950.1, forward strand.
TCAGGAACTTCCACTACAATTTTATTTCTCATCTAACATCACGGTAGCTCAATTCTTCTTTTCTTTTACACAACAAATGTCTTTCAAAAATAACAACAAAGAGCTCTCATCAAACAACAAAGGTCTTGATGAATGACTACGAATAGACTCAACGAGTAGCAATAGGAAACTCAACAAAAATACAACTCAGAAGCTCAACGAAGTGATAGCGAAAGGCTCAATAGCAAGATAACAAAACACTCAATGGATAGCAATGAAGGAACTCAACAAAAAGTAGCATAGCAACTCAACAAAATGGTAGTGGATAAACTCTCTTAAAGAGCAATAGAACAACAACAAGCACACTCTTTCAAGGGGTAACGAATGGTAGTAAAAAACTCCCTCACACAACAATGAATGACAACAAGCACACTCCCTCACAAGGAAAATGAACGACAGTGGACAACTCCCTCTCACAAGACAATGAATGATAGTGGACAACTCCCTCTTATAAGATAACAAATGATAGGGAATAACTCCTCGCAAGGTAATGACCAAAAATGAACAACTCCTTACAAGGAAATGAACAGTAGTGAACAACTCCTCTCAACAACGAACGAATTCTCTCAATGAATGAACTCTTTTGGCAAACGAACTCTCTTCAATGAATAATGAATGAAGGATATCTCATCAAAAGCATATTTGACATTAAATCAAATCTTATATATATACTCTTTCATGTGATGCTCTATGAAGTCGGCTCATACTTTCAACCTTTCACACAAATATTTAAATTTGTAATTTAAATATTTAAACTCTTATTTCTTAAACCATTACTTTAATATTTAAATCAAATATTAAAGTATAATCCACTTCTTAATATTTAAATATTGAATTTAAATATTAAGTCATACCTTTTGTCTTCATCACATCACAATATATTATCAACCAAACAACCTTTGACATCAATGACAACTCAAATATTCCAACAATATCCCCCTTTGTCATTGATGGCAACCCTACATAGAAAATTGTCTTCTTCTTCATCAACATCACAAGCTGCTCCCCTGACTAGCTGCTCCCCTTTAATGAATTCTCTCTCCCTTTGACATCAATGACAAAGGGCTTCTTGGGGCTAAAAATAACACTTAGTGTAGCCCCCTCACCACCTCCTTTTCTTGAGGTGATTAATTATAGGATGAGAGTGAAACTTCCAAATTACTACACTCTTCTTCTTTTCAATATTTTTACAAACTTTTGAAGTCATACCTCTTTGAACATTTTGAGCACATTTTTTCTTGCTTGTCTTTGGAAGTTCTAGAAATTCTGTTCTAGACCACTTTTCTCTATGCCCAAAATTATTGCAATTGTAACACCTGATATTGTAATCTTGAAATGTGCAAATGAATTCTTGGTGAAGCTATGATCATTCTTACCATAAACCCTAAAATGTATAGCTTTATGAAAAAAATTATTGCAATTGAAACACATGATGCTTTAGTCCTTGGAAAGTGCAAGTGACTTAGAATTTATCTTGTTGAAGCCATAATCATTTTATCATGAATCCTACAATGTATAGCTTTATGACCAAAATGATTACATTAAAAACAATAAGCTTGGAAGAGATATTCATCTTACCTAGATCTCATGTTTCTTTCTTTTCTTTTTTTGTGACGGTCCTTATTCCTTGATGATTCTTTTTTTGCTTCCTCTTTGATGCTACCACTTATCAACTTATCAGTATAGGTCTTAGGCTCTTCTTAAAATACATTCTTTGATGCTTCTAATTCTTTTGAGTTTGACTCCTCTTTGAAGAACACAAGCTTATACTAAGAGGGGGGTGAACAGTATAAGATCACTTTTTACTTTTTTTTCCTAAATAATATTATCCAATATAATCAATGGCAATATCAATAGCAATAACCAAAGCAATGCACAAATCATCACACACAATAGAGACACCAATTTAACGTGGTTCACCCAATGTGGGCTACTCCACGGAGAAAATATTTCACTAATATTTTCTCAATAAATCTCTTGGGAATCCTTTCCCTATTAAAACATTTATGGACCTCTATCCAAAGGAGACACCAATCCCATAATAAAGTTCATGGATCTCTATCCACATGAGAACTCCTTTCTCCTTAGCTTTGACTAGCAATATTATAAAAGAACTATTGCCCCCACTGCTATAGCTAATGGATCTCTATCCACTTAAGACACCTATCCTTGTTTCCATAGCTAATGGATCTCTATCCACTAAATACTATCATCTTATATACCCTATCACCTTCAAAGCTTTGTCTCAAATCTGTACTAAACACAGTCCTTCGATCTAGCACAAATCTGCTCAATCTCTATCTCTGGTCTGGCATAAAGCTATCCTCAAATTTGCACCAAACTATGTACTCAAATATCTATCCTTAATATCTGTCCTCTGATGAGCACTAAAATTAATCCTTCAATATAGCATAAATCTATCCTCAATATCTGTCCTCTGATCTTGCACTAAACACAATCCTTCGGTCTAGCATAAGTCTTTCCTCAATCTCTATAATTTGATATTGCACTAAACATAGTCCTTCAGTATAGCACAAGTCTATCCTCAATATCTGTCCTCAAGACTTAACTCAAATCTTGACTCAATCTCAAATCAACTCTGCTGGATTTGCCCCAAACCTTAACTCAAGGTTTGAACAAATCATCAATCAACTCTGCTCACAAGTCTACTCAAAGACTTGACTTAAATATGCCTTGTAAGCTTCCACAAAATCTCACACCAATCTATCCACAAGTACTCTCTAGAACTTGTCCAATCTGCTCAATAAGTCCTCACTAGAACTTATCCAAATCTGCTCTAAATATGTATTGTAAGATTTCACAAAAGTTTACAAAAAATTATCCACAAGTCTTATCAAATATTTGCTTCAAATCTGCTCAACAAGTCCACACTAGAACTTGTCCAATCTCATAGAAATATAAAGAGAATTGTTAGAGACTCAATATGCTCTACACACATCACAATGCTCAATCACTTTCAATCACTCTCTTAGAAATATATAGAGAATTGTTAGAGACTCAATATGCTTCACATTCACTTTAATGCTTAATTACTTTCAATCACTATTTTAGAAATATATTAAGAATTGTGAGAGACTCAATATGCTTCACATTCACTTCAATGCTCAATTAATTTCAATCACTCTTTTAGAAACATATAGAGAATTGTTAGAGACTCAATATGCTTCATACTCACAAAATCTTAATCAATTTCAATCTCTCTTTTATAACATAAACATATGAAGAATTGTTAGAGACTCAATATGTTTCACACTCATCAACTCTCAACATTTTTATCAATCAATTCAGAATATAGAATACTTTGTTTTATAGAACTTGAACAATCACTTCACACATTCACTTGACTAGGCTCAATCAATTCTACTCAATCAATCACTCAATGAAACAATCCTTGCTTACAAACCCTAGTCCAAGCATATGAACACTCACTCAAAATATTTCCAACAATTTTTATCAACCAATATCACATAAAAATGATACTTATGATCTTTGAAATCCCTAGTTCAAGTTCTTAACTCAATCAATCACTTCAACAACAATGATTATAAAACAAGGTTTTAACAACTCTTTATTCTAGAAAACCTTGAAGCATTAACTCAACACACTCAATAAGAAAACTTAATTAAGTCCTTTTCACTCCAAACTTGTTTTCCAAAAAACCTACCAATCAACTCAACTATGGAAGAATGTGCCCATACCTTTTTCTTGATGATGAAGGAACCTCAAAAATCTGCCACAACCACAAACACTTCTTTGCCAAGCTCAAAGAAGTTATAATATGATAAAATCTCTCAAAGGTACAATACAAATATCAAAACATACATACACCTTGTCACTCCATATTAAAGAAAGCATTCATCAACATATAAAAAAACAATTGACCAAATACACCTTATAAAATCCTAGTTAAAATAATATACAACGTCAAAAATAATGTCAATACAATCACCTTTTCAAAATAACTCAATGGCAAGAAATCCTCTCAAAATATAACCAACACTTTAATCCACTTATTTCTCCAATTACTCAAAATAATGACCAAATAAAATACCTTTTATTTACCCCTTTTAACTCCCTAGAATCTTATGTCAAATCTTAGGCATTATAAAATATAATAAAAATTCACTACCTCTGCCTTGGTGAGACTTGAACCCTTGACGCCGCCTCCCCATGCATCCTAGCTGCGGTCTTGGCTACCGTATGCACTAAGCGCTCATTTAGGGAGCAAAGAGAACCACATGCTATATATTCCTCCCATTTTGTGCCTAAGCCAAAAAATCATGCGTTGCTTCCTTCGATGCTTCAAACACAACACATCAAAATGTTGTGGCTGCAAATCGATCACGGGTCACTCTGCACCCAAACGCCTTAGCCCTCGACCACTTGCCACTAGGCCATGCTGCCTAGGTGGATATGGGATTTTAGACCTCGATGATCTTATCCTCTTTTGCTGGTGCCTAAGACAAAAATCTTGTCTTCTTCCTCGCACAAATTCTTTTCAACACATGTTTACCTCTTTTTCTTGTTCGAACAAAAGATAATTCGAATGCCACTAAGGCATATAGTTTATATATCATTTTCCACCTTTAAACTTGAACGTCGATGTAAATTTAATTGCCTTGCAACCCTAACCTTAGGGTAATTATAATTTAATTAATAATAACATTATTATAATTAACTTATAATTACTTTAATAACCATAGGCTAATTAAATTAACTTACAAATTAATATATAATAAAATTATAGTTAAATATAACTTATTTAACTCCCATAGGTCTATCCAATTGGTTTTAAATAAAAGACCATTTATTTTACCATCATGGGTTTTAATAAAAAACCCTTCTACTTATGCTTCCACATAATATTAAAAATATTATGAAGCTCTTTTGCCATTAACCTTTGCATTGTTCCTTTTGACCCTTTTAACATCAACGGTAGCTTATTCCTTAATATCAATGACCACTTCGTTCCTTGACATCAATGACAACTTTGACTCAAAATGTCCAACACTCTTCTTGTACCTCTTGACTTTCCTCAAAGCCAAGTCCAGTATTCATAAATAGAGATCTCTATGTTTTGATAATATCATCCAAATATTTTGAGCTTTTCCTAAACCGATATATCTTATTATTAAATTTTTTAAGTCCCTTCCTTAGAATCACAACTTCATGTTCTAATCTTTCACATTCTAGTTCTTTTGCCTTTAACTGTTCAGCCATACCTTCTTTAACTTTCTTTGCCTATTCAACCTTCATTTTTAAGTCTATGATATCTTTTAGGAGCTTTGTCTTTGTTTCCTCATCCTATTGAACTTGAGCCTTCAATTCTGAATTCTTCTTTCTAACCCATTTCAATTCTCCAAGAGCAGTAATAGGTTCCTATTCTATGATAACCATGGTTTCTTCATTTTCTAAATATTTCTCCTTTTCTAGGTCTTTTATAACAAGAGTATATTCATTCTATTCTATGGAAAAATATAGGATTTCCTCCTTTTCACTATCGGAGAAGCTTTCATCACTTTCACTAGAAGTACTGCTTTCTTATTCAGCATAAAAAATCTTCTTGTGCTTTTGAAAAATCTTCTTCTCATTCTTGCCTTGACCATGCCATTTTTTTTCATAGTAAAACTTTCTTTCCTTCTTTTTATTGTAATCCTTTTATTCTTCACTGCTGCTACCTCTATTTTTTGAACAATTAGCTGCATAGTGACCAATGTTACCACAACTAAAACATTTCACAGTTTGCATACTTTTATATTTTATTGGACCCTTTTTATTTCTTCTCACAAAGTTAGCCTCTTATTCACTGCTTGATTCATCACTTGATTCTTGTTCTTTATTCTTTTCCTTATTTGAATCTTTGAATGTTGCCTCTCTTTTTGATGTTTGTTATTTTTCTATCCTCATCTCATAGGCTATGAGAATTCCATGTAACTCATCCATACTTAAAGTTTTGAGATCCTTCATCTCTTCTATTGTTGAAACCTTTGCATCATACCTCATAGGAAGTGACCTCAATATTTTTTGAACAATAGTAGATTCCTCAATATTTTATCCAAGTCCACGAATAGTGTTGACAACCTCATCAAAACAAAGTAGATACATAGCAATATCTTCATCATATTTCATCTTTAAGTCTTCAAACTTCCTTCTTTGTGTTTGAAGTTTTATCATTTTGACCTTGTCGTCTCCTTCATATGTTCTCTATAACTTATCCTCCATTTATTTTGTTGAAGTACATTGCATGACTTTTACAAAATCTGATTCACATAACCCACTCAAAATTACATTCATTGCCTTGGCATTATCTTCATATGGTTTCTTACCACTTGCATCTATAGGAGAAGTTGTAGATGGAGTGAATCCATTTTCAATAGATTGCCATGTATCATATCCATGTGCCATCAAATAAATCTTCATCCTCACACTCTAGAAAGCATAGTTAGTCCCATCAAACAATGGAGCCTTATTTGATGAAAACCCTTCCTTATGAGCCATGTGTGTTCCTGTAAGATATTCCTTCAAGCTGTTAGGCTTTCATGAAAGAACCCGCTCCGATACCAATTGAAGAACACAAGCTTAGACTGATAGGGGGTGTAAACAGTATAAGATAGAACTTTTTACTTTTATTTTCAAAGTAGTATTATCCAATATCATCAATTGCAATAATGAAACAATGCACAAATCATCACACACATAAGAGATAAATTTAATGTGGTTCACCCAATGTGGGCTATGTCCATGGAGAAAATATTTCTTATAAATTTTCTCAACAAATATTTTAGGAACCAATTCCCTATTATAATGTTTATAGACACCAACCCAAAGGAGACACCAATTCCCTCTCAAGTTTATGGAAACCACTCCATAGGATATACCAATACCCTCATCTCTGGTTTTATGTACACCACTCCACAGGAGACACCAATCCCCTCTAATTTAGGTTTTATGGACACCACTCCACAAGAGACACCAATACCCTCTACTTCAAGTTTTGTGGACACCACTCCATAGGAGATACAAATACCCTCTACTTAAGATTTTATGGACACCACTCCATAAGAGACACCAATACCATCCAATTTAGATTTTGTGGACACTACTCCACAGGATACACCAATCCCCTCTACTTTGGTTCACTCCAAATCCTACTCAAAACTACTCTAAACCTACACACAAGGCTTGCTCAAATATTCTCATTAAAACCTACTCAAATCTACTCCAAGCATACACATAAGGCTTGCTCAAATTTTTTCATAAAAACCTAATAAAATATTCTCCAAGCCTACACAAAAGGCTTGATCAAATATGCTCATAAAAACCTCCTTAAGTCTACTCCAAGCCTACACATAAGGCTTACTCAAATCTGCTCACCAAAACCTGCTCAAATTTGCTCCAAGCCTACACACGAGGCTTGCTCAAATATTCTCACAAAAACCTACTCAAATATACTCCAAGCCTACACATAAGGCTTGCTCAAATTTTCTCATAGATCCTGCTCAAATCTACTTCAAACCTTCTTAGAACTCAGCTCATAAAACTAATCAATTTTACCTTAATAACCTGCTCAAATATACCTCAATACTACTCACAGAAACTGCTCAAACATTCCTAATTATTGCATAGAAACAATTGCATATATATTTTCCAAAAGTGCTTTCTTTGACTAAAGTAATTCAGACATATTCTACCTAGAATTATTTTTCTTCATGAACATATAAAGAATGATATGCATTACAAATACTCAATTAGTTCTTCTCACATTCATTAAGTCTGTCAATTGTACATGTCTCACATTCATTTCATTCAAAAGGATACTCTAGTCTATCAATTGATAATTGACCTTCTTATGTACTTCCAAAATTAATCAAAACCAATGCACATACTTGCTTCACAAAACTGGTCTATAGCCCTTGTAAATTTATTCCCAATATCACTCAAAACTAATGGATAGATTTGCTTCACAAGATTGGTCTATAACCCTTGCAAGTTCATTTCCAATATAACTCAAAGTTAATGTACCAATTTGCTCTCAAACCCTTGCTAGTATATTTTCAAATTTATTCAACAATAATACACAAATTTATTCTCAAACCCTAGCGCATTTATTTTTAATTTCTTTCAATAATAATTCATGATTAGTTATAACTTCAATCAAACCCTAATGCACATCAAACCAATCCTTATACCTCCACTCTCATGACAACAAATATTACTTTCTTCAAACAAAAATTTCTTGAGAAGGGAATTAAATCAACATACCTTTAAATCTACCACAATGATGATGAGCCTTAAAAAACCTATCTCAAAATAATTTTCCTTTTTTTTGCCACTTCAAAAATAGGTTAGCAAATATCATTTTCTAACACTCTCAAAGTAAAGCCTTATCAAGAACTTTACAATCCCTTTTATAATATGTCAAATATAAAATAACATAAATCACAATTACACCTTATTTCTCCTTTCTTTTGCATATCAAAATAATACTTTGAAAACACAACAATATCCCCTTAATTTCCTTTTTGAACTTTTCAAAATAAAACTCTATATCATAAATCCTTATTGCTTCCCTTTATAATATTTGCAAAATAAAGACTTTATAGCATACACATTGTAACTTAAAGAGATCTCATCAATGAAACCATCCAAATATTAATATACCTGCACTATCCTACGTATCATCAACTATCACCCAGATCAACGTATTGCCTTGTATTTTCAAATTCACTATCCACAAAAATACAATTAGCTTCTCAACTTCAATCAATCTGAATATTTAACCTTCTAGTGTGTAAATGTAGTTTGCAATGCTTTTATCTTCAACATCACTGATCCAATAAGTAAAATATTTGCTATATCTCCTTATGCTCTCTTGGATTATCACAACCCTAAACGTTGTTCTTAGATTTTTACCCATTGTGTTCTTCTTACTTTCACAACATGTAAAGTAATGTAACGTCTTCTTTCCATTCTTGGTGTTGTCCTCAGTCATTGGCATATTTACAATTTATTCTCAACAACCCTCTTGCAAATTCTAATAGATATTATTTCAATCTACGTATCAAGCGCTACTATGTGAATGACCTTTTTAAATGCTTCTTCTCCTTTCCTTCTTATAAGCATAGCATCACATATCAAGAACTTCCACTGCAAGTTTATTTCTCATCCGGCATCATGATAGCTCAATTCTTCTTTCCTTTTACACAGTAGATATATTTCATTAATAATAGTAAAGAGCTCTCATAAAACAACGAAGGTCTTTATGAATAATTACGAATAGACACAATGAGTAGCAATAGAAAACTACAAAAAATACAACTCAACAACTCAAAAAAGTGATAGCAAAAGGGTCAATAGCAAGACAACAAAACACTCAATGAATAGTAATGAAGAAACTCAACAAAAAGTAGCGTAGCAACTCAATGAAATGATAGTGGATAAACTCTCTTAAAAAGTAATAGAACAACAATAAGCACACTTTCTCAAGGGGTAATGAATGATAGTAAACAACTCCCTCATACAACAATGAACGATAGCGAGCACACTCCCCCACAAGGATAATGAATGGTAGTGGACAACTCCCTCTCAAAAGACAATGAACGATAGCAAATAACTCCTCACAAGGCAACGACTAGCAACAAACAATTCTTTATAAGGCAATAACCAACAATGAACAACTCCTCTTAATGATAAATGAATTCTCTAGGTGAACGAACTCTCTGGGTGAATGAAATCTCTTCAATGAACAGTGAATAAAGGATATCTCATCAAAAATATATTTGGCATTAACTTCAATCTTATATATACTCTTTCATGTGACGCTCTATGAAGTCGGCCCATACTTTCAACCTTCCACACAAATATTTAAATCTGTGATTTAAATATTTAAACTCTTATTTCTTAAACCATTACTTTAATATTTAAATCAAATATTAAAGTATACTCCACTTCTTAATATTTAAATATTGAATTTAAATATTAAGTCATACCTTTTGTCTTCATCACATCATAATATATTTTGTCTTGCATAATTTATATATATAGTATCTCACCGAATAATATCATGGAAGAGTAAATCCTCTCATGGTCTAACATGGTATCTTCATAAAATTAATCTAAGTTTATGCATGAACCGTTTTTATTATTCCTTCATCCTAAAATCCAATATGATTATGTGTATTCATGATTTGTTAAGAATATTTTCATGAGAAAATACTTTATAAAGTAAAATACTTTCCATCACTCTAGATTATAGATGATACTTTGATGCATTCTATTAAGTTATATATGTAAAAATATTTAAAACCAAATATCTATTGTCTCACCATTGTCCAATTCGATTTTAATGACATTGCTAACTTGTAAAATATTATCCATATTAATATTGATTTAAGACTCATATTTTTTTATGTAAAAAATCATCTCTTCAAGTCTCTTTACATTATATCTTTAATGAATATGTATATTGTTGTGTTTATTTATTCAATTTGGAGACATTAAATGAGAAGAGGTTATAATCTCACGAGTATGTGGGAGCCTCTTTGAAACACGTCTTATGTTTATAATAAAAAAATATGTTCCATCATTTGAATTCTAAATTTATGTTTTTGAATTCTAAATTTATGTTTTGGTTAGTTGTTAAGGTTATATAAAAAAAACAAGTTTCATTATATTAGTTAGGATTATTTAAAATAATAAAATATTTTGAAATGATGCTTCTTACCTTAAAATCCCTAAAGAAAAGATATATACAAACTTACAAATGTCTTTTATTTTAATCATTTTTATAATAAATCTATAATTAACCCAACATCCTAGATCTTAATAAAAGTGAGTGAATAGATGTAGTAATAAAACCTTCTTACAAGTACAAGAGTGTAATCCTCTCATTTATTTATTTTTAGTTATTTATATTTAACTAAAAATATATAGGATTGATAAGAACAACTTAATCCTTGCAAATAATGCTAGGATACAAAATGTCAATCTAATATATATATTTTTATTGAGTAAATACTGCTTATACATATTCACCACGGGGATTGAATACAGGTCACATCACTGATAATGCAAGTGGCGTCCTTGCTGGTAAACCACATGACGTCAATCTAATACTTATCACACCCACTAGTTTTCAATATATATCACCCAAAATAAAAGCTTATAATACAATAAAATTAACCAATTGTGAATGGAGTATCATTGTTTCTTGCATAACCCCTCTTCTAATGAATGGACTAAATAAGTTCTATTTATACTTTAAGTATGTTGTGGACCTTAACAATGGGTAGTCAATCTAATATTTTATTTTATATTTTTAAATGCATCAAGGCTAAATGCATTTTGAAACAAGTAGTACATATTTTTGTTATAAGTATATGATGGTCTAATGACAATTTTTTTTCTTTAAAATAGAATTTTCTCTTAGGTTAAGAAAAAATATTTCACATAAGAATTTAAACGATGATTAATCTATTTTTATCATTTAATTTCTCTATTAAGAAAACCTCTTTACATCTTAAAAATATAAGTGTTGGTTAGTTTATTCTTAATTTTTTGTCAAATATTTAAGTGAGGTTTGTCTTTAAATTTTTCTTTTTGTTGGTTTATATATTTTTTAAAATTCTAAGCTATGAAAATTCTTCTACCATTTTATTATTTAATAATCATTTCACATAAAGTTTTATATTGTGCATTTTTTCACATTCATAATCCTAGGAAAGATAAATTGCAAGTTATTTTAAGAAATAAATAATTAAAAAGGTTAGATAAATACGTAAAAAGATGATGGAAAAATAAAATGCCTCGTTCATGATAAATATGTTATATGTTAACTTATATATATATATATATATATATATATATATATATATATATATATATATATTCGTGCATAAGAACTAGCCAAAACCTTTAGTTGCAATCCAAACCCTAGTCAAATGGCGGAGGCGGTACCATGAGTAGATACGGTCTAGAAGAGTTGAAGCACTAAATAGAGTCCATTGAATTTGACCAACATTTGCTGCCATAACATCTTATCTCACATATCAACCCAACAGAAAATACCCTTCTTATACAACCTTCTACATTGCACCAATTACTCTTGTATTCCTTGATTCTTTAATAATATGAAATAGTTTTTCAATTAAAATATATATATATATATATATATATATATATATATATATTCTTAATTTTAACTCTTTATATTTTAAAATATAAATATGAAAGTTCTATTACCATTTAATTATTTAATAGTCATTTCACATTCATAATCCTAGGAAAGACAACTTTTTGCTCTTCTAAGAAATAAATAATTAAAAAAATTAGATAAATATGTCCAAAGATGATAGAAAAATAAAATACCTTAACAAATGGTTATTAAGATTATTTTTATATATATATTCAATTTTTACTCCTTATATTTTAAAAAGTTAAATCATAATAATATATTTTAAAACTTATTAAAATATCTAATTACCTAATAAATATTTAATCTAATTTTTATATTATACATTTTAATTATTTAAAAATTAATTTTTTATTAAAAATAATACTTTTATATTAATTTTATAAATTTATAAGTGCATCGTAGTTAAGGTTTTAGCCAAACACACTCTTATTATCTTGACGAAGTGAAGGACTCCAACAAATATTAGGCAATGGCATGGACCATCACTATGTGCACCGGCAAAAGATTTTTCTGTTTTTAAATAAGTAATACGAAATATAACGATCTTCTAAATAAATTAGATAATTTTTAAAATGTTATCCTAATATAAGGGTTTTCAATTTTGAATTATCTCTTATTTAAATTCAGATTGTCTAAATAAACTAGATAATTTTTAAAATACTCCCATTATATCTTCTCTAGACTTTGTTGTAGAGAGGACGATGAGATGAACCACTTATCAAAAGAACCTTAATTGTAGTTGTTGACATTCTTCGTCTCACTTATGGAAATGGCTTGAGTGGAACATCGATCTAAGAAACTTGAACCCCAGTTGCCACCTCCCCTAAGAGTATAAGGTGGATCACTAACCTTAGGGAAACACATTCAATTGATTCCAGTTGGCCTACATTTATTTTTTTATAATTTCCAAATCTTCACTAGCCAACTATAATATTCAAACTAAATTTGAATCAGACGGAGGAGCAAAGGTAATGAATAAAATACCTCAGAAAAGTACCATTGCTAATTTGAAAGCCAACTATCATTGTCTCAACATCTGAATACAATGAAGTAAGGTACATTAAATCGAAACAAGCACTACTCTAGGTGCAACCAATCATCGTCAAATGAAAAATGAAACATAAACATATTCAGCAAAAATTGAATTTCCATACGCAACCCTTTTACTTGAACACTCATTTCAATGGATTCCATCACAGATGTGCAGATAAGGTCGTCAGCAATAGAATGTTCTGGATTTTGGGTTCCGTATTTAATAAGTAAACTGTATTCAAATTCCAATCTATTAAGAGCCACACATATATGCTTTTGCTTTAAGAAGAAACAACGTTTTAAATCCAGAAAATAATCGACGACTGTCACACAAATGATTTGATTCAGACAGGCTGAAACTATTCTGCATATTCTCAACCTGATCAAGATCGAAGAAACTGCCAAGTGTATGGGACGAAGTGTTCAAAATGGGTGTGAAACAGTTCTTCTCCAGCTTTTGACTTTTGGTTGCTTCATATCCGAGGGCAGGCGGTAGTGCAGAATATGCAGAGCGCACTACGAATTTATTATAGAAATGCACGAACAAGCCTGGGAGGTGAGGTGTCTAAAATTCGACGGACTGAAACGCACTCAGCCTTTCCTTATCGTCATCTGCGTCAGATGGGAAGGCCGGTGCCTTTCTATTTCCCCCATTGAACACAAAAAAATTTGAGGTCCCCAAGATTACGCATGGCAGGAGGCCACTACTCCTTGTCTGTGCTTAAATTATTGTCTGGCCTCACAACCTCTTTCAAGCTGGCAGATCGCACTAAAAATTTCTCATCATTAGAAGAAATAAAAAAAAAAGATTCAGTCATATATTTTTTACAAATTTTGTTACTTACCGTGCAGAGAATCTAAGCCTTAAACCTCCATTTTGTTGCTTAAGTTGTAAAACAAGTGTAACGATGGGTACTGAAGAATGTGACGGGAACGCGGGGAATGGTCTTTTTTTTTTCGTTTTTTTACCTTCTCTGGTGGGGACAGCATGTTTAATGTCGGCACCAGACGTGAAAGATTCAAATGCGTGAAGCTATAAATACTGGTTACCTAAACTCGTTCAGCACAACATTGAAGTTCACTTCAGTTCAGATTCCGTTGGCCTCTAATAAAACTAAATCATAGAGCATATAATTTACCACGATTGTTGTCTGAACTTAAAGCAATGGCGGCTCGACGTTTCACAGCTTGGTCGCTTCTGGTGGCAATGCTCTTTGCATTGAGTGTTGTTAAGGATGATAATTTTAATGGGGTGGAAGCCAGGGAAAGCCAGTTCTTTAGCAAGGAAAGTCGATATGGTGGAACGCCTGCCGGTGTCGGCTCTGGATACGGCACCGGCGCCGGATCCGGCTCGGGCAACGGTGCCGGTTCCGGAGCAGGCAACGGTGCCGGCTCCGTGTCCGGTTACGGCTCCGGGTCAGGGAGTGGTAGCGGCTCCGGTACCGGTTCTGGCTCTGGTTACGGCGCCGGTTCAGGAAGCGGTAGCGGTTACGGAGCCGGATCCGGTTCCGGTTCAGGAAGTGGGTATGGAGCCGGTAGCGGCTCCGGTTCTGGATACGGAGCTGGGTCTGGTTCAGGAAGTGGGTACGGTGCAGGTTCCGGTAGCGGTTCCGGTTACGGCGCTGGTTCCGGTTCCGGTTCCGGTTCTGGATATGGCGCAGGCTCCGGTTCCGGATCGGGGTACGGTGCAGGTTCAGGTTCTGGTTCGGGCTACGGTGCGGGCTCCGGTTCCGGCTCTGGTTACGGTGCTGGCTCGGGTTCGGGTTCTGGCTACGGTGCTGGCTCCGGTTCAGGTTCTGGCTACGGCGCAGGCTCTGGCTCTGGTTCCGGTTCCGGTTACGGCGCGGGCTCCGGCTCTGGATCTGGATATGGCGCGGGTTCCGGCGGGGGGTCTGGCTACGGTCCTGGCCGTGGATATTAGAGAAGAAACAATATCTAGCTGTTTCTGTGCCGTTCTCTATGTGTGGTCATAAGCCAGCTCTTGCTTCGTTGATATGAATATTATGTAGTGATACTGGTGGAAACTAGGATTCATGTTGTTAGTTGGTCTACGTTATTTTCTTCTGGATAATAAATATTACCGTACTGGTGTAGATGGTTATCGTATTGGTGTCGTCCCTGTCAGGGAGATCGTTGCCATACTTGTAATCGATATTGGATGAATAATGGTTGGAATCATAGTTTTCTCCATGTCTGAGTCTAATTCTATTGTGTTGATTTGATGTCTCAAGCAACGACATTATCAGTTTCATCAATGGCCAGATCTTGGTCGACGGTTTGGCTAGATTTATATGAATGAAGATAGATTAATCAATGGTTGTTGAATCAACGAATATATAAATTTATTATAGTAATTTTTTTTAATTAACAAATTATACTTTTCTAGGTTCGAGGTGTACATCAATTGGTTGCCCCGAACCCCATAAGGGGAGGATATCCAAGGTTCAAATCTTGGGCCTCACTGGACCGCTTGTCCCTTTACATGTTTTCAATGATCGTGACATGGTGGTTATAGGGGCAGACTCCACTCAGATATGCGTGACTATTTTTCGGATGGACAAGCAAAATATTGTGACGACCATAAAAGCTAGACTGTATGCTGGATTCGTGGCAGCTACCCATTCCATATGTAAAATAAAAAAAAATAAATTACACTTTTCTATTTTTATATGTATCTTTTTATTTTTATATAGACTTATTTTTAATAATTATTTTTTTAATTTTTAATTTATTTTCTTCTTTTTTAATTTGTTTTTCACACTAAGCATTATCTTTTCTAACTTTAATTGCCTTAATGTTTAATGTTTCAATTTTTAATTAAAAAAACTTTTGTTTTCTTGAATTACACTCTTTCATTGTTTCGTCATTGCACATACATATTCATTGTTTCACATAAACATTCACAAACTTTTTAATTGAATATTTATTCAACTTCTATTGTTGAATAATTTGCTTGATCACTTATTTATTTGTCAACTTATTTTCTTCTTTAACATATATATGATCCCATAAGTCAATTAGAAGTGTTATTGAAGTAACCTTTTCATCCTACCAAAGTACATGGATAATTAGTTGCAACCACCAAGAGCAATAGAGTAGATTACTACTTACAAGGTTCACTCTGTTGTTAACAAGCAATATATTTTTATTGCTTCACATCTAATTCTCTTGGTAAATACTTTTACTGCTTCACATCTTCATCTTTATTCTCTCATGTGTGAGGCCTTGCTTCTATCACACATAATATTCAAAAAATGATTCTTATCACTCCACTTTTTTTATGGGGATACACTTGCTATTGCCATTTCCATTGGGGGTCTACTCTTATTGCTAATTATCTTCTTCAATTTCATTACTTTAAATTTTGTGCCATGTTAAAGACATAGAATAGCAAGGATTCAAATATAGAACCTCGTGTTAAGGTTGTTTACCCAACGAGTTTTTGGTTCCTCCTTGAACCAACGTGTGATTCAAATATAAGATTGTTTTTACTTATTTCTTTGCTATTGTCATTTCCATTGGGGTCTACTCTTATTGCTATTTATCTTCTTCAATTTCATTACTTCAACTCTTTGCCATGTTAAAGACATAGACTAGCAAAGATTCAAATATAGGACCTCAATGTTAAGGCTGTTTAGCCAATGAGCTTTTGGTAACCTCCTTGAACCAATATGTGATTCAAATATAGGATTATTTTTACTTATTTCTACAACATTCCCCAAGCCACTCTATAGATGCCTCTAGATATTAGCTTCAACTTTGTATCCTAGCTTCAACCTTAACTTTGATACCCAATGTTAGATTCATATACTTTAATACTCAACTCTTATCAAAAGCTATAAAAATGTATACATTTTTCACAATTTCATAGTCTTCATTAATTCAAATCATAACATATAATTTTTTTTCATAATATAAAATGATATTTTCAATTTGAATACAAGTACAACATTCAATTATTTAATCAAGTCAATAATCATTATAACATATTTGTTGTCATTTAATTCTAAACAAAAATCTTTATTATAAAAAGATCTAAACAAAAATCTTTATTATACTAAATCCTTTGCTACCATCTAACTTCACTCCATACAATTAATCTAACTATAGATGATGCACAAATTGAATAATCCATTTAAATGAGGATATATAATTATATTATTATTAAATACCTTTGAAAAGCTTAATGTTCTCAACTTTTAAAATTTAAACTTTTTAAGTCAAATATGAAAATAAATAAATAAATTGTTATTGAATATCTAAACACACTTGTTACAATAACTTTTTAACTAGCAAATATCTATTTTTTATCTTTAAAACTATCTTTTTATTTTATATCCATTTTTTGTTTTTCTATATATTTTTAAATTTTATAAAATTTTCAAGCTCATTTATTTTTTAAAACTTAAACATGGGAAGAGTTGTTTTAACATTGAGGGAAGAATATCCGTAGCTATGACTTTTTATTGAGTCCCCACAAAGAATCATTTGAAACGTTGATCGAAAGACCAAACGTTGAGATTTTGGTCTTCTCTCCTCAACCTTCCTGAAATGGGTATCTGTGTCTTATTGGGGTTACGTGTAAATAACTGTGTCCAATTCTAAACGCAGCCTTTATTGCTATTAATTCAACGTTCTGGTACCGCCACACCATATACTCGACCAAACCAATCGACGTTGAGTAAAGTGTTATGGTGACTTCAATTCCCGGAATCTTTATATTACTCGTGCACACAAGGGTAGATTGCACTGATTGATGCGTGATAAAGCATCGCATTAGGGTGAATATTATTTATCACATAAAACAATTACCAATTACCATGAGAGCGACGTTAAAATATGTGCACGTCAATCTTAAAATTGCCCTGTTATGTGCAGCTTATTAACTATGAAATAAGTGGGACTTATGACCTGACTAGTATGATTGCAACCCGTTTTACTTGCATGGTCTGCCTGAGTGCATTTGAATTTGAACTGGAGTGGTCGGATTGTAGGAGATACGTCGTGTTTTGTTAGTGGGTTTGAGGTTGAAAGGTCATTACATTGGTCGAAAAGGCCTCTATCGTCGTCTGTTATCTCCATTATTATGGCTTGGAGTTGTATTGGTCAAACAAATAGTAAATTGAGCTCTTCTACCTCAACCGTTTTAGTGGTTCGTTCCTTGGCTATCGATTCATCCTCTGTTGCCATCTCCATGCCATTGGTTTCTACCTTAACCTTAGCCACGCCCCTCACATCCACTAAGGACTGCACTGCTTGGTAGCCCCTCTCTAGTTAAGGTATAGCACAATCGAGGAAATGTCAACGAAATTCTCGATTTGAGAGCTCAACAAAAATATCAAGGAAGACAAGTCCCCAAATGAAAAGAAGAGAAATATACCTCTCATGGAGGTTGCGAGAGTTGGAGAGGGAAGCCCAACAGACGTGAGTGGAAGAGAGCACAACAAACCAAGATCAAAGGTGCAGCGAAGGAAATATTTCAATAAGAAGCTATAATTTTATAGTTTCTCTTGCCTGGCCAAGTTCTCTCATACATTATTCATATTAATTCTAGAATAATTGTTTTATTTTTTTATGAATAATTGTTTTATTTTTTTTAAAGAGTGTTTGTTTGGAAGAGGAATTTTACAAGTGTGTTGGCTCTAAGCCGTAATGCACACAAGAAATACAAAGAACATAACGGAAAACAAGTTATAGCTTGCATTTTATTTTTCCAAGCATTTATATTTATAAGACAATTTGAGGGGATTACATTCATTTATATAGTCCTTATAAACTACTAATTGGGCAATGTAATCATATATTTTATTATCTAGACATCACAACAGATATTACGTGTATATCATATTGACTACTAACAAAACTAATTTACTCTCTTAAAATCTTCTTATAATTTTTTTTTTAAACTTTGAAAACCTTCCCTGCCTCTTTAGGCTTTGTGGTTGATTAGGTATTCATTTACAATCGTAGTTTTCATTAAGTATTCTCTTTTATCATGGTATCCTCACCATGATTATTTTGCATCTCTATACAATAATTGAAATAGTGGATGTCTCTTCATCTTCCATTTAGGGTGTCTCTTCATCAAGTCTTCCCAGCCCTATCATGTGTGAAGTCTATCTTGTGCAATGTCTATTTTTTTTATGTCGGTTTTCTAAGGAGAATTTTTATGTGGTATGCCAATCACACCAACTCAACTTTCGAAAAAGGTGTCTATGGTACCAAAAATTTCTATATTTACATCTGTGATCTATGTCAATCCATCACCATTTGGTTTTGTTCACTGTTGTGTAACCTAGGTAGTAAGAAGTTTCTATGGTCTTCCTTTCTCCTTAGTCTTGCCAACATGGCATTGCTTGAGCCATATACCCTTTAGCTTGATCCTCTATCTCACACCTTTCTGGAAGCTCATGGTCTCATTTCATTTCTAAGCAAGTTTAAAGGAGCAGAGCAAGATATCACTGAAGCCTTTATCCATATCAATTTATGACGTTAGCCCATCTTAAGAAATCAAGGGTTGATACCAGTCAGAGCTCCCCTTACCACATTTTGGATGAAAAATTTTATGATCCTTGCATTACTACTCACAACATAATCCATGTTACCATCGTTAGTAGAATTATCAATGCCATGCATAATATTAGCGATACTGTTAAGGTGCTACTCCCAATTCATCCTAGAGATGCTCCTAAAAATAAAGATGTTATAGAGGTCTAGTTCTGGGTCTATTAAGTACTTTGTTTTTTTCTCATACTGGGTCTTTTTTTTTTGATCTTTTGGTCCCCTACGTGGGATTTTAATTATAGTCTATAGTGCCCCTACATGGGCCTTTTTGAGCAATGTGTTTATTTTTGTATAGGCATCTATTATAGTTTTTATGGATCTTTTGCAAGCTTCCCCTATGCAGGTTTTTATCATAGATCCTTTACAAATTTTTTAGGTAGTTACTTCTCTTAAGAAACCCTTGTGTGGGTATTGCTCGAACTGTATTTTTGTTTATCTGATGTCAACGTTTCATCCATCCTTCTCTGCTGCTATTTGGACTTTTTTGTTTAGGTTGTTTTTGGCCAATATCCAGGCTTGTGTTATCTTATGCTATTGGTTTAGATACTAGTTTATGTACTTGGGTTTGGGGCCCATTTAAACCCCATATTTAATCATTTTTATCTACCAAAAACATAATTATAATTAACCTAAATCCTTCTTGTTATGTTGGATTAAGTTAAACTTTATGAAAACATTAGAGTTTTTGGTATTGCTATAAATACCCCCTCACACTCCTTATTTTATCATTGGAGTGTTGTGTGATATAATCTATGAATAGTGATATTTATGGTACTTATGAGCACCCAAAAATCTTTGTGTCTCTCCTCTTCTTTTTTCCTTCCGTGCTTTCTATATAATATTTGGGTGAATGATTTGCATCTATTTATTTCTAGTAAATAATATGAATTCTAACATGGTATTAGAGTAGGTATGGAGCTACCTTACTTAGTCATGACGATTTTTTTTTCAATACCTCCAATATTTCTTTTGAACATTTGATATCTCTTTCTCCTAAGTCTCATTAGCACATTTTACAAAAGGGAAAAATAATATTTTTCATGCTCATTTTTTGAAATCCCTAAAGGAAAAATGCTTTATTTAAAGAATCACTTCAAATTATAGGTTTTCAATCATAGAATGAAAGTATAGGAAGTATGAACAATAATTTATACAATAGTTAGGGTTTTTTGAATTTGAAAGCATTTTCGAATTCATGCACACATCCCACATTGACTTGGTACTAGGGTTATGCATAGTGGTGAATCATCATTAATTAATGAATCTTAGAATTTTTGAAATTTAAAATTCGTAAATATGGGGACCCTCGACATCGGCCCATTTTCCCAAAAAAATTGGATCCAAAATATTTTTAGGGGTCAGCTCACCCCACATTGATAATAATTTTAAAATTTTAATTTTAAATCACCAATACTCTTGCCTAAATCGTGGACCTTTTTTCATCTTGTTTTTTTTTTTTATCCTACCAAATTTTCTTGTGATGCCACCAATATATATACTTAATGTGAAAATGATACTTATTCATGTAAAACATTGAAACTCTTCAAAAAATAAGCTACAATAGTGAAAATATTCCAACAAAAAGACAAGACCTAAAACATATCAATTGTAAGGACCTATCAATAATTGATTGGTTGCAGAGACCAATCAATAATGAATTAATTGCAAAAAATTAATTGATCATCGATCAGGAATAGATACCACTCGACCAAGTGTAGAAACTAGCCATATTTGGTTGGGTGTAAAAACCAATGATATTTGATGTGGTGTAGAAATGAGTTGGTATCTGATTAGGTGCAGATAGTAGCTAATATATGATTGGATGGAGAAACTAGTTGATCTATGATCGAGTGTAGGAGTCAACTTATCTATATATGGGTGTAGAAATTACCAATCTTTGGTTGGGTGTAAACATAGTTGATATCTAACTGGGTGTAGAAACATTCGATAATCGATCGAGTGTAGAAACCAACCATATTTTGTTGGGTGAAAAATCTAGTGATATCAAGTTAGGTACAATAATGAACCAATATTCGATCAAGTATAGAAACTAGTTGGTATCCAATCGGGTGTAAATAATAGATGATATTTGTCCGGGTGGAGAAACCAATTGATTTTTAATTCAGGTACAAAAACTAATCAACTGCAAATTGGTATTTTGTAGGTTCTATATTCTTGTTAAAATTTAAGTTTGAGGACTTGTAGTAGTAAGAACTGGCATTTTATCTAGATTTGAATCACTAAGTGTATTTCTAAGAAATATAAGATTCTCTAGTTTTATTCTATTCATCATTTGAATATGTATCCTCATTTTATCTATAACTTGAATAAATACAAAAGCAAAAAACTATCTATCATCTAAAAAAATGGAGTGAGCAGAGACACAAAGATTCGATCTAAAAAATCATGATAATGGTTCACTACAAGTTGGTATGCTTTGAAGATTCTTCCATGGCACATGGTGCTTATTAATTCTCTATCTATTCCATTAAGACTATGAGTTTGAGGTTACTTAGTAGTAAAATCTTGTATTGTTCCACATTTGAATCTGTAATTATATTTAGTAAAATCTAGAAATTCCTATACTTGGATCCAAATTTAATTTTGTATATTTATTTTGTCTATCTGCTGAATAAATACAAGTGCAATAAATTTTATTTCTCTATAAAAGAAAGGAGTGTCATACACTAAAAAAATCATGATTAATATTGATTGAGAATTTTTGTGTATTTATACCAACCAATCATTTATTTATTCTAGTTACAATATGATTTTGAGGCCTTATAGTGGTAAGATCTGTTCAATATTTTACTATTTTTCTAAAATAAAAAACTTTTTCTTTACAAGTATAATGACACCTACTGGCAATGGAAATAAAGGAGGCCAATATTTTTCTAAAAAGAGTATCCTCAAATATTTTAGCCATATATCAAAATCCAATGAGCCATCAAAATTTGTACAAATTCAAGGTATAATGTTTTTTTCTCAAAAAGTTAAAGTGAATATTTTTCTGTTTGTATAAATGTGTTCTGTTACATCATATAATGATAAATAATATAATTATATGTAGTAAATATTGTTGATCCTGATATGTCTCCTCTTGAAGATATTCCTCACCAAGAGATGCTTCCACATGAAAAATATCTTAGTAATGACATGCAAAAAACACTTCAAAATATTCCTCAAAGTGACATGCAACTAGAAAAAGAAAAATATAAATAAAATACAATATAAACTTTTGGGAAATCTTCAAGTTAAAAAAGTAAATGTAGAAAGTTAACTAGGTAGACAATTTGAAGGATATTTCAGATTGAATAGTCATAAACATATCCTTTTATAGAACCAATCCATCCAGAGAACAATAATGACATTGCAAAAAAATTTAGATGCATAATTTGTAGTTGGAAATTGGGTAAGGATTATAAGATGCAAGTGAAGTTAGATACAATAGAAAAACATTGTGGGATTTTTTTCTCAATAGTTAAAGAAAATGATGAAACAATAAAGAATATAATTAGGTGGAAGAATGCATCAGAAAGCATGCATGTTAGATATGTAAAAGAATATGAAAAGGAAATGAAGCTACAAAAAATATCTTGTTGAGAAAGGTGAGATGATTCAAGCCCAATTTCAAAAAATTCTTAAGACCACTTTAGCTTCAAAAAAATTGTAATTTGTTGTTGTATATAGTATTCTTAAAAAGGGTAGACCCATGTATGATTTTATTGATTATAAGCACCTATTTCAATTAGCTGATGTATCAAAACTTCCAAGTTACCATTGGCCAAATCAAAGTGGTTGGAAAATGATAAAATTTCTATCATTCATTGAGGAGGACCTAGAAAGTAAAACAAGCCAAATTCATATGACTTTCAGTTGATGAGGTGATGACTATTGATAACACATCTTGGATTTACATGCATGTGTATGCATTCCAAAGTCATGTAAGATAACCTAATTTACTTGTATTACAAAAGATAGTGGAAAATTGTAATGCAGAAAACCTTTATAATATTTTTGTAACTAGCTTAAAATATATTATAGGAATGAATGATATAGAAATATCCACAAAGTTAATATGTGTTGGAGCTGATGGTTTTGCTACAATGCAAGAAAATAGGAGTGGTCTTTGTATTCAACTTCAAATATTAATAGCCCTGTATTTGATACCTATTCATTGCATGGCTTATAGAATGAATCTTGCATACAAAATTGTGAGCACTTTTAAAAATGTTATGAGAGTGGAAGAGCCCATCCGTGAAATACACACTTATTTTTTGTGTAGTTCAAAAATGTTTACAGAGTTTCAACAGTTTGTACTAGGAGTTATAGAAGGAAGAAAATTGTTAAAACACATGGATACAAGGTGTATTTCATTGTATCTACCTGCACATAGAGATTTTATAGAATATAAATAATTAACACAGTTTATATATGTAAATCATAAGGCATATAATAAGGCAAAATATTTACTATACCATTTGACTGACTTGGAAACACTTCTAACATTATGTGGTATTATTCCAATATTGTAAGAAATGAATTGAATGATTAAACTTGCATAGTAAAGATCCATATATATTGTTGATTTCATTAGGATGAGAAAATAAATATGTATGCATATTCATAGGATATACTTATATGTAGAAAATTTTACAGATCATGTGTTTGATAGTTGGAAAACATTAACTAATATGAATGATCCAAAAAGATTTTTTGAAGTTTGATATCAATGATCAACTTTGTATTAATGTTCATGGAAATATGATATCTCTATATTATTTTGAAAGGTGATCGCATATAGGTACATATGATGTTGAAAAAATACCCATAATACAGTTGATTTGAAGTAGTTTTTCACAATACTAAGATTAAATTGTTAAAAATAGTAGAATCATTGACAAGCAAAATAAGAGATCTTTTTCAAAGAGATGAGTTGCTTAAGACCATGGGTATGGTTAACTCCATATTTTGGGGTCCTTGTATTGACTGCAATTCTATAGATTTTTTTTTATTAGATATATAGGCACACTTGTTAAACATTTTAGTAAAAGTGTGGAATTCAATGGTATTCTCAACAAAGATGTTTTAGCATGGTTCAACGGAAATTGTAGGAACAAGTCACCTTGCATTGACGAGTGAATTTACTCCCTCACTTTAAGGAGAGATTTATCGGTTGCTTTTGATGATAGAGATGAATAGATCTTACTAGTGCACCTCCTACCCACCTGGTGCTACATTCTAGGTACAACCAATTAGGGAGTTAGATTCATGCGTACATGTGGGTCTGAAGAGAGATATGAATGAAACAAGGGATTCATACTAAAAAAACCAAGACATCATATCTATAACACTGTGCATGAATCTCTCCCTTGTTTCATCATATTTTGAAATGACAATAGTTTATCAAATGTCATGTTTGAGTAACCCCCATGAGCCTAGTTCTATTACAAGTTTGTGGAAAAAATTGTAGTCGGGTAGTGTCTTACAAGATACAAATAGTGAATATTTTTGTTTATATGAATTATGTCAAAAAATTATTTTAGGATTAGTAGAAGATGAGAGGGTTTTTAATGCACTATATTTTGTGAAATCTAAAGTTTGTAACATGCTGGATAAAAATTTGAAAAATTGTTTGAGAAAATATATGTCAACGTATAAGTTGGACAAGTATCCTTATGACAAAGCATTAGCATAGTAGAAATACCTATTATACAGAAGGGGTATCAATAATATACATGATAATAAGGATAATTATACTTGCAATGATCATATAGCAGAGACACAAAGAACTGCTATGCTTACAAGTGATTTTGGACAAGCTGAGAAGTGCTTTTTTTAGCTACCTCCATTGTAATTTTTTTAATATTAAATAAAATTAATAAATTTTACTTTATTTATTATCATTTTTATCCTACTCAGATATGCAAACAAAAAAAATGTTTGTTCATATAGTTTTATGTTTTATATCACTACGTTGTTGGTCAAATTGTATGTTTTATATCATAGCCTTCATAGTGTCTTGATCGTGTTCATTGATAAAACTTTATGTTTTATATTATAGTATTGCTAATATATTGATATTAATGTATTGACACAATTGATTTATATCATAGTAATATTTTATTTGTTATTTGAAATTACAATAGTAAATATAATTGAATCATCGTAAATTTAAAAGCAGCAATAGAATATAAATGGAAACAACCATTAAATGATAAAAGACACAAATTAGTAAATATATTTTTCATTATTCTTATTGAAAATATACATTTTACAAAATTGCTAACTATAATATAAAAAAATTTGCCATCAACTAGTAAACAATTTCTTAATTTTGAGATTGGGGATTTGAGGTAGTTCTAGTCACTCCTTGAGATTTTAGATTAGCATGAGTTTGAGATTCTCCTAGAGTTACAGGTTCTTTTTCCATATCTCCTTTTTCAACAACCTACACTAGTAGTGCTTTAGTTTTGATGAGGCCTTCCTTTGCCTTCTTTATGCTCCTCAACATCACTCTTTGTTCTTAGGTTGGATCTCCTTGCACTGTAGAAAGTTTTTCTTTACGCTTTTGCTTAAGAAAGATACCTGGATATATATTATGATCCTTTATAATATTTCTTAAAATAATTATTGTCTCTGACCTTGTCTCTTGATATTTCCTTTATTTTTATTGCACTTTCTAGTGTTTCTTCACCACGTAGATATTAAATTCTATGCTTTTAACTTATTTATTTAAATTATAAAAATTTGACTGCAAAATATAAAAGAAAACATAAGTCAGATGAAAGTTATATGACAAAAGAAAATAATCAAATTTATTTTAAACTCAAGTCTCACCTTAATCACATACCTTGCAGCCTCAACAACTACAACTTTCTTCTTATTAGAAACCCATTGGTTAAAAGATGCTTGGGCTTCAACATTAAAGTTCTCCAATCCATTCAATATAATATGTAAAACTTCATCATTGTATATATGTGTAGTATTCACTAAGCCTAATTTAGCTTGATGTAGCAAACCACCAAGATTTTCTAGTTCATTTTTGACCAAAGAAAAAATATCTTCCCTTTTAGAACTTTTTTTATGTTGGGCATCTAACTCCTTGATAAGGACCTTGGCCCAATACCTCGTTTGCTTTACATATTGAAGCAAAATGTATTTGATTGTTGTTTCACAATTATTTTATTTTTTTTGAAAAATTTGAAAAAACTTGTATAAAAACAAAGATCAATTACAATTTGGGAAGAGACTTTTCCCAGCCAAATTCAGAGAGAACACATGCTTACAAAAGTAAAAGAAGATTTTCAATGGAGCCAAATCTCTTGAACCATTAACTAGCTATCAGGGGGATCGACATGGTCAGTTGATGCAACTTGTCGCGATATCGCGACACTCTTTCCTTCTTCTCCTTTGGCCACAAAAATGCAACATGTCACGATATCACGACAATTTTCTCCTTTGGCCGTGAAAATGCCACATGTCGCGATATTGTGACACTTTTCTCCTTTGGCCATGAAAATGCAACATGTCGTGATATCGCGACACTTTTATCCTTTGGCCATGAAAATGCAACATGTCGCGATATCGTGACACATTTTCCTTCTTTGGCCGCGACGAAGCAACATGTCACGAAATCATGACATTTTTTCTCCTTGGGCAGCGACGTTGCAACATGTCGTGAAATCGTGACACCTTTTCCTCCTTTGGCCGTAACGAAGCAACATGTCGCGATATCGCGACACTTTTTCTCTATTGGCCATGATGTTGCAACATGTCGTGATATCGGGACACTTTTTCTCTTTCAGCCGCGACGAAGCAACATGTCGCGATATCGTGAAATTGTTTCACAATTATTAACCAATAATTATTTTTCAAAAAAATTAACTTTTTCATCCATAGTTTGTGGATCAAGGTCACTGGTTTGAGAATATGATGATGATATTTGTAGAGTTGTAAAAAATTATTGTGTTTTTTGTGCTTCTCTGTGTGGATATTGAAGCACATATGATGCTTTGAACCCTAGAATGTTACCATGTAATAAATAATCCTCATCTATTGGAGGATTATCTAATCCTAAGCTTAGAATTTATTGCAATGAAATATTTTTTGAAAATAAAATATTTGGAAAGTGAGACATAGTTTGACTTGGGGCCCCATAATCTCGCTAGAAAAAAATGTTTTCCACCTCTGCATTGAATTTTCATTTATTTATGTTGTGGTCGAGGAGGTGGTGGCATCATTTGATGCCTTCTTACAATAAATTGTGGGGAGGTGCCTAAAAATATTACAATAATATTTTATTAAAGAAAATAAAATTGAATAAAATAAATAATATTAATTTAAAATAAATATACTTACCCGACGAAGATGAGATGTTTTGCTACTATACAACCTATGAAGGCATATCGGTACAAGTGGGGGTGGGGCGTAATACTAAAAATATATAAAAAGAAAAAAATGTTATTATAATTTCAACTAAACAACTATATATACAAAGAAGTTTGAAATAGTAAACTTATCATAGGGTGGCCTCACTAGATTCACATCGTACAATATGTGTAGGTACACGTGGACAAGAAACTATAGTAGAAGAATCATACCTCACATATTTTGGAGACCTCTACAAGGGTGTTGCTTCTGACTATGTATCAAAAGAATCACCAATGGCTTATAGCATCCCCTTATAGCAGCATCCCATTTGGTCATGGTAGTGGCTCCTCTTCTCTGCATTTAGGTTTAAATTTAAAATTTAAAATTAAAAATTAAAACCTATTGTACTATAAAATTTATTTCTTGATGAAATATGAAATTTTTACCTTCACCTCTTGGGCTCACATGGCAATGCTTGCTAGGGTTATATGCAACATAATCAGTACATCTATATTTTGTAAATTGTAAAAATATTCATAATAAAATATAAGAATAAAATTACATGTCACCATAGTCATCATTGTATTCATTTAGATGTTATGTAGTTCAGACCTGATGTGTTGTGAAATATATGTACACCAATCAAATTTTTGGTGGTGAAGACACCGAACTTGATAGGCCAATATCCAAAATGGATTGTTCATTGGTCTTCCTTGTAGAATGAGTCTTGCTTGGAAGAATTTGATGACCACTTTAAGAAGTCTGGTTTTTAATAGATGAATTAGTTAAGCTCCTTCTAGACTTAGAGGTAGAAACTACAAAAGAAAATCATTAGTTTTGAAATCATAATTTTTAAATTTTAAACTTAAAAAGAAAATCAATAATTTTGGAGATTGAAGTTGGTCTCTAGGAATGCTTTTTCATTTGAATATAGTGATAAATTCACAGTTATGGGATCAACATCCCTATGATGGATATGTGTCAATATCTCCATATTTAAGGGTTTAATAGTAAAACACATCTTTTTATTTAGGATTTTCAGATTGATAGTCATCATATAGTTGTTATATGAATCTATAATATTCATCAAGACTTGGTTATTTGTTCTAAAATGTAACACCAAAACTAAACCCTACAAGCCTACATCATTTACCCAAGAAAGGTCGTATCCAGGTTTGGTTAACACATCTAAAATGTTGGGTAACATAAGTTTTTGAATGCAATTTTGGAAGTAGGGGTGGAAGTGGTGGCCATTGATGGAATTGGTTTCTAGATGTAGGATACAATTTTAATAGAGTAGGGTATAGGTAATTGACTACCTAGGGTTCACTCTAAGGATGTGCAAAAGAAAAAATATCAAAAATTACTATAGAAGCATATTTTATAAACAACTGCATGCTGAAATTAAATGCAGATGGACACATGGTAGGATGTAATTCAACATGCATAGGAGAGTGATCGGTCATTTGAAATTTGGTAGTGTAACACCTAGTATGACAAATATAGAATAAAACACACTATTGTAATTAATATGGAGTGAAACACCTTATTGTTACTGATCTAGAGTTAGATTTGTATTTGCAACCGATCCAAAGTTAGACATTTTTTTGTAACTAATCTAAAGTTAGATACACTATTGTAACCAATCTTAAATTAGACATCCTATTGCAACTAATCCTGAGTTGGAAAGCCTTTTGCAATTGATCCAAAGTCAAACACTTTTTTGGAATCGATCCAAAGTCGTACACCTTGTTGCAACTGATCTAGAGTCAAACTCATATTTACAATCAATATCGATTTGAAATTTTTGTTGCAATTGATCTAGATTTGGATACCCTGTTGCAACTAATCTAAAGTTAGACACCTTGTTGTAACCAATCTAGATTTGGACATCCTTTTGTAATAAATCTAGAGTCAAACACCTTTTTGAAACTGATCTGAAGACAATATACCTAGTTGCAACCGATCTAGAGTCAAATCCCTTTTTGCAATTGATATGGAGTCAAACCTCTTGTGGCAACTAATCCAGATTTAGACCTCTTGTTGCAACCGATTAGGAGTCGATAAGTATTTTTCTACTAGGCCGATGTCAGTTATTATTTTGCAACTAAGTCAGAGTTGAACATTTATTTTCTAATTGCTGACAGTTGAGCTATCTTTTGCAATTAGTCTATAGTCACTTACAACCAACTATTATTTGATCTATCGATTGCAGTCGACTGACAGTCGAGCTATCATTTGCAACTAATCAATAGTCAACCAATTATTTTCATCTAACTATTAGTCTAGCAATCATTTACAAGTGGAAGACAGTTGATTTTCTATCATCGATCATCAAAATTGTAAAATTTGTCATAGTTTTATAAATTTTCTTAAAAAATAAAGGCAATTCATCATGTATCCTACATGAATTTGGCTAGGATTCACCTCAATTTCAAAACTGATTCACCTTATTTTTATAAATAGATTTTAGGTCCAATCCCATATGTATAACCCTACTTGGCACTATTATGGACATGTGAATCCCTTATTTATGGGGAAGGGGCATGCCCCTATCCATGTGGGATGAGTACCACTATGGCTAGGGTGTAGCATGTAAATGTGTGGTAAAATCCATGAGGTGGGTTTAAATTACTACTTATCCCTTCTACTTGATGAAGATAGTCCTCAACTTTACATATTAGGTCATTCTCTATCTAAAACCTCCGTACCATTTTTTATCGTTATTATAGCATCATGGCCTTGATTGATGGTTACCATTTAGAGGGCACTAGTTTGATGGAAATCAAAATAATTTTTTTTATTATAAGAGGTCAACAAGCTATTCATTGATCATGGCATCTTGTTGTTTTATTGATCTACAATGAATTTTTAGTTTTAGGGAAGGTTCTAGAGAGAAAGATATTATGTTTAAAATATTTGTTGGCTATTTTTGGTATTCATAGTGGATATTAGAAATGGAAGGTAAGCTCTGGTTACCCCTTCTCATCCATTGATTTGGCACAATGACTAGCACATCATGTTTGGTGTAGGAGAGACTAGCGTTTGATTTCCTCACGTGCATTTTGGATTTTATATTAGACATGAGGCTGATATATTCATTTTTGATTCCATGTCATAATTTTTTTATAATAAAAGGATATCTACCAATATCCTTTTTGCATGTGTCACATCTAGATTGGAAAAGTACAACTAAAGTGGTATAATATGGTTTTTACTAGTAAACTAGATCATAACACATGGTAGTAAGTGATTGGATATCACATTTGTAAGGTTAGAGGCTCTAATTTTTTTTATTTTTTTATCCACTAGGTAAAAAATTTTGTGTTCAAAACTTTTGCATATATACACATTTTGAACTCATTATTTTTTTAAATTACATAATTTTTTGAGCTCTACGTATTGGTGACATTAGTATATAGGCCTATTTAAGTGTTCAAGTCCAAATTATGTGGAGTAATCCTCAAGCCTTATTTTTATAATTTGAAGCTATGAATTTACTTTTTCTATGTAATCACAATCCTTGGCCTATTGTTTTGGGAGATATAGATGGATTTGTGGTAGTTGTAACATTTTTTTGATCTTTTAGAGGCTTTTAAAAAAAGAATTTAGGATGTACTCTAGTCAAACCCTCTTCCTCCTTTGTGTGTTTGATTTAGAATATTCATGAAGATCTAATATTTCATGATCTCTTCATTCTATTATTTGTCTAGGTACTCTTGGAAGTTTTCTACAACTCTTGTTTTAACTAGGTTTATACAAAGCATATTTTTATGACTAAAATCATATGACCCATGGGCAAGAGGAAGTATTCAAACAATGTAATGCATACCATGAATGATAAATTTATACTTTCAAGACATGCCTTATGTAACAATGGAATATTGAGAGAGATTATCTTTGAATAAGGTAATAGTTTTAACTCTCTTTTATTTGAAGTCCTAGATTAAGTATTTTGTGGCTATATATAGGAGCATCAAATAATGGTAATGTTGACTCCAGTTCAACCTAAGGAGAGTTTATGTAGGGAATATTTTTGTAGCAATAGATTTTAGATGATGGGGGGATCTAGATGAATATATAGAGGTCCACTAGAGCATCCATTATGGGGTGATGATGTTATCATCACTAATATCTTATCTCCTTGGATACTCAATTCAAATTATGAAGATATTTTGAAATTATAATCTTATCTATGGCCAAGAGTTAAAATTACACAATGTATTGGATATGCCTAAGGGTATTTCATTGTATAATGTATTTACTATTTTGTAATATTTTGTCATGTAAGCCTAATGGTCCATAGTTATCATTTTTATAGTTAAACCTTATTTAATACTTATTATTAGCCTAAATCCCACTTGTTATATTAGATTAGGTTTAACTTTATATGTAATTAGGGCTTCTAGTGTTGCTATACATACTCCCTCACATCATAATTTTTCATTGGTTTTGTATAGTATAATCTATAGATAGTATGTTTATGATTCCTATGGATGCTCCTAAATTTTTATTTCTCCTATTTTTTTTTCTTCTATGTTTTATATATAATATTTGGATGAATGATTTACTTCTATTCATTTCTAGTAAAAATTGTGAATTCCAACAAGTTAATACCACTTGACTATTCATCAACCTCTTTTTGCTAATCACATTTATTGATATTCAATAAACCCAAGATATATGGCCCTGTGAAATAAATTCTACTTAATTCCTTATTTTCTTGAGTTTAAAATACAAAATTCCTAAGCTAGTTCATGCACAATGTCTACAAAAATAGTTGTGAGCTTAATGCAATAGAAGGAGATCATTTTTTCTAACTTAAAAGGAAAATAATTTTATCTAAAATTAATATACTTCCCCTTTCATGTCTATTTATCTACATATTAAACTTGATATGTAATACCTACCTTAATAGAAATTCAGAATTGACAAAAACCCATGCTCAGGAAAATTAAATCTCAATCACATTTAAATTTTTCTCAAGCCTAATGTTGGGTATTGTCATAATAAAAAAGCCCCATCTATGCATGAAGTATAAATCTTATCAATATCAACATTTTGGGCAAGATGAACTTCTAGGGAAAATTCTAGTTGATATTTCATTCCATTCACAAGTACTTACACTCTTATTGCTCATCTCCCTCACACTTCTATTTCCTTGATACTTCATCACCAACACATCCTCCATGTGGACTTGAATATTATATTTGGTGATCCATAGGATGTCATGTAGAATGAATATTATTTTTAATTTTTTCTTAATATCCACTACCATGGATGCCATAATAATAAATCACTCAAATGCAAGCATATAAACCAACAAAAATATAATCACTCCAACTACCACGATGCCACATAAATTGATCTCTAGGATATAATTGATATATCTAAACCCACTCTTTGTACTTGAAGCATCTACCACGATAGCCAAAATACTTTTAATAGAAAAAACCCTCATATGAGAGGGATGTGGGGGTAGGATTTACCAATAATCACTACACTATTAGAGAATGACAAGCGAATCAAATCCAAAAGTTTCCAATATCATAGGGAGCTAAAAAAAATTTAGATTTGGGCAAACAACATAAAGGGAATTGAAAAACAAATGGGACTAAATATAGTGAAGACCTAAACCAAAAATCTAAGGAATAATAAAGGGAGAAAAATAATTTTAGGGGAAACCTATAGCACACTTTTGTAACAGAAGATACCCACACTCATTTCTAGAGGGCTCTGCTCTACTTAGCTTCACATTGTCAACGCATGCTGAAATGCATAGTATCAAAAATAGAAATTGAATATTTTTGTTTGTGTGACCAATTTTTTACCCATACCTAGCATCAATAATTCTCTAATACCAATTTTATCTCTAAGATATACTACCCATAAGACTTGCATAGGACAAAGAGAAGAAAAAAAATATAACACATAAAAATATTTACATTTCATTCATCCATGCATCTATATTTATAACCTATTTTAGGAATGGGGTCACATGCATTTATCTAGTCTTTAGTGACTATTAACTAGACAATATCACCAAACACCCTATTATCTAAGAATTTCTCCAATATTTTTAGTGTATGAGCAATAACACATTCATCTTGTTGTCTACTAAAATAATTATTATACTCTCTTAACAAAGTGGGTGAAGGTCAATTGAGATAACCATAGGTAGATTCTAGAGAAACTAAGAAGCTTAGGGAAGGACTATCTTGCTTATTAATTTTCATCACTCAGGCCACTCAAGTAGTCCTCTAGTGTGGTTTTTGGATTGTTTGTAGGAAAACATATTTTGTTTGGACTTGGTCCTTCAATTTTCATCCTAAATGACCATTAAGAACTAGATTCCCATTCATGCCACCTATATTTAGGGCTTATATCAAGTAGTTTGTGTCTCAGTTTAGGAGGGTTATCTAGGTTAAGGATGAAAATAATAAATTTTCTAGTGTTTAAATCCATTTGTATGTATGCATGAAAACGAGCATAGAAAAAAGTTATCCTTGTATATTAAATTTGAGTGCAAGAAGAATAAGAAATCAAGGGAAAAAAATCAAATGTTGTTATTTTTAATGATGATGTAGTTGCATGTGAACAATAAAATATTAGGAAAATATAAGGATATTGTGCTAGATAAAGTAGGTGATGTTTAGATGCAAAAAAATGGCAATGATCAACGTTCATTTGTTGGATCTTTTGCACAAAGTGAAATTGATGGTGGGTCATAAATATATGTAATTTGACATGTTAATATCATGGTGTTTAATTTTGTTGGTGTTATATTTGAAGTGGAACAACATAGTGAAGTCTAGTTAAGTTTGTCTAGAAGTCTAGTTTTTATTGTTAATGCATTTATTTTGATAGATTGTAACAATGCTAGACTGATTTCTTTTGTTTTGATAGATTGTAACAATGCTAGACTAATCTCTTTTATCTTGGATGCACTGTTTTTTATTTCTCTATTTTAACACTAAACTTTTGCATATGCAACAAAAAAGTCTATTCAATCAAACTTAAAAATTCTTCTAAATATTTCAAAACAATAAATATAATTGAATGTAAATTGAGTACTATATTTGTGTTAGATCAATATTTTTTAATAAAATTTATAAAAAATATTCCTAAAAGAAATACTTATATATAATTAATTAATTTAAGTTATATATTTTTATAGGTTTTTTTTTATATTAAATATGTTAAAGAATTTGTAGAGGATTACTTCTTTAAACATGTGCAAACTTCACCAAATTATATTTTGTAGTTAGAGTTTCATATTTAACCTTAAGAACTATGTATAAAAAAGTGCAAGCATATCCCTGTTTTTGCATTATATATGCATTAATAAAATTATATAGAATTATAAAATTGCTGAGATATTTGTCTTCTTAGACAGTGTAGTATAATTACAAATTATTCAAAACTTAAAAATCCATAGTTAAAACATAATTTATTCCATTTAATAATTTTAATGCATCCAAAACATCAACATTTTACAAGAAATCCCATAGTTAAACTTTGATAACCATTAATTTTTAACAATTTTTTCTTATTTTATCTCCAAACTTTCTTTAAGTTGATGTCCATTACCAATAACAGCACATAACCTCTGTATAGAGCCTCCTAATTTAATGAAAGTTGATGCCCATTACCAATAACAACACATAACCTCTGTACAGAGCCTCCTCATTTTGTTTCACTTCTTCATAAAAGCCTATAAAAGAGCATCCACTTGCAACTATGGTTAGAGTATAATATCCAAGATTTGTAACCATCATGAACAAAATGGCATTAGTTCAATAAAATTTTTTTCCCCATAAAAGCTTAAGATCCTGATAATTGGAAATTGCTATCTATTCATTATTTTTAGATGGAGACTTGACAATGCGTTTAACCTACCACTCTTTTTATTCTTTTGGAGTTATCAATACATCGAATATGATTTACATGCACCCTTTCCAAGGCTCAATCAAGAAGAAACTAATTCCTTCCTCCTTCTCTAAACTATTTTCCATCCGTCTATAAGGATGGCGTGCTTATAGGAGGGTACCTTATCATTGTGCTTATCTGTTAATAATGTTTATGTTGCTCTCGAGCTTTATTATGTTCACATTGAGTTTCTGGGATGAGTATAGTTAAGAGTAATCTTGCACAAGTTTAAATTTGTTCAACACATCGATTGATTGATAGTTAAGAGTATCGATTGATTGATAAGACAAAATGTTTATTGGTAAACACTTTCAAACTTATTTTAATTTTTTTTAACAGTTTGGTCAATACATATTATGTTGAGTAGACTATTAAAACAAAAACGAACTTATTTTAATTTTTTTTAACAGTTTGGTCAATACATATTATGTTGAGTAGACTATTAAAAAAAAACTTATCGTCGCAATAATGAGCACTAGACTAAGGCCCAATATCGTCAATCCAACATTCTTGCACCGTCAGAGCAACATTCTCAACCACAGCTGTTGACATTTCGTAAAGAGTTACGATGACTTCATTCCTTATCATGTTTATCTAAATAATGCACACGATAGCACATTGCAATGATTGAAGGTAGCATTAAGGAAAATATCATTAAGCGAATTATGAAAGCGATGTTGAAAAATCATGTACGAGGAGAGCCAAGCCCAAAACCACACTGAAAAGAAAGCCAATAATGAAATATAGATAACAGACCTATGGAGACGTTGCAATTTGCAAGGGTGGTGGACGTGGAAGAAGCTAAAGGGCTAAAATATTAGGACACATTTATCCACAAAAGAAATTCTGGACAAAGAGAGATCGGTAGCTCCCTCTACCATTCATCATCTATAACCTCTAAAGAATTAGGTAAGTGTTAATTATACTAAATAATGATTATATATTGTAACATAAATTAAAAGCTTTAAAATAACTTTGTTACAACAAATAAAGAAAGGAGATTTAAAATATTATATTAAATGTAATAAGTTTAATTGGTTAAATACAAATTTGAAGTAAAAGACACAAGTTTAAATCTTTTTAACAACGTACACATAATTGCAAAAGTGTTTTTATAATACCATTATGCTTATTATCAAAATACTAATCTAACATAATCATGATGTAACATGGTAGGACACATTTTAATCCACTCCACATATAACCAATTTAACAACTATCCAAGTATTATTTTAATATTATTATATATTTATTTTAAGTATAAAAGTAATATGATCATGATATAATATGGGAAAGATTTATTTTATTATTAATATATATTTATTTTAAATATAAAGCTAACATAATTATGATGTAATGTGGTAGGACACATTTTAATCCACTCCACTTCACGTATAACCAATTTAACAACTATCCAAGTATTATTTTAATATTATTATATATTTATTTAAAGCATAAAGGTAATATGATCTTGATATAATATGGGAAGGATTCATTTCAATCCTATATAATCAATTTGAAGAAAACTTATAGATCTATAAAATGAAAAAATAATTGTTAAAATATAATCTACAAGATATGGTGGTACTTTAAAGAAGAGATTAACACAACATAGAGAAGAGAAAATAAATAAAAAATAAAATAGTATAAAAACATTCCAAAAATACTTCATCAATATTTAAATCAAATACATATTACAATAATTTTCTATAATTTTATACATATATATGATAGCTTTTTGTTGTCTAAAGAGACTCTTGATGTTTCACATCCTCTACAAAGATTAGTAAGATAATTTATTTTATTTTTTATTTAATTGTTATTTATAATTTCAATTATTTTTAATTTTGGTTTTTGTTTTATTCTTGTCATATTCTATTTTTTTTATCTAATCCACTATTATAATTTTCAACATTCTCTCTTGAGACTGAATGGGGAAATATTTATTCTATATATGAATGAAATAAACTATTTATTCCATTACCTTTGTAAAAATATTTGCATATTGATCTTTCAAATTATAAATTTTCAATTCATCTTCCTTTTCCTAAACTAAATCTCTAAAGAATGATACTTCAAGTCAAGGTACTTTTTTTTGGTATTGATAAAAAAGAGGGTTGAAGGACCTCGACCCTTTACACAAAGCTCAAAATATGTACAAGAAAAAAATAAGAGAAGATCATACAAATGCAAGATAGCCCTATCTTAGTAAAACAAACAAATATGGGCTAAACCTGTTGATGAAGAAGCTAAAATAATATTCTTCTCGCTATCCTTCTATTTAACATGGTTGATGTAGTGCTCAATGCTTTACATAATTGATAAAGAAATTGATGACAATAATGTAATTTAGTGTGCTCAAATCCTTCATCGCATGATCCCAATTAGTATTCTACTTTGCTCTACCCTCTTTATCTACTGGTTTTATTATCAATTCTTAAAATCTCTTCCAAATCCATGGGGACATATGACCAGACCTTGAAATTCTTAAATTTAACTGCCATATTTACCATTTTATCGATAACTGTGTTTCCCTCTCTATAAATATGTTTAACTTGACTATATTCTAGGTTTCCCAAGATAGTCCTTGCATCTGTAATCATTTGTAAAATGCTAGAATTATTGAACTACTCTTTTTTAAGGGAAGTTATAATATTCTTAGAATTCACCTCAAGAAAAATTCTCCTAAAACCCAAATTCACTGCAATTCAAAGTCTTGTAAGCATTGCTCTTACTTTAGCTTGGTGATTTTTAGTAATTCTTATATCCTCAGCATATGCAGCCACTACCTGACCTCTGTTATTCCTAATAAGGACCCCACCACCAACATGATCCATGTTACCTTTTGTAGCTCCATCGAAGTTAATTTTTACCTAGTCTTTGTGGGGACGTTCCCATATAGTATCTAGTCTCACCTTATTGATTTTTTTTCATACTTAAGATATCTTTTTCTCTAGAGAGGATCATTGCAAGATTTTCCTGGTCAGAAATATTTTTAATACAATCCTCCAATAGGGTTGTTTTTATCCTGGTATAAACCCCAATTATTCCTCTATTTTTATTTTTAAACACTCATCTATTTATTTCCAACCAAATCCTCCAAAAAATATGTGGAATGCATTTTTGCCAAAAAATACTACTTCTTAAGTGTCACTATTCCTAAATATTGATTAGAGAATCTAGAATGACCCAAGAAACATTAAATTCTCTCAATAACATATTTAGGATATCATAAAAAAATCACAAGTTCCAAATAGGTGGTCCACACACTCATCATATTTTTTGCATAAGACACAAACAGTTGGAACCACAATTCCTCTTTTGAACATATTGTCTTTGAAAGTATTTTATTGAGAATGGCCATCCAAAAAAACATAGAAACCTTAGGGATGATGTTTAGCTTCCAAATTATTTTAAGCTTAGGTTTCTCTAAGGTTACTTTGCCCAAGACTCTATATCCATCCTTCACCAAGTACTGGCCTTGCTAGTTTCTTCCCCAAATTATCTGATCCTCCTCTAAACCTCTACCTAAATAATAAATCCTTAGGAGGTTTTGCAAATCTTTACCCCTCAAGCCTTGCATATCTTCTTGCACAATTTTCCACTCTTGAAAATCACCCACCCTATGAATGTAACCATTAATTTTCTTACCATAGGTTCTGGTTAAATGTTCTTTAATATATTTAAACTTTTTATAGTTTGCTAAAGGCTCCTCTTGAATCCAAGGGTCTTTCCAAAATTTAATTTTGTCTCCCTTGCCTACTCTCCATTTTAGACCTTGCCATAGAATATTTTTGCTATTGATTATATTTTACCAAAAAATAGATCCACGTGGAGGATTATAACAACTGTTAAAGTGGTTTCTACACTCCAAGTATTTATTTTAGATATTTCTAGTCCATTTCCTTGATACTCTAGTGCAAATCCTCCAAACTTGTTTAGCTATAAGGGATCTATTTAGATCTCTCAAATTCCTCAAACCAAGACCCTTATTCTATAAAGGCTAGCAATAGGTATCCCAAGATACCAGATGTATACATTTTTGCATTCAATGCCATCCCATAAAAAATGTTTGTGTAGTCTTTCTAAATTATCTTCCACTTTCCTTGATATCCTTAGGAAAGACATGAAATAAATAGGGAGGTTTTGAAGCATATTTTTTATGAGTTGTACTTTCCCTGGAGAGGATAACAAATATCCCTTCCAACCTTAAATTTTTCTATTAAATTTATCAATATTTGGAATCATCTTTCATATTGCCTATAAAAAAAGGTAAACCAAGATAGGTGATAGGGAAATTTTCCTCCGTATGGCCCAACACTTTAACTATTTGATATCTTCTACTTTCCTCCATGTTTAAAAATATAATCCTATTTTTTTCATAATTTATTTTTTGACCTATAGTTTTTTCATAAGAATCAAGGAATTTTTTAAACTCCAAAGCTTCTTCCTCTATAGCTTCCCCAAGCAAGAAAGTATCATCCACAAACTGTTGATGAGACAAAGCTTCACCAATGGATGAATATTTTAGACCTTTGATATTACCATCATTTTTATTTATTTCTAAAGTCCTTCCTAGGGCATCTACCATAATTATAAAGAGATATGGAGACAACGGATCTTCCTACCTGATTTCTCTAGTAGAGGGAAATAAAAAAATAGATTGTCCATTTATCAAGATTGAAAAGTGGAGGTTAGAAATACACATACCAACCCATGCCCTCTATTTTTCATTGAAACCCATTCGCTCCATTACTTTATCTAAGAAGGACCACGAAACCCTGTCATAGGCTTTGTTCATGTCCAACTTAAGGAATATACCTGACCCTTTCCTCCTTTGAAGAGAGTGTGTTTTTTCATAAATAGCAATGGTGCTTTCAGTAATCTACTTAACTGCCATATAACCTCCTTGATCTTCATTAATGATTGAGAGGATGATGTTTTTCAACCGATTGGCCAAAAATTTAGTAAATTTTTTGTAAATTGTATTACATAGGCTAATTGGTATAAAGTATTGTAATTTATCTACCCCATATTTCTTTGGAATTAGAGAAAGGAAGGTATTATTATATTCTTTCAGAAAATTACCAGATTATTGGGCTTCTTGGATTACATTGACTAATATTTTCCAAAAATATCCCAATGATGTTGAAAAAAACATGGTGGGAAACCATCTAGTCCTGGAGTATTGGATGCTCCCATAGAAAACACAACTCTTTTAATTTCATCTTTAGATATTACCTTACATAGATATTCATTCATACTATCATTGACTCCTTTAGGAATATTGTTAATGATGCTTTCTATTTTCATGTTGCACTCTATTTTTTCTTTGCTAAGAAGGTTATGAAAGAAAGTAATGGTCAGATTTTTAATATCATTTTAATCCTCATAGTTTCTTTTGTATTACCCCATAAATTAGAGGATTTTATTGTTTTTCCTATGTATCATAGTTGAAACATGGAAGGGTTTAGTGTTTCTATCACCTTCCTTGAGCCACAAAACTCTGGATTTTTGTTTACAATGAATTTTCTCTTGGGCAATGGTATTATAATACTCTATGAGGAGTTATTTTTCATTTTCATGCCACTTTGGTTTTCTCCCTTCCCTTTCCAATATTTCCTCTATATCTTGGATATCTTTTCAAGCTATTATTTTCTTAATTTGATGTTACCAAAAATCTCTTTATTCCAAATTTTGATTGGATACTTGATGTTCTTTAATTTTTGAGTAACTCTATACATTGCTGATCCTTGAACCTCCTCCTGCCACCAATATTGAATTTTATTTGTAATTTTTGGGTGTATATTCCACATGAGCTCATACCTAAAGGGTGCTCCTCCTTGCTTCCCCTTATTTTCCATATCCAACAAAATGGGATTGTGATCTGATCTTATTATAGGCATGCATGTAAGTCTATGAATATTTTTTATACTTAGCCAAATTTCAAAAATAAGAACTCTATCCAGGTGCCTTTGAATGTGATTATCCCCCATCCTTCTGTTTGTCCACGTAAACTTACCTTTACATATATCCAGGTCAATCAACTTATTATTATGAATAAAATCATTAAAATCTTGTATACATTGAGTGATGTTAATCCTCCCTTCATTTTTGTCCTCTATTATTAAGACTATATTGAAGTCACCCAAAATTATCCAATACAAATTAATGAAAAGACTCCTTTGAAAATATAGCTTATTGCACAGATGAAATCTCTCATAATCATCATTTTGAGCATAAGCCCTTGTCATTACCCAATAAAGGTTAGTTTTTTTGTTCTTCAATTTGACTGTGCAAAATCTCTCTTCTTGATCAATTAAAGTGCCCTGAAAATGCATTCTATCCTAAAATATGTAAATGCCTCCAGCAGTACCTTGTGTTGGGCTTATGATCCATTCAACATTCGACCAAAACTCTTTCTGAATAATGTCAAGTTTTTTGTGTCAATTTTAGATTCTTGAAGATAAACAATATCAAGTTTTACTTCCATGAGTAGATCTCTAACAATTCTTCTTTTCCCAAGGGAATTAAGCCCCCACACATTCCACAAAAGGATTTTTATTTTTGATTTTGTTTTATGGGATTTTATTCTTACCCATCTATTCTTCATTTGGATCTAATTCTTGTCCCCTATTTTTTGGTACTTTTTGTTCTTCTTGTTTGGAGGGTCTTCCTTACTTTATTTTCCTATAATTACCTATATTCTTTGTATTTTTTGTATGTTTTCCAAGAGGATCATTCTCTCTCATTTGGTTACATCCTATCAAAGATTCTTCTACTATTGATTGAGCTATTTTACCCAAATCTAATATTTTACTGAATATTTTTTGCATACCCTCCTTAGACTGCTTTGA
Source organism: Wollemia nobilis (assembly GCA_028583015.1). Taxonomy (NCBI): domain Eukaryota; kingdom Viridiplantae; phylum Streptophyta; class Pinopsida; order Araucariales; family Araucariaceae; genus Wollemia; species Wollemia nobilis. The sequence goes on from JAQPPZ010016950.1 coordinate 1,498,769, forward strand.
GTTTTCTATTATGCTTAGATTATTTTCTTTAGTTTTTTTCTTTGAAATAAAAAAATTATCTAATCCTTACCATACCTCTATTTATTTTATTTTAAACCCCCAAACTCCTTCAATCTGATCATGTCAAGGTCCTTTATGTCATTTGAATTACACTTATGTTATCATAAAAAATGATAGTTGGTATTTATGGATATTCACCAAGGTCTTCTAGGATCCACCTCAATCATATTTTTTATGTACTTTCTAATGTAGTTGTTATATATTCTATCTCTACTATTGAGAGTGTAACCATTAATTTTTTCTTCAATGCAACTTACCTATTCATTTTACAATAAGAAAAAATAGCTTATTTTGAGTTTCCTAGAATCAATTCAACTTCCTAATTTGAATCACCATATTCAACCAATCCAATATTATTAGCTAAACTATAATGAAAACCATAAATTAAAGCTTCTTTCACATACTAGTCTCCTATGATCTTCTAATGTCTTATTTACAAACCTTGAAACCAAAGAGACTACATATGTAGTGCCTAATATTATTATTGTCAAGTACACAAGGATGCTAGTTAAACTTCTATACTTTATCTCATTCTCTCTCCCACTTCCATCATCCTTACATATTTTTTAGCTTTATTTTAGTGGGATAGCAAAATATTTGAAACTTTTATTTCTAAAATTCTACATATCATGTGAATATTTATATTGGTAAATAAATATCCCATCATATATTTGATGTAACTCCATTCCAAGAAAATAATTCATCAAATCTAAATCACTTATTTTAAAGTTTTGCATCATGGCTTGCTTGAATTATATATTCATTCTTGATGAAATTCCTATGAAAATTAGATCTTCCACATATAAAAAAAGAAAAATATTATCACCTTATATTTTATAGTATAATGTGAGATAAGTCATGCTTTTAATAAATCCAAATAATTAGAATTATGTAGAGGTTCTTGATTGCCATGCTCTTGGTTCTTGTTTTAGTTTATTTTAACTTGTATTGATATAGGAGCATCTAATGGTGTAAGAGTGATCTTGCATCATCCAAAATTTGTAATATTTTATTTTTATGTTCTAAGTTAGTTTAGTTGTTAGGGGATGGAAAAATAGACCTAACGGTGAAATAATCACCCTAATATCCTGAGCGGTTTAAGAGATATGCAAATTTTAAGGTGAGGACCCTACCAAAAACTAGTGAAAATCCTACCACTAAAACTTGAAGGTCAATTTTGAAGGCCTTAGAGGCCTCGTAGAGGGCTGAAAATGGTGGTAATTCCTTTAGGATAATACCAATCCGAAACCCATTCAAGAGATTTCTGAAAACATGTGCCAATAGTCATTTCAAGCAACGAGTGAGGAGTTATGACCTTGGGAAATTTACCTCTAAAATTCAAATTTCAAATGCATTATTCTATATGAGAAAATGGAAAATGGGGTATTTAGAATGGGAATTTCCCATTCTTAAAGGGTTGGTCTCTGTAAGCTCCATTCTTCTCAGTAAAGAATACATGAAATTTTATTACATTTCTCTATTTTTGTGGTTTGTGTGTATTATGTTGATCTCAGATTTTCTTTAAGTGGTATCAGAGTGGAAGTTCCCGAGTGTGTAGATAGATCATTGAATGTGAGGTAGCTTGCACCAAGATTTATGGTTAGGGTTTGTGAGAAACATGAGCAAAATTCCTCCATAAAGAAATCATGGTGGTGGGAGAAATATTATGGTGCAAGAAGAGGATTTTAGAGCTTTGCATAAATAAGTTCAAGCTCTGCAAGAGGAGCTACATAGAGGGTTTGAGCCAAGAAAATAATATGGGAGTGAAGATGAAGCTAAAGAATAAGAGGCCTAGTTTGAGGAAGAAGAAGAGGTAGTAGATTTTGCATAAGCCATATTGTATAAGGCCATATCCCATATTGGGAAGAGACCAAATTTTTATGTTTCTATATATTTTGGAAATCTTAACCTAGAAGATTTGATCGACTAGATCAGTGATATGGAAGAATATTTTGAGTATGATGAGGTGGAAGATACTAATAGGGTCATATTTGCTAAGACCAAGCTGAAGGATCATCCTAGTATTTGGTGGAAGGGAGTACAATTAAACAAAAATAGAAGAGAGAAAGAAAGGATAACAAGGTGGGAGCAGATGGTGGAGAAGTTTAAGAGACAGTTCATTCCAACTGATTACGAGTTGGATCTGCTAAAAAAAATGTAGGGTTTGAGGTAGTCAAGTAAGTTTGTCAAAGAATACACAAAGAATTTCTATAATATTTTAATAAGAATAGGCCATTCTAAGGCCAACAAGGAGAAGGTAGCCCGTTACATAAATGGATTGAGATCAAGTATTCAAGAGGAGCTAAGTCTAGTCAAGATGACCACCATAGAATATGCTTACCAATTTTCCTTGAAGGTAGAAGAGAAGTTGAACATAAGATTTAAGAGCAAGTAGAAAGGAAGAGGTCATGTTAGAAGAACTGGTAGGAGAACAAATAGAGGGTGAAATGAGGACCAAAATAAGAATGGAGAAGCAAGCAACAATTAGAACTAGAAGGGGAAAAATGCTTACCACCCCTATGAGCAAAAAAATGGCTACCAAAGAGGGAGAGGAAGGTTTGGATGAGGGCATGGAAGAGGAGGATTTTGTGGAACCTATTTCCAATGTGGGGAAGAAGAAAATCGAGCATACGAGTGCCCACATCACCAAGGGAAAATGAATAAGAGACCTGAAGGTAATACCTAAGCTACTGTTATAGATGAAGGTTTTGAATATGACCACTTTGAAGAAGCATAAAGAGGAGAATTTGTGGTCACAAGGAGAGCCTTACTAAATAAAGAGAAAGATCCAGATTAGAGGAAGAGTCTATTCCACACAAGGTGTAAATGTACATATAAGGTGTGTAATGTTATCATTGATAATGGTAGCACTGATAACCTAGTTTCATAAGGGATAGTTACCAAGTTACAGTTAGAGAGAAGGAGGCACCCATATCCATATCAAATTGTATGGTTGTAAAAAAACCATAGGGATTTAGTCATAGAGCAATATTTGGTAAAGTTCCATATTGGAAATTACCATGATGAGATCCTGTGTGACATCCTGCCTATGGTTGCTTGCCATTTACTATTAGGAAGACCATGGTAGTTTTATTGGCATGCAATACATGATGGGCATACCAACACTTAATCCCTAAAAAAATATGGACTACACCACAAGCTAAAGCCCTTAAAGGATGTGGACAAAAAGGTATGTAGCAGTGCCAAATTTTTTTTAGTTGATGGTAGAACATTTTTGTATGGTCTGAAGTAGGAGCATATGTGCTATGCATTAATTCCTATAGTTAAGGATGAACAATGTGTAGATATCCCAAAAAAAGTCTCATGTATATTGGAATAATTCCTAGACATTGTGTTAGATAATGTACTTGAGGGTTTACCACCAGTGAGGAAGATCAGTCACCAAATAGATTTGTTATCGGGAGCTAGTTTATCCAATAATGCAATCCATAGACTGACTCTTGTAGAAAGTGAGAAGCTAAATTGATAAGTCCAAGAGCTACTAAAAAAGGACTAATTTAGGAGATCTTGAGTCCATATGAAGTACCTATAGTACTAGCACCAAAGAAATACGAGGAGTGGAGAATGTGTACAGATTCCTGAGCTATTAACAATATCATCATAAAATACATATTTTCATTGCCAAGAATGGATGACATTATGTATTGTTTGAGTGGAGCTAAGTACTTCATAAATATTAACCTGAAGAATGCGTATCATTAGATTCATATCAGAGAAGGAGATTAGTGGAAGACAACCTTTAGGACCAGAGAGGGTTTGTACGAGTGGTTGGTCATGCAATTTAGGCTAACCAATGCACCAAGCACATTCATGCAACTTATGAATGAGGTATTGAAGGAGTTTTTAGGAAAATTTATCATTGTCTATTTAGATGATATTTTAATTTTTAGTAAGACTTTGGAGGAGCACCTACTGCATATTTGATTAGTTTTGAGAAGCTGAAGGAGGAGCAGTTACTGATTAATTTGAAGAAATACAATTTTGTGAAGAAGGATTTGGTGTATCTAGGATTTGTCATCTCATTTGAAGGTCTTAAAATAGACCCAAAAAAAGTGATGGCTATCATTGAATGACCTACACTAAGAAGCATTACAGAGGTAAGATCATTCGATGGTCTAGCCAATTTTTACAAAAAAAATATTAGAAATTTTAGTAGTATTTGTGCATCCATAACGGAGATAATGAGAGGGGATAAGAAGGAGTTTAAGTGGACTTCAAGAATAGATAGAAGTTTTGATATGTTTAAGAAGGTCACATAGCAACCTATTTTGGCACTTCCATATTTCAATAAGGTATTTCAGGTATATTGTGATGCTAGTGGTAGCACCATAGGAGTTGTATTGAGTCAAGAAGGTAAGCCTATTGCCTATTTTAGTGAGAAGCTTAATGAGGCTAGGAAGAAGTATTTCATCTATGATCAGGAGTTTTATGCTATAGTTCAGGCCTTGAAGAAATGGAGGCACTATTTTCTACCAAAAGAGTTTGTTCTATATACTGATCATCAGGCCCTGTAGTATATTAATATCCAAGGGAAGCTAAATTAGAGGTACTTGAAATGGGTTGAGTTTTTGCAGAGTTATACCTTTGTGTTGAAGCATAGGAGTGGGAAGTCAAACAAAGTTGTAGATGCCTTAAGTAGAAGGTAGAACTTGTTGAAAGACATGAAGATAGAGGTTATAGGTTTTGATGAAGTCATGGTTCACGTAAGAAAAGAAATATTCCCTACATGATAATAACATATGTTTTTATATCTCACCTTCTTCATGTAAAAATTTTAACTCATTCCCTCCTTCATTGCTTGGCTCTATTTTGTAATCACTTTCATAGTATCCATACCTATTGCAATAGGGACATGAAATATTTCTCTTATCTATAAATTTAAGTCTACCTCTTCCAATATATCCTCCTCTTCTACAGTGGCCTTTTCCACTTATAAAATATTAATTTTGTTGCTCGCTTATTTGTTATTAAGAATTAAAATTTGATCTTGCATAAGTTTTTGTTTAATACTCTAGCCTTGTAATAAAAATCTTATTTTGAATTTTCTTATTTACTATTTTAACTTATTTTTAATAGGACATAAGTTATCCCACCAATTCATCAAAATACAACTTCTTTAAATCATTATTTCCTTCTATAATCATTGCATAATTATTTATTTTGATATCAATATTATTAAAACTTTTTAAAAAATATCTTCCTATGTTCATTCTTCACCATAGATACACATTTTATGCACAATATCATGCATTCTTATACAGTAATATCCCATATTATCATTGTTCTTCATTCTTAGATTTTCATATTCTCTCTTAAATATCTATAATTTCACTAATTTCATTTGACTAGACTTCTAAAAGGCTATCTTCAAGGTATCTCATACTCATTTGGTAGTATTTATGCTTATAATTCTTGGAAAAACACATGTATGAAGATCTTATTATGTTGATGCAAATACAAGGTATGTTTTATTTGTGCTTCCTCCATATTCCATTCTTCGTGGCTCGATGTTCTTCTTCTCCACTTTAGAGACAGGTTCCAAAAAATCCTCCTCTTCCATACCCTCATCCAGCCCTTCCTCTCACTCTTTGGTAGCTATTTTTCTGCTCATAGGGGTGGTAAGCGTTCTCCCCCTTCTAGTCCTGACTGTTGCTTGCTTCTCCATTCTTATTTTGGTCTTCATTTCATCCTCCATTTGTTCTCCTGCCAGTTATTCCACCATGACCTCTTCCTTTTTGCTTGCTCTTAAATCTTCTATTCAGCTTCTCTTCTACCTTCAAGGCAAACTGGTAAGCATATTCTATGGTGGCCATCCTGACCAGACTTAGCTCCTCTTGAATACTTGCTCTCAACCCATTTATGTAACATAATACCTTATTATTGTTGGCCTCAGAATGACCTGTTTTGATTAAAATATTATAGAACTTATTTGTGTATTATTTGATAAAATTACTTGAATACCTCAAACCCTACATTTTGTTTAGCAGATCCTATTCGTAATAAGATGGAATACTCTTCAACTTCTCCACCATATGCTCCCACCTTGTTATCCTTTATTTATCTCTTCTATTTTTGTTCAACTGTACTCCCTTTCACCAAATACTAGGATGATCCCTTAGCTTGGTCTTAGCAAATCTGACCCTCTCAGGATCTTCCACCTCCTCATACTCAAAATATTCTTCCATATTATTGATCCAATCGATCAAATATTCTAGGTTAAGATTTTTAGAATACGTAGAAACATCAAACTTTGGTCTCTTCCCAATTTGGGATATGGCTTTATACAATATGGCTTGTGTAGGATCTACTACCTCTTCTTCTTCCTCAAACTGGGCCTCTTCTTCTCTAGCTTCATCTTCACTCCCATATTCTTTCGTTGGCTCAAACCCTCTATGTAGCTCCTTTTGCAGAGCTTTAACTTATTTATGCAAAGCTCTAAAATCCTCTTCTGGCACCACAACATTTCTCCCACCATCATGATTTCTTTGTGGAGGCATTTTTCTCATGTTTCTCACAAACCCTAACCATAAATCTTGGTGCAAACTACCTCATATTTGGTGATCTATCTACACACTCAGGAACTCTTGCTCTGATACCACTTGAAGTAAATCTGAGATCAACATAATACACACAAACCACAAAAATAGAGAAATGTAATAAAATTTCATGTATTATTTTCTAAGAAGAATGGAGCTTACAAAGACCAACCCTTTAAAAATTTTAAACTTCTCTCTAGCATTAAAAACCATGGATACACAATTAGAAGAGCATAAATACAAACAAAAAGAGGATGTTTTCTCTCTATTAATAATTAGATTTAATTATTAATATAAACTAGAGAGGGGAGTTAATCCAAAAAAAGAAAAAGAAAAAAAGAAATGTGAAACCATGGATACACAATTAGAAGAGCATAAATACAAACAAAAAGAGGATGTTTTCTCTCTCTATTAATAATTAGATTTAATTATTAATATAAATTAGGGAGGGGAGTTAAGTTGAATAATTAAAAAAAAAACTAATTAATTTTGGGAAATCAAATGTACCTTTTTGGAAGAGATATTTTGAAAACCTTTATTTATTTGTGAAAAATGAAAACTTTATTTTTAGGGAACCAAATATTTTTATTAATTATCATGCTTTGATACCACTTGTTACATACTACATAAATATTTAATATCCATAATAATACTTCAATATTAAATTATTATTAACAACATGCAAACAATAATAATTTAGATTCAAATGCCATGAACAATATGTAAATATCAAATCTAAAAATAAATTAATAGAATCACAAATCTATAGCCACTAAGAGAGGGTAAAGTCTCACAACCACTTTGAGAGAGTGAAGTCTCCTATGCACATTGAGGTGACTTAAATCCAAATTATTTGTGATACAAACTAATAAAAAATTATTTCTATCTATAGATAAAATTAATAATAACCTAACCCTAATGATCAATGACTAACCAAATCTATGGCCTAATATAATAAAAATAGTCATCTAACATGTCTATATTGACACCGTTACTAATTACATACATGGCTCCTCGGTTTATAAAGTTTTATCCTCAAATCTGAAAAAGACTAGAAAATGCTCTTAGGATTGTAGAAGGTCCTACCCTTGATGAGAAACTCTTGAATGTCAAAGGTAAAATTTAGGATACAAAATTGCTTCAGGTTGAAGAGTGATTTCCCCTTCTACATCAAGGAATGGAAGCTCTATTTGGGACTACATCTTTTGGCCAATAACTGAAATTTTTGGAAACTTTTGTTTCTTTGAATATTTTTTTTAAAAAGCCTTTGTTTTGGCATGTAGGTCCATTAAGTTTTTTTTTTTTTAAATTTTCAGCTCAAAATGCACATTGTTCTTAATATCAAAATAGAAGTAACAAGTAAAATGTGGTGGAAGATTATTTTGTCATAAAGTATTTTTTTAAGAAAAATATTAATAATATTTAAATGTCAAATTTAAATATAATAAAGAAGCAAAAAGGTCTAATTTGTAATGAACAAAGATTTAAGAATTAATATTATAATATTTGAAATATTATAATATAAAGGTTTGAAAAAGGAAGCCCCAAAAAGTTTATGAAGGCAATAAAAATTAAATATTTCAAATATGTTTGAAGTTTTGGATTGTAAGAGAAAAGCTATATATAAGGTGCCCAAATTTTTCATTTATGCCCAATGTTTTTGAATGCGAAAATCGGACATTTTTTAATGCGAAAGAGAAGCAGAGGAAAAGACAAGACGAACTTTCAAGCAGAAAGCATAACGATAATACATTTGTTCCGAAATTGGAATTTAGTATAGGTGGCTAGTCCAGCTGGTTTGCCTAGCTGACGCTAAGGCTTAAATTCGAAGGGACTGCAACGCACTCAGCCTTTCCTTATGGTCATCTGCGTCAGATGGAGAGGCCACTACTCCTTGTCTGTGCTTAAATTATTGGCTGACCTCACAACCTCTTTCAAGCTCGCAGATCGCACTAAAACAAATGCTCATCATTCGAAGAATTAAAAAAAGATTCAGTCATATTTTTTCTACAAATTTTGTTACTTACAGTGCAGAGAATCTAAGCCTTAAACCTCCATTTTGTTGCTTAAGTTGTAAAACAAGTGTAACGATGGGTACTGCAGAATGTGACGGGAACGCGGGGAATGTTTTTTTTTTCTCTGGTGGGGACAGCATGTTTAATGTCGGCACCAGACGTGAAATATTCAAATGCGTGAAGCTATAAATACTGGTTTTCTAAACTCGTTCAGCACAACATTGAAGTTCAGTTCAGTTCAGATCCCACGTTGGCCTCTAATAAAACTAAATCATAGAGCATATAATTTGCCACGATTGTTGTCTGCACTTAAAGCAATGGCGGCTCGGCATTTTACGGCTTGGTCACTTCTGGTGGCAATGCTCTTTGTGTTGAGTGTTGTTAAGGATGATAATTTTAATGGAGTGGAAGCCAGGGAAAGCCAGTTCTTTAGCAAGGAAAGTCGATACGGTGGAACGCCTGCCGGTGTCGGCTCTGGATACGGTACCGGCGCCGGGGCCGGGCAAATGCCCGGGATGGGCAGCGGCTACGGCGCCGGATCCGGCTCGGGCTACGGTGCAGGTTCAGGAGCAGGCAACGGTGCCGGCTCCGGGTCCGGTTACGGCGCCGGTTCAGGGAGTGTTAGCGGCTCCGGTGCCGGTTCTGGCTCTGGTTACGGCGCCGGTTCAGGAAGCGGTAGCGGTTACGGAGCTGGATCCGTCTCCGGTTCAGGAAGTGGGTATGGAGCCGGTAGCGGGCTACGGTGCGGGCTCCGGTTCCGGCTCTGGTTACGGTGCAGGCTCCGGTTCCGGCTCTGGTTACGGTTACGGCTCGGGTTCAGGTTCTGGTTACGGTGCTGGCTCCGGTTCAGGTTCTGGCTACGGAGCAGGCTCTGGCTCTGGTTCCGGTTACGGCGTGGGCTCCGGCTCTGGATCTGGATATGGCGCGGGCTCCGGGGCCGGGTCTGGCTACGGTCCTGGCCATGGGTATTAGAGAAAAACCGATATCTAGCTGTTTCGGTGCCGTTCTCTATGTGTGGTCATAAGCTAGCACTTGCTTCATTGAAATGAATATTATGTAGTGGTAAAGGTGAAAACTAGGATTCATGTTGTTACTTGGTCTACGTTATTTTCTTCTGGATAATAAATAGTACTGTACTGGTGTAGATGATTATCGTATTGGTGTCGTCCCTGTCAGGGAGATCGTTGCCATACTTGTAATCGATATTGGATGAATAATGGTTGGAATTCATAGTTTTCTCCATGTCTGATTCTAATTCTATTGTGTTGATTTGGTGTCTCAAGCAACGACATTATTGGCCAGCTCTTGGTCGACGGTTTGAGCAAATCATATGAAGCAGAATTGTAATTCAGGTTAATTATTTTATCTTAACGTCGTTTCGACAACGCCTATTTTACTTGGATGTAAATAGAGCATCAGGTGAGCATGCAAGTTGACGACTATATATTAGTTGGACAAAGTACGAAAAACATTTCTTAAAAATATCATGGTAACACTCCGACTATGTATTGAATCGAGCAAACAACACATTTCCCTGCTGGCGATCACGAGTTGTCCGGATTGAAAGCGTTTGAGAATTTAATTTATTGAGTTATTGAATTTATCTCATCTGAAAATGGATATAATTCTTCTGTTGTCGACTGTAGAAAGAAGTCAAATTAAAAACGAACTCAATCCCCTTACTACGCCGATGTGGACAGACATGGCATGGAAGGGTAAATATACTTTCTGCAAATAGCTCCTCAAAACACCATCAACATCGTATACTTTGATATCAATTGTTCTTAAATGAAAGAATGAGGAATTGTATCAATTTTTACACACTTTCATTATTTCATTTATTCAAATTAAAATATTAAAAGAAAACTTTGCATAATACAAAATAATATGTTCAAACTTGATAAAAGTGTGTTGTTAATTTTCATGTTCAATTCGAGTATAAGTGTACTTATGAATGTATCAATAATTAATGTTGTACATATATTGTTATTTAATTAATTTTATAATTATAAAAATTATTCTTTATTGCATATATTTTTTAATTGGGTATAAGTGTAATAAATTATTTCATTATATAACTAATTATTATTAATTATTATTATAAATGTGTTTTCATTTAATTAATTTTATAACTGTACTATATCATAGGTTTTGCTAACCATTTCACTCGTGCATAGGTTAGATGATCTATATAAATGAAGATAGATTAATCAATTGTTGTTGAATCAATCAACATATAAGTTTATTACAATAGTTTTTTTAAACTAATAAATTATAATTTTTTATTTTTATATGTTTTTTTTTTTTAATTTTTATATTGATTTTTTTTAATTAATAAATAATTTATTTATTTACACTCATCTTGTTAAGTTGATATTTTATTTTAAAATTGTTTTTCTAATATTTATTTATTTTTAAAATTGGAACCAATAATTATATTTAATAAAAAATAAAAAATAAGAGAGGTTACGATAAAATGAGAGCCAGAAGAATCACAACTTGGGCTGCAAAGCTACCCAAACAATCAACATCATAGAGACCTAAGACCAAAAGCAAAATTAGACCCTAAAAGGTTGAATAAACATAATAACTAAACAAAAGGAGCCACTCCAAGAGAAGACCGAGCCCAACACTGATAGAACAACCTGATGCTAGAAAATATCACCCCTCAACCTGCTACACCGAGGCCTAAAAAAAATAGAATATCCTTAAGGTGAAAGGAGGTTAGGCGAAGCCATGTTGATAGTGCACGGAGCCTCATGCCAAAACCTGATAAAATTGATAATCACGAGTCAACTTGAAAGCCTGCAAATAGATTTGAACAATAACATCAGAAAATACTATAATATTTTTATTCAAAGAAAATTGACTAGAAATTGAATCTTTAGAATAGACAACAACACTCACCGGACTGAACACTTGTCCCTTTCCTGGTGCTTTCAGTGGCGTAAAAGGTTTAAAATGATTGTGGCATGGTGGTTATAGGGGTGAACTGCACAAAGATTTGTGTGGCGACTTCTGGGGTGGACAACGCAGAATACTGTGGTGGCCATAAAAGCTGGACAACCTACTCGGATTCATGGCGGCTATCGATTCCACCATGTAAATTAAAAAAAAAAAAAAGACAACATTCTAGATTTCCAAAGTTGGAAAAAAATAATAGCATGGAAGAAATTCCATAGAGTAGCAATATAGGTAGGCCAAAAACTTTTATCTCCAAAAAATATCATCTGCCATCTTCAGGATGAAAGGACTTGAACAATGAGTGAATCCAGGACCAAGTAGACTGAGCACGAGAGTAGAACCAAAATAGATGTTTGAAAGTCTCAAAATGACCACATGCTAGAAAATTAGGATTAGGAAGACCAACCCTACTAAGTCTCTCTCCCTTAAGGTTATTTTCTTCTTCTTAAAAAATACTTTATTTTTTTTCACATTATATGTTATTTTTTCTAATGTTATTTACCTCAATGTTTAATGTTTCAATTTTAAATTTCTTAATTTTTTTTTCTTTCTTGAATTACACTCTTTAGTTATTCTTGCTATTGCACATACATCTTCATTGTTTCACATAAAAATTCACATATATACAAACTTTTTAATTGAGTATTTATCCAACTTCCATTGTTGAATAATTTGCTTGATCACTCATCTAATTGTCAACTTTTTTCTTCTTAAACATAGGTATGATCTCATGACTTAATCAAAAGTGTCCTTAAGGTAGCATTATTATCCTACCAAAGTATATTGATAACTAGTTGCAATCACCAAGAGCAAGAGAGTATATTACAACCTGCAAGGTTCACTTTATTGTTAACAAGCAATAATGTTTTTGTTGTTTCACATTTTCATACGTTGGTAGATACTTTTATTGCTTTACATATTCATCTCTTGGCAAATACTTTTATTGCTTTACATATTCATATCTTGGCAAATACTTTTATTGCTTCACATCTTCATCTTTTTTCTCTTATGTGTGAGGCCTTGCTTCTATCACACATAATATTCAACAAGTAATTTTCATCACTCCACTTTATTTTATGGAGATACACATGCTATTGTTATTTACATTGGGGATCTACTCTTATTGCTATTTATCTTCTTCAATTACATTACTTCAACTCTCATGCCCTGTTAAAATATAAACTAGCAAGGATTTAAATATAGGACCTCCATGTTAAGGTTGTTTAGCCAAAGATATTTTTGTTCTTCCTTGAACCAACATGTGATTCAAATATAGGATTATTTTTATTCATTTTTCAACATCCCCCTAAACCAACATCACCCAAGCCACAAGCCACTCTACAGTGCCGGATATTAGCTTCAAATTTGGCTCCTAGCTTCAACCTTAACTTTGATACCAAATGTTAGATTCATATACTTCACTACTTAACCCTTATCAAAAACAATAAAAGTGTATAATTGTTCTCACAATTTCATGTACTCATTAATTCAAATCGTAACATTTAATTTTTTCACAATATATTTTATTAAATTTGAATACAAGTACAACATTCAATTATTTCAAGAATCTAACTCCATATAATTAATACTTGATTCAAGTATGATAGATGCACAAATTGAATGAGATAAATAAACCAATTGTTATTGAATACATTTGGAAAGCTTAAAATTATGAACATTTTAAAATTTAACTTTTTAAAGTTAAACATAACGATAAATAAATAAATAATTTTTTTATTGAATATCCCTTGTTAGAATAACTTTTTAACTAACAAATATATTTTTTTAATATTTAAATCTATCTTTTTATTTTAATGTATTTTTTTACTTTTTCTATATATTTTTAAAAATTTCCAGCTCATTTATTTTTTAAAACATAAACACGGGAAGAGTTATGTTTTAATATTGAGTACCCACAAAGAGTCATTTGAAACGTGAATCGAAAGACCAAACATTGAGATTTTGGTCTTCTCTCCTCAAACTTCCTGAAATGTGCATCTCTGTCTTATTGGGGTTACGTGTAAATAACTGTGTCCAATCCTAAACGCAGCCTTTATTGCTATTAATTCATCTTTCTGGCACCGCCACACCATATACTCGACCAAACCAATCGACGTTAAATAAAGTGTTATGGTGACTTCAATTCCCGAAATCTTTATATTACTCGTGCACACAAGGGTAGATTGCACTGATTGATGCGCGATAAAGCATCGCATTACGGTGAATATCGTTTAAGTATTTATCACAGAAAACAGTTACCATGAGAGCGACGTTGAAATATGTGCAAGTCAATCTTAAAATTGCCCTGTTATGTAACTTATTAAGTATGAAATAAGTGGGACTTATGACCTGACTGGTATGATTGCAACCCGTTTTACTTGCCTGGTCTGCCTGAGTGCTCTTGAATTTGAACTGGAGTGGTCGGATTGTGGGAGAGACGTCGTGTTTTGTTAGTGGGTTTGAGGTTGAATAGTCATTACATTGGTCGAATAGGCCTCTATCGTCATCTGTTATCCCCATCATTATGCCTAGGAGTTGTATTGGTCAAACAAACTGTAAATTGAGCTCTTCTGCCTCAACCGTTTTAGAGGTTCGTTCCTTGGCTATCGATTCATCCTCTGTTGCCATCTACATGCCAATGGTTTCTACCTTAACCTTAGCCACGCCCCTCACATCCACTAAGGACTGTACTGCTTCGTAGCCCCTCTAGTTAAGGTCTAGCACAATCGAGGAAATGTCAGCGAAATTCTCGATTTGAGAGCTCAAAAATATCGAGGAGGACAAGTCCCCAAATGAAAAGAAGAGAAATGTACCTCTCATGGAGGTTGCGAGAGTTGGAGAGGGAATCCCACAACAGATGTGAGTGGAAGAGAGCACAACAAACCAAGATCAAATGTCAGGCGAAGGAAACATTTCAATAATTTAAGGAGCAGTATAATTTTATAGTTTCTCTTGCCTAGCCAAGTCCTCTCATACATTATTCATACGAATTCCAGAATGATTGTTTTATGTTTTTAAAGAGTCTTTCTTTGAAAGATGAATTTTACAAATGTGTTGGCTCTAAGAAGTAATGCACACAAGAAATACAAAGAACATAACGTAAAACAAGTTATAGCTTTCCTTTCATTTATCCAAGCATTTATATTTATAACACACTTTGGGGGGGATTACATTCATTTATCTAGTCCTTATTAACTATTAATTGGGCAATGTAATCATACATCTTATTATTTAGACATCACAATAGATATTAAGTACATCATATTGACTACTAACAAAATTAATTTACTCTTTTTTACACCTTCTTTTATATATATATATAAAACTTTGAAGACCCTTTGTCTATTTAGGCTTTGTAGTTTATTAGGTATTCATTTACAATAGTAGTCTTCATCAAGTCTGCTCCTCTATCATGGTATCTTTATCATGATTATTTTGCATCTCTATACAATAATTGAAATATTGGATGTCTCATCCTCCACTTAGGGTGTCTCTTCTACATAATTGCATCTCTCTATAGTCTTCAAATGTCTCTTCATCCTCATCAATTAATGTGTAATCCTAAGATTTTTCAACTAGTTAGGCCATAACCATATAACATAAGGGTTTTCATGCGGCTAACCCATAACCACCACCAAATTTTATTGTGGTCTCCCTCCACTACCTCCATATTATGTGGTTCCTCTCAACCATCTAACCTCATGCATACATGAAGGCTTGATAGCTATCAACAATAATCACCATAAGTACAAAAACATCTATTACCTTTTTGTAGACACCAAAACAACACCAATCCGATTATGTGACTGCAAACACTGATCACTTTGACACACACAGCCCCAAGGGCAGCCCCTAGAGGTTAAACAATGGTCCTAACCACTCTCACAGCAGTTTTGGAAGGTCAAAAATCATTTTGGCACCTTCAGGCACTTTGCTCAATATTTGTTCCACCCTGGAACAAATTCAAACTAGGATTCTCCCCACCCGGGGATGAATTCAGAATTCACTCTAGGGTGGGGCAAATTGCAGGTTTGACGGGAAAAAATTCAAATCTTGACAAATGGTAGCTCGAATCTGCCACTTAATGCCTCCTTCATTTCATGGGAGCATGGGTGAGCATTTTCGAGCATTGGAGGCTGTTACAGGGGCAGTCATGAACCCCCTAATTAGGGAGGAATCTTCCCTCCCCTGGAAGGGCATGGCTGCCATGTGGCGCCTCTGCATGCTCATCCCAAGAGACCTCCGGGTCTATAAATTGATGAGTTTCCTCATCCCAAAACATGCAGAGAAGGAGATTTTTAGAGAAACGAAGTGCTGCCATTTTCTTTACACACCTCACACCTTTTGGATTTGTGCCTTTCACATCCTTGATCTCCTTTAGAGAGGAGGTCATTGGGTGACTATTGGGAGGATGAATCTCGAGCCCAAAACCTGACATCTGGCCATAATATCCCACCCAATTTGCTGATAATACCACACAAGAGGTTTTGGACCCATCCCAGGTGGATTGATGCCAAAATTAATCCCCAAACAGTGGGCGGCCTGCCCCATGGGCGCCCCCTCCCACACTGCCACAATATTAATTTCCCCATTTCGAAACGATGGGAATTCCATCATAGATTTGTTTTCTTTCATTTTTGCATTCAGTTCTATGATGCTTAGATAGTTTTTTTTTTGAATTTCGTCTCGTTTTGAACAAGTTTGACCATATTTCTATCTTTGCTCACTTCTACTAACTTACAGGTAGCATCATAAAATTCCTACTAATGGAGGCCAAATTGGGAAAATACGACCATCTGGGTCTTCCCAAAATGCCCCAAATTAGCTAACCCCAAGTTTGTAGGTCTTTTGGAGCTCTCTAGGCTAGACATTTGGGACAGTACCTTTTCAGCATTTTGTTGTAGGTGAATTCGTCCCGCCCCAGAGCGAATTCAAATAGGTGAGGAATTTCCTAACTATTATTTTTGTAGTGCCCTCCTGGTGATGTCTTTATGCCCCTATCCAATTTTTAGAGCATTTGGATTCATTTTAGTCTTAGTTTAATTCATTTTTCTCATCTATTTATCATAGGCTTGGGGATTGCATGTTTTGTTTTATCCATAGGTGCTATTGATTATATTTTGTTTCTTTGAACGCAGGACTAGAACATCAAAGGAGAAGTAAGGAATCAACATTCGCAAACACAAGCGGTGGCGACATTTTGGTCCACCCATCTTACATGTGGGCACGCGAAAGAAGGAAGGCTATCCATGGATGTAACCAAGAGATGGATTTAATGCTCCTCGCCCCTGAAAAGGGAGGATGTGAATTGTAACCGAGTTGTGAAATACATCAATAAAAGATAAGGGCTGTTATTTCATTTGGGTTTCAATTCATGCTTTCTCCATTTCATGCATTTTTAATTCGTAGGATTCAGCATTAAGTTTAGTTTCATTTTTTGCATCGTGCTTGGAGTCTCTCCTTTCTTGTTTCCGTATCCTCATGCTTTTAGTGGTGATCATGGTGGGACTCTGTCCTCTACCTTTTTGGATCAGAAATTTGATCAAAATTTACCTTGCTTGCAGGTATCTTTCATTTTTGGAACGCGAGACTGCTATTCGTTCCAGTCTGTGGTGAACACAGAACTGTAATTCGTCTCACCCAACGATGAATTGGAATGCGCCCCACCCTGGGACGAATACAGTCCTGTAATTTGTTCCACCCCAGGATGAATTCTAGTCTGTGAAGTTTTCAGGTAGAAACTCAGGACCGACAGATGTGGGCAGAGAAGAGGTAAGGATTCTACGTTTTCCCTGTCATTTTCTGTTTTTAGTGTTCCTTTTTTTTGGGTTATTTGTTTGCTTAGGGAAAGTTTTTCTTTTTGCTGTTTGCTTGTTTCATTTTGCAAAATAAAAAGAACCCCACACACCACACGACAACTTAAAAACCAAGGTGCTGGTCGTAAAACCCCAGCCCTTGATCAAGACCAATGGTGGATTTCATCACCACCTTGGCTTGAATTTTGCATCCATTACCCCGATTGCAACTGTTGCTAGACGTAAATCCTGACGAAAGCTGACCGAGTGTAGCTGGGGTGATTCCTAGCACACGAGGATAAGTCTTCTATGGTAGGTGTCATAAACAGGGTGATTCCCCTTTCATACCGCCTATGTTCCACGTACCATCTGCTCTCACGTACCTATAGTTTCCCTCACGTAAGGGCGGGTATATAGAGAGGTTGGTATATCGGCTTGGAAATGGTATATCAAAGGGGCGACCAATTTTGGGAGTCATAAGAGCCCTCATTTTGCATTTAAATGTTCTTTAAAAACCTTCAAAACTAGAAACAAAAGGAAAAAAAAAAAAATCAAAACACACTAAACCAGGTTAGGACACACTCTCAATATTTAAACGAGATAATCACTGTTTGTGTATGTGTGTGCTCCTTTTTTTTTTTAGTGTAGCATAAAAAATCATAAAAGAGATAAAAATCTACATAGCTTGTAGGAAAGCACCACCATGGTGTACACACGTAGCCAAGCCAAATCAAGGGCGGAAGCTACGAAAAGTGTACAAGATGGCACAAGGCGTCCCGACCTGCAAGAGAGTCCGCATCAGTCCATTTCAAGATGGAACTATAGGGACACTCATTTGAGGGACACACCCGTTCATCATAGCCCCTTTCAAGAGGATTCCTTACACGTGGCACTCAACATAGACAAGAAAGCTCCCTTAGAAGCTCGATATGAGTGGCCATTGCACAATGAAGCGCTAGAGAAGCATAGTGTCCATGAGGAGAGGCCACATGATTATGGCATCCCTCATTTGCCCCCCATCACTGTTAGAACCAATAGACAAAATCCAGAGCGCAAGGCTCTTCAAATCGAGCAAGATAACTCTGCCCGCCCCTTTCACACATATGAAAGGGAGCACGAGGAAGATGATTACATTCCTCAAGAGCAAGATACAATGCGTGGGCCATGCGCCTCTGCACCAGCTAGATACCATGATCACCCATTAAGGCCAGAGCCTCAGGTAAATGCCACCAACCTCGATAGAGGGAAGCGACCTATTGAGATCTCGGATCACCACGACCGAGGTAAGTACATAGGAGAGGCATCTAGGCCTCCTAGGCTCAAGATGGCAAAACAAATCGACCTGGCAGTCGCCAGACATACCGCTCGCCAAGCGCAGATCACGTGGCTTGAGCAAGATCAACAACAACTAGAGCATTTATATCGCCTTAGCAAAGAGTGCATTAGGCACCAAACAGATGAGCTACTGCATAACCTAGTGCCTGAGAGGGTCCCGACCCCTCGCACCCAAAGGGCACAACCATATGAGAGGCATAATCCCCTGGTGTGAGATAGGTCTCCACGACCTTACCAAGTGCTACCTCCGAGACCCCCTAGACCTGAATGGGAGGCCACTCCCTAGAACAATGATGGGTACCCTCTACGGGGACCCACCCTGGGTCATAGGTCTCGCCCAGAGACTCCTCAAGCAGCTTACGAGGAGTATGAGCAAGAAGATGAGCGGGCTAAAATGCCCTACCTAGGCGGAGGAGTTGCCATCCGGCCACCCCTTCAAAGGCCTCAAGTCTCCCACAACCCTCAACGGGAGCAAACCAAAGAGGAAGAAATTAAATCCTCAGATGCATATAAAGTGCTACTAGAGCGTTTGGAGTTTGTGGAAACCAAAACTTCTAGGCCTCAAAAGCCCACTTTACGCCAGCTCCGTAGTCATCCTGTGCATCCATAAGTGCCTGCACCTCCTTATCTTGAGCACTTTAAGCTGCCTCAGTTGGCAACCTTTAGAGGTGAGGAGGATGCTCAAGAGCATGTGACAAGGTTCCTGAGCCAATGCTTCGGCATTCAGGACAATGATGCTTTGTTATTGAGAACATTCATAACCACATTCATAGGCCCTACCTCAGATTGGTTTACTCAGTTACCAAAGCATAGCATTAACAATTTAGATCAGTTAGTGGATGCGTTCCTCGAATGCTTCACCTTCAATACCAAGAAGAAGGCATCACTAAGTGACTTAGCTAGCCTTAGGTAGTATGAGGAGGAGACCATGGCGGCCTACGGGAATCAGTGGAGGACATTGCTCTCAAAGCTGCCCTACCTCCCTCCTATGTCCGACCTCACTCAGATGTTCTCCAAAAGTTGTTTGAGATTGATCTCTGTGCTATTGCAGTTGCAGCAATATGCAACCCTAGAAGAAGCTCTGGCACATGCTAGAATTATTGAAGAGATCAAAATACAGGATGGCAAGATAGCCAAGCCTAAGAAAAAAGAGTGGACTAAAAACACTAAAGCTGGGACCACGCAACAAAAACCCACTGCGGTTAACCAAGTTGCAATCAACGTCCCTAAACCTATGCAAGAAACTCAGCCTCAAAAGGCTAATTATCAGGCAGTGCCTCCCAACAACTATGACAAAGAAAATCAGAGGCAAGAGCAGAATTAGCAGCGTCGCCCTAGGCGACAATTCACACCCTACACAGAGTCCAGAGACTCCTTGTTTGACCACTTGTTAGTGGCAAACCTGATCAACCTACCAGAGATTCAGACTATAGATCCCAACGCACCCAAGCCTAAGGGGTATAGGGAGGACTTGTACTACAGGTTCCATAGGCGGTAGGGACATGACCTAAATGCATGTTGGAAATTTAAGGGCTTGGTGCAAGACCTGATTGATAACAAGACACTAGTGATGGATAATCCCGTCACACCAAGCAATCAACAAATGGAGGTCTTCAAATACCCCTTCTCGGCTCATGCTCCATAGGCAAAGACCCTACAAGTTAACGAGGTCACATAGAACTACCCCATGAAGGGGTATGTAGGGATGATAAGTATAGTGACCCAAAATAGGAGGTATCCGAGAATGAATGCTCCTGCAACAGCAGCAGGAGAGGTGCCAAAAACTTTGCAACCACAATAGCACCTTGCACAACCTCCTCCACCTAAGCCGGTGGCCACACTTTGGACCAAACTAACTCAAAGTTTGAGGACCACCTCGGCTAGGCTCTCCATATACGAGCTTATACAACAATCTACACCCCATCGAGAAGCTCTAATGGAGATTTTGAAAGCCATCGAGTTGCAGCCCCATGAGAAAAATTCTTTCAACAACTTTGTGGGGCATGTAAAATGATGCACTAAGCCAGTCATCACATTTTGGGAAGACAAATTGAGATCAGTGACTGATGACATGGCAGATCCACCCCTGCACGTTATCATGCGGGTCAACGGGATCCCATACAAGAGGGTGTTGATAGACACTGGCTCGTCCAGCAACATCATCACAACTGTGGCTCTCAAACATTTGAAGTTGCCCGCATCCCATATCATAGCTTCCACCTACACTCTATGAGCATTCAATGACGCAATATGCTCGACAGTCGACACAATAGTCCTACCAATCCAAGTAGGACAAAAGACCATACCCACATTGTGCCACGTATTGGAGGGTGAGATGGCCTACAACATCTTGTTGGGCTGACCATGGATTAGGGACATGAAGTGTGTCCCTTCGATAGCTCACCAATGTTTAAAGTATACATTTGAAGGGGAGGTGCATGTAGTCCCGACGGACTTAGAACCCTTCAAATATTGTAATGCGGTGAAGCTGATGCCACAATCGACCCTGCCATCGATGCATTTGGACTTCCAGTTAAATCCATCTAAACAGGGTCTGATTCCGTAGGCATCCCCATTAATAAGTTCTTCAAAATCCCAATCGGGTTCATCTTCATCGTCTGGTCCTCCACCAACGACGTCATCTATGGGGGCCAAACAGAAGGACAAAGGGAAGAAACCCCTGGAAGAGGCAAAACCTTTGGAAGAGACACTACCATCAGTATCAACTATCTCTACGGAGGAAATACCTAGCCGGATGGAAGTCGAGGCTTCTAGCCCACCCGACATGGAGTGGACTCAAGGAGAACTTCCATTCCCTCCCCCTAAACCACCAATGATCACCGTTGAAATGGCCAATACGGGCCTAGGGGAGTATCTGGTGTGGAATATTGTAGCAACACCCGCACTAGAGTCCATGCAGGACATGGGGAGACCTCACCTTCCCATTGGCACTATTGTTCCCTTAGGCTACCCGCAAAATAAGACAAACTTTGTGTATGGGGGCCTTGATCATGGCATTGCACCATGTACGCAAGAGGACGAAGACGAAGAGCCTTTTGCTGAAAATGTCAACTATTTTTCTAACCCAGAATTTGCTCTGAGATACCTTGGCCAATGCAATTGGCATGGATATGGGTTAGGCCGATATGAGCAAGGGATACGTGTTCTTTGCCAACCAAGATACCAAATTCCATACGACAAGTCAGGAGTAGGGTTCAACCACCCCCTCCCCTTGGACATCTTGGTGGAGAACATGCAAGGCCTAGGGATAGGCAACAAGGGGGGATTGGCATCAGATCCATATGCCAACCCTAACACCACATATACATTGAGGGATTATCTCCCATTAACAAAAATCAACCTTGTTGGCTCTAGCAATCCCTTCCCTTTGCTCGAGAGAGGAGAGAGCTCGAGAGCTCATTTTTAGGGAGGGTCTAGACAATGGCAAGAAGGGTCCTCAGAAGATGAATTGGAATATGAGGTAGCACCATGGGACCCCTTTGAATTAGATAGCAATCACTCACAGGTGATCCCCATGGATGATTATCAAGAAAGCCTCTTGACAATGTTCCCCTTGGATGCTCCCATCGAGCAAGCGCCGCTCCAAGGAAATCAAGTTCCCCTATAGAGAGCGGAACAACCTAGGTGGGGCTAGATCAATTTGCTTGAGCAAGGCGAGCCTTCAATGCCACAAGCAGTCGGAGCCAATGAAGGCCTTTGGATCTTCGATAGTGATTATGAGGACGAAACTGAGATGGCATATCTTAATCACATGCGGCAAATGCAATGACCATACCCCTTGGAGATTAATGACTTGTTCGAGCAATTAAACATAAGGCTTGGGCATGAATGGTACGTAGACCCAACGCGGTGGGACCAAGTGTTGGATCCACTACTCTGGGCATATGAAGCATACCTTCCACCCAGAGACCCTATAGTGCCATCCATGCCGAGGGTAGACCCTATCTTCCTATCAGCACATAGGGTCAATCCATTCATGCCAATCCCTACAGATCCAGATCCGAAGCACAGAGAACATCCAAAGTGTTCGAGTCATCACACCCATGGTAATGGAGACCAAAATCATTTCATCAACATGATCTCCATTGACTTAACCGCCCCCATCCACAATCTGACCGATCCAGCATGGTCCTTGCATCTAGACATAGATGCCATCGACTAGGATCATGTCAATTCATCTCCATCCCCATCAGAGTACTGGCATTTCGATAAAATGCTTCATTTTACCCCAGGGTCAACTCAGGATATCTTTCATGCTGAAGAGGAACCCGAGGTTCCCAACGCAGATTTAAACTTAGCAAATGATATCCATTTGATCCCAACTCCACATCAGTTGGAGGACGGATCCCACATGTCGGTCGAGGAGACGACTGACGTAGACATCGGCTTAGACCTAACAAATCCATAGATCATCAAGCTAGGGGTAATTTTATCCCCCGAAGAGCAAGCCGACTACATTGCCCTTCTCAAAGAGAAGAAGGAGGTTTTTGCATGGTCATACAGAGACATGCCGGGGCTAGATCTATAGCTAGTCATGCATAATCTAACGCTTGATCCGATAGTCAAGCCAGTTAAGCAAAAACTACGTAAGATGCACCCAACAGTGGCCTTGATGGTCAAAGACGAATTGCAAAAGCTATTGGATGCACAGTTTGTCATCTACGTGGATTATCCACCATGGCTGTCCAACATGGTGCCCATCAAAAAGCCTGACGAGAGGATTCGCATATGCACTAATTTTTGAGATCTAAACAAAGCGAGTCCTAAGGATGATTTTCCCTTGCCGAGCATCGACGCATTGGTAGACACTACAATGGGTCATGAAATGCTTTCCCTCATGGATGGTTTCTTGGGATACAATCAAATTTGTATCAATCCCGAGGACCAGCTAAAAACGATGTTCACAACGCCTTGGGGAACATTTTGTTATAAGGTCATGCCTTTCGGCCTTAAAAACACTGGCGCCACCTACCAACATGCCATGACATACATCTTCCATGATTACATGCACAAGACTTTGGAAGATTACATGGATGATTTGTTGGCCAAATCTCTTTTGCACCTAGATCATCTCGATGACTTAAGCAAGATCCTCGATCGCCTCATGGAGCATAAAGTCAGACTGAATCCCAAGAAGTGTGTTTTTGGCATCACATCTGGAAAGCTCTTGGGTTTCATAGTCTCAAAGCATGGCATCGAGGTGGACCCAAACAAAGTCAAGGCAATCCTTGAAATGCATCCCCCAACTACCATCAAGCAGCTCAGAAGCCTACAGGGAAAGGTCGCATCGATCAAGCGCTTCATAGCACAGCTATCTGACAAGTGTCGACCAATGAACAAGTTGTTGCATAAGGGGGTAGCATTTCATTGGGATGACGAGTGCTAGTCAACCTTTGACGACATTAAACAATACTTGGCTTCACCGCCAGTATTGGCACCACCTAGACCAGGAGTGCCATTCTACTTATACATCTCAGCTATTGAGGTGGCACTGGGAGCCATGTTAGCCTAGAAGAATGAACTTCATAGAGAACAGGCTACTTACTATCTTAGCCACACCCTGGTCAGCTATGAACTTAACTATGCATACATTGAAAAACTCTTCTTGGCAGTGGTGTTTGCTACCAAAAAGCTATGCCATTACATGCTGAGCAACAAGACGTATGTTGTGTCTAAGGAGAATCCATTGCGGTACATGATGAGTCATACTTATCATAGTAGTCGCACGGCGAAATGGATCATGTTGTTGACGAAATTTGACATAGAATTTATCGAATAGAAATCCATAAAAGGTCAGGTCATAGCCGATCAACTATCAGAGGCTCCTCTTGAAGACGATCAGCCTCTGGTCATAGAACTACCCGATGATGGGGTCTTCCATGTCTCAGAATCACCAAATTCTGACGAGCCTGAGTCACAGGCTGACATAACCCTATTTTTCGATGGTTCTAAATGTGAGCAAGGTGGTGGCACGAGAATAGTATTCTTCACACCGTAGGGTGCTCCAATGCCCTTGTCATTTAAATTAAATTTCTCATGCACCAAAAATAATGCAGAGTATGAAGCCTTGCTCATAGGTCTTCAGAAAACAATCACCATGAACATTAAATGATTGAATATCTTTGGTGATTCACTATTAATCGTCAACCAAGTCAAAGGGGTATTCTAATGCAAATGCCTAGTTCTGCAGGCCTACAAAGCCCTTGTGGACAAATTCTTGGTAAAGCTTGAATGGTACGACATCGAGGCACTCCCTCGATCATCGAATCATTTTGCGGACACTATGGCCTCTTTGGGGTCGCTAATCCTGCAAGACCTTTCTGGTGATATGACAACCATTCAAGTCAAAACACTATCGCAATCAGCGATGGAGTGAGCAAGCTCTGATTTAACGCCAGGAATCCACTTGATCCAGATTGAGCCGTCCATGGACAGGTTCTCTCGAATCTACGATCGTTTGAATCATGCCAACTGGGGGTCCTTGTTCTCCCCTACTCCCATTAATAGCAACACCATGCTATTCTTACAAGCTCTCTCCCGCTCAGCGTTTGCTAGGGATGAACTTCAAGAGGGATTGGCCGTTCAGACTATCGAGGTTTTCGATCAGCAGGATTGGTATGCACCCGTCAGGGACTACCTCAAGTTAGGTAATCTCCCGCTTGGATTGACGCACACCTCAAAATGAGCACTCAAGAAGAAAGTGGCAAAGCATGTCTTGTTAGGAGACATTTTGTACCGTCGTAGCTATGAAGGAATCCTCCTTCATTGCTTGGACCAGCAAGAGTCCACTTGGGCGATCGCCCAAGCGCACGATGGTACATGCGGTGGCCACTTCAATGGTATGGCCATCGCAAAGCACATTCTTTGTATGGGCTATTATTGGCCATATTTAGAGTAAGATTGTTGCGCATATGTGCGAAAGTGCATGAAGTGTCAACATCATGCTAATTTGACCCATGTACCTTCCCAGGCCTTGCAGTCGATCCAATCGGCTTGGCCATTTTTGTAGTGGGGCTTAGATCTCATCGAAAAGATCTCCCCTATGTCGTTCGACCATCACACGTTTATCATAATGGCCACAGAGTACTTCACCAAGTGGGTGGAAGCGATTTCGCTTACCTCTACGACTGGACCCCGCATTGTGGAGTTCATTTTGCATAACATCATATGTCATTTTGGTATTCCATCCAAGATAATCTCGGATAATGGGACGTCATTCAAGAACAAATATGTGCATGCTTTGACCACAAAGTACAAAATTCAGCACAGTTTTTCGACACCCTATTATCCGTAGGCAAATGGGAAAGTAGAAGCGTCAAACAAAATGCTAGTTGCTATCCTTAAAAATATAGTCATAGATAGTCATAAGGATTGGCACATCCAAATCCCACTTGCCCTATGGGCTTATCGCACTAGCATTCGGATGCCCACCGGGGCAACTCCGTTTTCGCTTGTGTATGGCTCCGAGGCAGTCATGCCTCTCGAGTTGGAGATTCCCTCCCTATGCATATCAATGCAAGAGTTCATCGATGATGACACTACATGATAGGCCCGGTTAGACCAGCTTACGTTGCTTGAAGAACGATGTGTTAATGCTCTCGAGCATTTATGTATCTATCAAGAGCGACTTAAGAAAGCATACAACATGAAATTTCACCTGAGGGACTTTCAGATTGGTGACTTGGTCTTAAAATAAAACCAACAGAACTCTAGTTTGCCATCCCATTTAAGGGACAAGTTCATGGCAAACTGGTTAGGTCCATATATAATTGATAGCAAAATAGGACCTAGAACATACCGGCTAGCCTCTCTTGACGGAATCAAGGAACTAGAACCCTTGAACATCAGTCACTTGTGGCCATTCCATATTTAAAGGAGCCATAGCCCACCCAAAAAGCTCCAAGGATTCCCATAATCGCTTGGTCAACCCAAAATGCTCCAAGGATTTCCATAATCGCTTGGTCAATCCCCAAAATGCTCCAAGGATTTTCATAATCGCTTGGTCAATCCCCAAAATGCTCCAAGGATTTCCGTAATCGCTTGGTCAATCCCTAAAATGCTCCAAGGATTTCCATAATCCCTTGGTCAACCCAAATGCTCCAAGGATTCCCATAATCGCTTGGTCAAAAATAAGAAAAATTCAAAAACAATAAAATCATCAAAAATAACAAAAATTTGCATCTCATTTCCATGCATACACAAAATCATCATAACAGTACAAAGCTCTTTTGCATCTCATCTGCATACTCACAAACATCAATCCCTCAAAAATACAAAAATATATAGTTGCATACATTGCATATTTGTGGTCATACAGGTCAAAGCACCATAGACTATCATTACTTGGCAAAAACCATCATCTTCTACATTTTTCCACTTTATCAATAGCTCATCGCCTATAACCACCATTCACGTCATTTTTCCTTATCATAATCAGTTGTTTTCTAATGTATCAAGAGTTTTCGTCATTCAGTCGTCATTAGATTTTTAGCCACATACTATACCAAGTCAGATAGATTTTACGAAGGTAGAATTCTACTTGGATCACACCTTGTTACGTAGCATCCCGACACAAGTTAAAACATATAACAAAATTCCCAAGTTGTGTGAATGAAAGATGAACCCTGCAAAGCAATCCAGGTCACCATAAGTGAAACGACTATCTTGCTCATCCCCCTGTGCGAATGACCCCAAGAATGCTAAGAGTTGGCAAAAGGACAAGCATCCTCCCTACCCAATTCCCCAAGAATCCCAAGTTCTCAAAAAGTTGCAAAACATCAACAATTTGCAAAAATCAAAACTCCAAAATTTGACCTCACAACCAAAGTGCACACATCAAAAGGCACAAACAATAGTGATTCTCATCACTCCATATCCTAATCCCTTGCTCAAAAGAAAAAAAATTAAAAACAAAAATAAACAGTGATTTTTATCACTACAAAAGAGCAAGTATCCCAATACAATTGAAGAAAAGAAGGGAGTCGAACTTGAATCCCTGGAACTCTCAGCATTTCGATAGGTCATGAGGCAAACCTCACATCCGGTTTGGTTGATAGCCTATTGGTCACTGGTGGTAAACCTCCTGCATGATGATATATCTGCCACATTAACTTGTGCACAGATCAATGTTTGCATGTAGATGAGCTAGCTTATGGTATCCTATGATAGCACCACAGACTAATCTGACTAAACACAACAAAGGAGTTAGTGGAGCTAATCGGGTGATCCTCAGTACAGGTTTGGTTGATAGCCTATCTAGCACTGGCGGTATCCTGACCAACACCACATAAATGAACTCAATTGCACACACAGGGATGTGAAATAACTTGGTCCAAAACAAGTCCGATTCATACCTTGTTCAAAAAGTCTTGTGAGATAAAGTACAATCATGGCTAGTTAGTTAAAACATCTGAGTCTCAAAAAACCTTAACTACATTCGAAACCAACTTGCTATATTTTAGTCTCGCCATACCAAAAAAAAAAAAAAAAAACAAACAACAGGTATGCCTACAAAGCTATTCACCGCAGCAATCGCCTAGGACAAAAAGCCATAAAGTTCTAAACAGTCTATGGTGCGACTACCAAACATCACAAATTCCATTCATCTATTCCATTTGCATATCATATCAATTACAAACATTCACATTTTAGCACAACATATGCATTCATCACTATAACTTAACATGCATACATCCATATTCATCAATCATCATGCATAAAATCAAATCATCACATACGCATAAACAAAATAAAGTCGATATATATATATCAGCAAAAATGCCCGCAGGCTACAAAGAGCTGGTCCTCTAACCCCGCAACAAAATCCAAAATCTCAAAACCCCCAAGCCTAAGGCATCGGCCACCATGATCACGCAGGATCGGTGCGACGGGAACTACCCCCCGTGGTGTGGGTCCTATGGGACCCCTCAGGGTGGCTGCTTTTAGCCCTCGCATCATGCCTACTACCGCCTCCCTCATCCAATCGCTTGCGATGAGATGATGCTGACTTCTCAGTATCACTGCCCCTCGTTCGACGTGATGACCCACCTCTCGAGGGCTCAGGTAACCGCCCACCGAGGCGGATAATCTCTCCCTCCATATCCATCCGATGCCGAGACCAATCTGCCTCCCATCGTAACCATTCTGCCTCCCACCGATGATAGTAAGCTACTGCATCATCATGCTACGCTAGCTGCATCCATAGGAGATCCCTCTCTTATGCAGTGTTGGTGTCCCCATCCCCCTAGCGGTGTGCAACGAATGCGCTCTCCCGCTCCACCAGCTGAGCCCGTAGGAGATCCCTCTCCTGCAAAGCTTCCCCCAACTCCTCATCCCACCTCCGTAGTAGCTCCGCCAACCGTGCAATCTCCATGCGTAGCCTGGACTCCATGTCCTTCACTTCTGCCTGAGGCGTAGGCATATCTGGAATAGTAGCCTGCTCTGGCTCCCACTGCTCCATGATGTCCTGCATCTCCGGCTGATCCGAACCCCACATCCTCATCCTCCACCTCCACCATATCTGCATCCTCTTGAGGAGGTCCCTAAGCATCTCTGGGTGCCTCGAAACCCTCCCCACTCACGGCTGTTGCCTCCGCACCTCCCAGTGGCCCCTCTCCTCGCCATCACCGTAGTACCCACCACTGGTCGTACTCGTGGTAGTCCCGACATCATCCACATCCGGGATGTCGATCACCGCATCTGAATCCTCGCCTAGTGGCACAATGACCGGTCGATCCAGAGTCCTCTTGTCCCCCTGGTGTTGATAGACCACGGGTTCACCAGGAAACCCCTGGAGCACCCCAAATTGTTGTGTCACCTGGCTATACGAGAAGAACTCCTGCTCGGTCCCATATTGCCCGATCAGCCACCGCTCCCTGTGTACCCACTGGAGCCACTCTATAGCCTCAGGCAAAGCTAGATAGTCCTGATAGGGTCACCAGAACACCTCTCTCAAAGCAAGCTGAGCGAAGGCATTGACATAGTGCCCTACGACACCTGCCCATCGTTGACTCTATCCTTACTTCTCAGACCACCGCCACAGAGCCGCATAACTAATATCCTTATCCGTCATCTCTACCCATGTCATCCATGGTAGCCCCGTAGGTCTCTCCACCGCTATGTGCTGCCAACCCCAACTCTACAACAAATAGCTACAGTTGATCCCCTTTCGCCTTTGGTAGCGGACCTCATATAGCTCCCCATACAGCTGTGCCAACAACGTCTGTCCCCATCTCAGGACCAAAGGCTCCTGCGTCGAACACTCTACCAGTCGATAGACCACATCCAATAGGTTCCACGGGAACCTCGCACCTGATGAGTCAGGTAGTAGCATGTTGGAAATGAGGCCCATAAGCAATGCGTGCCTCACTCCCAACACCCCCCTCTCAAACCACCATCGAACCAGAATCCTGCCCATATGGCAGTCAACCTCTGCCATCTCCACTGGACCATCCACCCCCAACTCCTCCCCGTGCCCGAAACATTGTATCAGTACAACTATCTACTGATCATGCGGTGATGTTCTGATCGATAGTCCATCTATCGAAATCCACAGAAGTCGATAAACATCCTCCAAGGTCACTGTCATCTCCCCTGTTGGGAGATGGAAGGTGTTGGTCCGGGGATCCCACAGATTGATCAGGGCCATCAGATAGGCCCGATCCCCAACCACAAGCTCCAGTTGAGCCACCTGCTTGAGCCCAAGGGCATCAAGCCACTCCCAGTCAGCCATAGTTAGCGCCCCCTGCACTTCCACAAAAATAGTAGGTACACGATACCGGCTCTTCACAACCTGCAAAAGAAAACAACACACAAACATTAAAAAAAAAAAAAAAAACAAAAACTTTTCACCTAGGTTTTAACTACGTTTTCCACTCAGTTCTAAGCTAAATCTTGGTTTGTGTTCAGCTAAGTTTTAGGGTTTCAATTTTACTTTTGAAAAGCAACATAACAACGAAAATTAAACAAATCACTTGCAGTTTTAAAACATATAACAAAAGCAATAACGTTAAGGAGCACTTACTGGTCTCGCTTCGACTTTGCCGCTCGATCCGGTTTGTGCACTCATGGTGGCAGGAGAAATTTGGTAGCGCTTCGCTTCATAGAATTGACCTCCTCCTCAGAGCTCCAAATCGCCCAAAAAAACAAGTGCAAATGAGCCCAAAACCTAGTTTTGGCCTTTAAATAGGCTTTTTGAGCCTGTAATCATTCCTCCCTAGAATGAGCACTCTGGTTAGCACTCGTTCCACCCTGGGATGAATACTACATAGGAATTCGTCCCACCCTGGAACGAATTCAGCACACAAATTTCAAAAACAGCAAAAAAATGCACAAAAATGCACCAAAAATAGCAATAAACTGTCCAATGAGAGTGCTTTTGCACTTGACATTTCGGGCATGCAAAATAGACGTCGGGGTCACAAATCCTCACTATCCTACTCCCTAAGAAGGCTACCATAGCCGGACCACTCCATGGGAAGATGGATCTTCGAGAATTTCATCCCCACAAGGCGTCCCCAAAAGGGTCCAAACCCACCCAAAAATAGCAATAACATTGCCGAACGAAGGTGCCTTCGCGCCTGACATTCTTGGCATCCAAAATAGATGTTGGGGTTATAAATTATCACCATCCTACTCCCTAAGAAGGCCACCATGGCCGGACCGCTCCACGGGAAGACGAATTTTTGACAATTTTAGCTCTAGAACGCGTCGCCAAAAGGGTTAACACCCACCAAAAACAGGTCTAAATGTCAGAAAACTGCACACCATTCAATGATAAAACTCTGAAGGCACCCTTACAAAAGTCATCTTGGGTCAAGTGACTCATCACTTTTCTCATGTCGGTCATTCCCTCATCGATTCGTCGCTTGAGGGGGTAGTCACACTTAGTCACCAATCAACACAAACACACCCAATCAAGGAAATGGCATGCATTCAAAGAATCATTGACAAAGACAATCACACCCCTGCTTGGGGCAGTAAACAAGCAATAATCACAAGTTGATCAAACACTTGGCATTCATGAATCATGAACTCAAGGTTCTCATAGAAAAAAGGTTGCGCCCTTTGCCTATTCATGACTGATCAATGTCCAAGTTCAAGTAACACCTCACTGAACAAGGTTAACACTTGAATGAAGTTCCTTAGCTCGTCAGAGGCAAGGATTCAAGAATGCATGCCCTTTCCATACTTGGGGCATCAAAATTTGGTTAGGTTACTAAGAAACCCTAATCATTAGTGCTTTGGTTATCTATTTTTGCTCGGTGCTGCACCATGCACAGCGCATCCCAAAAAGGGGCATCTGTAGACACCAAAACAACACCAATCCGATTATGTGACTGCAAACACTGATCGCTTTGACACACACAGCCCCAAGGGCAGCCCCTAGAGGTTAAACAGTGGTCCTAACCACTCTCACAGTAGTTTTGGAAGGTCAAAAATCATTTTGGCACCTTCAGGCACTTTGCTCAATATCCGTTCCACCATGGAATGAATTCAAACTGGGATTCGCCCAACCCGGGGATGAATTCAGAATTCGCTCTAGGGTGGGGTGAATTGTAGGTTTGACAGGAAAAAAGTCAAATCTTGACAAATGGTAGCTCGGATCCGCCACTTAATGCCTCCTTCATTTCATGGGAGCATGGGTGAGCGTTTTCGAGCATTAGAGGCTGTTATAGGGGCAGTCATGAAGCCCCTAATCAGGGAGGAATCTTCCCTCCCCTGGAAGGGCATGGCTGCCATGTGGCGCCTCTGCATGCTCATCCCAAGAGACCTCCAGGTCTATAAATTGATGAGTTTCCTCATCCCAAAACATGCAGAGAAGGAGCATTTTAGAGCAACGAAGTGCTACCATTTTCTTTACATGCCTCACACCTTTTGGATTTACACCTTTCACATCCTTGATCTCCTTTAGAGAGGAGGTCATTGGGTGACTATTGGGAGGACGAATCTTGAGCCCAAAACCTAAAATTTGGCCACAATATCCCACCCAATTTGTCGACAATACCACACAAGAGGTTTTGGACCCATCCCAGGTGGATTGGTGCCGAAATCAGGCCCCAAACGGTGGGCGGCCTGCCCCATGGGTGCCCCCTCCCACACTGCCACAATCTTAATCGCCCCCTTTCAAAATGATGGGAATTCCATGGCAAATTTGTTTTCTTTCATTTTTGCATTCAGTTCTATGATGCTTAGATAGGTTTTCGTTTGAATTTCGTCTCGTTTTGAACAAGTTTGACCATATTTCTATCTTTGCTCGCTTCTACTAACTTGCAGGTAGCATCATCAAATTCCCACTAACATAGGCCAAATTGGGAAAATCTGACCATCTGGGTCTTCCCAAAATGCCCCCAATTAGCTAACCCCAAGTTTGCAGGTCTTTTGGAGCTCCCTAGGCCGGACATTGGGACAATACCTTTTCGGTGTTTTGTTGTAGGTGAATTCGTCCCGCCCCAGAGCGAATTCAAATCGGTGAGGAATTTCTTCACTGTTCTTTTTGCAGTGCCCTCCTGGTGATGTCCTGATGCCCCTTTCAAATTTTTAGAACATTTGGATTCATTTTAGTCTTAGTTTAATTCATTTTTCTCGTCTATTTATCGTAGGCTTGGGGATTGCATGTTTTGTTTCATCCGCAGGTGCTATTGACTATCTTTTGTTTCTTTGAATGCAGGACCGGAACATCGGAGGAGCATTCAAGGAATCAACATTCGTAGACACAAGCGGTGGCGACATTTTGGTCCGCCCATCTTACATGTGGGCATGCGGAAGAAGGAAGGCTATCCATGGATGTAACCAAGAGATGGATTTAACGCTCCTCGCCCCTGAAAAGGGAGGATGCGAATTGTAACCAAGTTGTGAAATACATCAATAAAAGAGAAGGGCTGTTATTTCATTTGGGTTTCAATGCATGCTTTCTCCATTTCATGCATTTTTAATTCGTAGGATTCAACGTTAAGTTTAGTTTCATTTTTTTCATCGTGCTTGGATCCTCTCCTCTCTTGTTTCTGTATCCTCATGCTTTCACTTTTATCCTACTATTTTGAGAAGAAATATTCTCTTGTAGAGTCCTATCAACATGATTTTCACTTTATCTCATTTAAACATATCTATCCATCCATAGTCAATATGTATTTTGTTGGTTATTTTATCATTATGCTAAGAACATTTCTCACAAATATTTTTTCTTTCTATAAATAACACATGGATGAAGATCCCAACACTTTTTTTTCATGGTATACCAGCTATAATGACTACAATTTTTTTTTTTGATTTCATACACATGTAGATTTCCCATCCACCGCATAGGTTTCTCCTCTAACAAATTTAGTGTCTTGTCTTGCCAACATGACCAAGACCTTCATTTTAAATCTTGTTCTTTGTTCTATGGGTCTTTTTATTCCTTAATTATTTATATCTAATCCTTTTACATAATATTCCATCATTTTCATTAATTTAGAACCACTACGTTTGGTGTGCTTTTCAAAACACAATTTCTTCATAATTGTTATAATTATCACTATATACACTATCAACATGGCCTATATCATGGCCATCAACATAATTATAATAATCTATTATATTAACATCATTTTTTTTCTTCATGTTGGCATTCAATATGGGGATCATTAATAACACTATCATTGACACTACTTAATTCATTAGTGGCACAAGAAAAAATTATCTTGTGAATTAGGTCACTTGCATAATAGGAACAAACAATCCACCTATGAGGGTTCACATTTTAACCATGCATTATCTTACTCCATAAATTTTATGTATTCCTCCTTAAGCATGATAAACTTAGAGATCACATTGCATATCATCATCACTATGGGGACAAATAATATGATGTTATCTTTATCAACAATTACTACTTAAAAATTATCTTCAACTTTTACAATAAATCTAAAAGTACTTTGTCCTTCTTACCTTATTTAAGATTAAATCATAATTAATACTTTTAATTAACCCAAATATTGCTTTCTATTTTGGCTTAGATTAAACTTTATGATATTGTTAGGGATTTTGGTGTTGCTATAATACCCCCTCACACTCCTCATTTCCTCATTGGAGTGTTGTGTAATATAATCTAGGGATAATTATATTTATGGTACTTATGAGTAACCCAAAATATTTGTATCTCTCCTCTTATTTTCTATTTCTATGCTTTCTATATAATATTTGGGTGAATTGTTTGCTTCTATTCATCTCTAGTAAATATTATATACTCTAACATGGTATTAGAATAGGTATGAATCTACCTTACTTAGTCATGAAAAAGTGTTGTTCAATACCTCCAATATTGTTTTTGAATATTTGGATATCTCTTTCTTCTAAGTCTCATTAGTGGATTTTACAAAGGGGACAAAGAAGATTTTTCATGCTCAATTTTTTGAAAGCCCTAAAGGAAAAATAATTCTTCTTCAAAGAATCACTTTAGATTATAGATTTTCAATCATAGAATGAAAGTATAGGAAGGATAAACAATAATTTATATAATATATAGGGTTTTTGAATTTGAAAGTATGTTTCAATTCATGCACACTTTCCACTTTGGCTTGGCACTAAGATTATGCATAGTGGCAAATCATTGTTAATTCATTAATATTAGCATTTTTTAAATTCAAAATTAACAAATATGGGAACCCTGGATGTTAGTCCATTTGCCCAATATTTTCAAGTATAAAATATTTTTAGGGGTTGGCTCACCCCACATTGATAATAATTTCAAAAATTTATTTTAAATCACCAACTCTCTTGCCTAAATCGTGGAAATTTTTCACGTTGAAATTATAATATTTTTTATTTATCCAATCAAATTCACTTGTGATTCTACTAGTATATATACTTAACGTGACAATGATACTTATTCATGTAAAACATTTAAACTCTTCAAAAAAATAGTTGCAATAGCAAAAACTAGCCATATAGTTACTATTTTGAAATATGATAACTCTATATTATTTTGAAAGGTGGTCATACATAGTTACAGATGATGCTGAACAAATATCCATTACACAATGGATTTGAAGTAGTTTTATACAATACTAAGATTAAATTATTAAAAATAGTAAAATTATTGATAAGTAAAACAAGAGATCATTTTCAAATAAATGATTTACTTTAGGCCATAGGTGTGGTTAACTCCATGTTTTGGGGTCCCTATATTGACTACAATTCTACAAATAATTTATTTATTAGATATATGGATACACTTGTTAAATATTTTAGTAAGAGTGTGGAATTCAAAGATATTGAACTCAATGGTATTCTCAACAAAGAAATTTTAACACAATAGTCATCACATTTTGGAATGACAATGGTTGGTCAAACGTCACATTTGAGTAACCCCTATGAAACTATTTCTATTCCATGTTAATGAAAAAATTATATCCAAGTAGTGTCTTACAAGATACGAAGAATGAATATTTTTGTTTATATGAATTATGTCAAACAATGATTTTAGGATTCATGGAAGATGAGAGGGTTTTTAGTGCACTATATTTTGTGAAATCTAGAGTTTATAATAGACTGGATGAAAATTTGAAAAAATATTTGAGAATATATGTGACAATGTATGAGTTGGACAAATATCCCTATGATAGATCATTGGCATACTGGAAATCCCTAGTACATATAAGGGGTATCACTAATATGCATGTTAATGAGGACAATGATACTTATAATGATAAAATAGCCAAGACACAAAGAACCACTATGCTTACAACTAATTTTGGACAAGTTGAGAAGTGTTTATTTTAGCTACCTCCATTGTATATTTTTCAAGATTTAATAACATTGATAATTTTAACTTTATTTATTATAATTTTCATTCTACTCAAATATCAAAATAAAAAAAAATGTTTGTTCATAAAATTTTATATTTTATATCACAATGTTGTTGATAAAATTGTATGTTTTATATCATAGCCTTCGTAGTGTCTTAATTGTGTTCATTGATAAAACCTAATATTTTATATTATAGGATTCCTAATGTATTGATATTAATGCATTGGTACAACTGAGTTATATCATAGTAATATTTTATTTATTATTTAAAATTATAATAGTAAATATAATTGAATCATCATAAATTTAAAAGTAGCAATAGAATATAAATGGAAACAACCAATGAATGATAGAAGAAACAAATTAGTAAATATATTTTTCATTGTTTTTATTGAAAATATACATTGTACAAAATTGTTGACTATATTACACCAAAATTTATTGTTAGTTATTATGAGTTTGAGGTTCTCTTGGAGTTGCATGTTCTTTTACCATATTTTCTTTGTCAATAAACTATGCTAGTAGTGCTCTAGTTCTAATGAGTCCTTCCTTTACCTTTTGTATGCTCCTCAAAATCAGTATTTGTTCTTGGGTTGGATCTTCTTGCATTGTAGAAAGTGTTTCTTTACACTTCTACTTAAGCAAGAAATATGGATCCATATTGTGCTCCTTCATAATATTTTTTAAATAATTATTGTCTCTAAACTTTGTTTTAAATAAAGGGGTAAAAATTTATTGATAAAAAATATGGATTATAGAGTACAATTGAGATTCCAACTAGGACTTAAATAAAAAACCAAACAGGCTAAAACCACTAGACTATATTAAAACCCGAAGAAGACAATAAGAATAAACCACATTAATTCTAAATATCCTTGTGGATCAAATCCCATAGGTATTGAGAGTCCCTATATGGGATACTCTCCCAGTTATCGATAATCCAAGGATCCAACAACTTAGAAGCTCTTTTGGCTAGGTAATCAACAACCACATTCCATTCCCTTGGAATGTGCACAAAGAATATAAATTTGAACTCTTCACTCATTTTGAGAATCTAAATGGCTACAGAGGCCAACTACCAATTAAATTCCTCCATCCTTTTACTATTTAAAATATTAACCACAATTTGAGAGTTAGACTCATAGATAATCCTATGTCATCCAAGAGAAAACCCTCTTTGCAAGGCCTCAAGAA
Source organism: Wollemia nobilis (assembly GCA_028583015.1). Lineage (NCBI taxonomy): Eukaryota > Viridiplantae > Streptophyta > Pinopsida > Araucariales > Araucariaceae > Wollemia > Wollemia nobilis. The sequence continues at coordinate 1,536,497 of JAQPPZ010016950.1, forward strand.
TTGCAAGAGATTCCATAAAATTGTTGGAGTGAACACCTTTATAAATGGAAAATAAAAAATTGACACCACAAGCAAAATATCTCCCAACACCACCAATGCTAGCATGTCCAGGATTACCCATAGACGATCCATAAGTGTAAATTTTTAAAACTCCTCTAGGGGGTGGCCTCCACCTACCATCTCTCTTAACCTTCTTGTTGAGTTGAGGAACCTTGCTAGGGCTAGAAGAGTTTGCACCATTCGTAAATATACCAAGGGCCTGTTGTACCTTCTCCTCCCTAGAATACAAAATAGGGTCCACATCATATTTACTATGGATGGTTTCCTGAACCATACACAATATCCTTTTCTAGATATATTGAATAGCCAAATAACTACCCTAAAATATCTGATGATTTTGTTCGATCCAAATCTACTAGATGATGCAAGAAAGACCCAAATTCCAAGCCACCTGAAGGAAGAGGGCCTTGGCTGGAGGTCTACCCAGACTACTCCAAAACTCCACTAGGGACAACACATGAAAACATGGATGGTTCCAGGAACTCCACCAATGGTGCCAAATGTCTCTGGAAAAGGAGCATTGGAATAAAAAATGAGAAGTCATCCTCATTCTTATCGTAAAGGACACAAAAAGAGGGACCTTGAAATCCCCTATTCCTCACATTATCCCAAGTGAGGCATTTATTACGAACTACCAGCCAGAGAAACATTTTGGCCAAGAAAATTTGTTCCACACCTTTTTCCACCATGTGACAGGAAGACTCCCATACTTTTCTTATCAAGAACCTGATAACCATAGGCTACCGAGTAGGTTCCCTTGGAATCAGGGTTCCAAGCCAGAATATATTTACTCCTCAATGAAGAACATGGCCTCCCCATAAGAATACGAGAAAGCACCTCTCTATCATTGGCTAGTTACCCCTTCGGCCATTCCTATGGATCTTTCCACTTGTACATCTGTATATTTACAAAAGACTAAATTTTTTAAAGTCCACACAAGACTAGCTCACTTCTAGGAAAAAAATGCTTAGGGAAAATATCCTAGGATATTGATTCAAGATAGGAGGGTGGCCATCCCAAGAATCCTCCCAAAAAAAAGTATTTGATCCTTGATTGCAAATCTAGAATAAACCTTGCTTGATTAAATTAACTCCTCTTTTCAGATTATCCCAGATAACTGAACCTTTCCCAACCAAGATGAATCTAGGGATCTCAGCCTCAGAAATACCTCTCAAGTATTTACAAGATAATATTTTAGCCCAAATATAATATTGAGAGGTACACCATCTCAAATAAAGTTTTGTAACCAAAGCCTTCCCAAAAAGAGCTATATGTCACAACCCAAGGCCTCCCTCTTGTATTGACCTACATATAGAATCCCACCTAACTAAACTCCATTTAGATTGATCAATTTTTCTAGACAATAAAAACTATCTTGAAAAAGTATCCATGTTCTTGATGAAATGAGAGGGAGCTATTTATACAAAACATCTATAAATGGGTAAATCTTGAACAACAAAATTTAAAAGCAACACTCTACTTATAGTGGATAGCCATCTGAAATTCTAGTGTTTCACCTTCCTTCTAAACTTATCAACCATAGACTGCAAAGAAGATCTAGGTAGAGGATGAGATGAAATTGGAATACCAAGATAAATGAAGGAGGGAGTCCCAACCTAGAATCTTAGAATGAGAGCAATCCTAGCTTGAATAATAGGAGGGGTATTGAAGAATAAAATAGAAGACTTGTCCTCATTAATCAACTATCCAGAAGCACCAAGATATATGTCAAGAGACTATATAATATTTCCAGATTCATTGATAGTGGCAACTCCTAATAAAGCAGTATCGTCAACAAATTGAAGGTGGAAAAGATGTGGTAAACTACGATCCTACTTCCATACCTGAATGAAACCCTGCCTGACTTGAGACTTGAGAAATATTCCTAACCCTTCGACCATAATTATAAAAAAATAAGGAGATAAAAGATCTCCTTGCCTCAATCCCCTTGAGACCTAAAATAGCTCTGATGACTCATTATTAACAAGAATAGAGAATGAGGAAGAAGAAACATAGCTCATCACCCATCTAATATATTCCTCCTCAAATTCAAAAGTAGCAAGAACTTTATGAAGAAAGGACCATCTGACCCGATCATAGGCCTTGGCCATGTCCAACTTAATGAACATAGTTTTCTCCTTAGAAAATTCCATCAAGTGAATAGCTTCTATAGCAGTAAAAATCCCATCCAGGATTTGTCGGCCAGCAAAAAACCCTCCTTACTCCTTAGAGATAATTTTTCTCAACCATATATTTAGCTTCTTAACAATAATTTTTATGATGATCTTATACACAAAATTATAGAGAGCAATAGGCCTAAACATATCCAAGGAGTTTGCTTCCTCTTTTTTGGGAATAAGCACCACAAAGGTAGCATTTAGGGCCCTTAGCATCTGTTTGTTCTTTTGGGACTCATGGACCACCTCTAGAAGATAAAATTTTATTAAATCCCAAAAATCCTAATAAAACTCAATCGGGAATCCATCCGGATCTGGGGCTTTTCCTTTTTTCATCTTAAATACAACATTTATCAACTCCTCAAGGGAAATTGGACCCATCAAGTGCTCATTCATCTCTATAGAAACAATCGAGGGAGTACAATTTAGAATAAGCTTTTCATTATCATCATCTGAGAGGAAGTCCTCCATGAAGAGAGAGGAAAAATGCCTCTTAGTCTCTTCTAAAATATCCCTAAAAGAAGAGAGTAAGGCACCCTAATAATTCATAAGAGAGGTAACCAGGTTACCATTATGGCAAGCCTTAACTGAGCTATAAAATAAGGCTATGTTCCTATCCCCTTCTTGAAGCCAATCTACTCGAGATTTTTATTTCCAAAACATTTCTTCCCTTAGTTCCCATTCAACAAGGTCTTTTGCAGCCTCATATTCATCAATGAGAAGATCCTCCGTGAGTACCTGATCTCTAATATTTTTTGAAGCTTCTTCCACCCTCCTAAGAGCTATCGAATTATCCAAGGAAAGGTTCCAAAAATTTAGTCTATTCCATCTCTTCAATTTATGCTTAAAAAATTGTAGTCACTTCATAAATAAATACATAGCGGTGCCATGAGGAGGTTTGTTAGTAGTCCACCAAATTCACATGAAATCATGAATCTTAGGGTCACGAAGCCACATAAGTTAAAACTTAAAGAAAGGATTTTTCTTTAGCCCTAACTCTAGAGCAGAGAGTTTGATAGGCCAATGATCAAATCCCCTACCCTCCAGAATCATAGAACCGACACTTCTATTATCATCCATACAATAACTAGAGATCATAAACCTATCTAGTCTCTTTGAGATGGAAGCTTCCCCACACCTTCTATTATACCAAGTAAATATCCCATTATCTAGTTTGATGTCAACCAATTTTAGGACCTAGATATGAGCATTGAAGATAGAATAAAAATGCTTGAGATGATCAACCCCACCACGTTTCTCCTCCAAAAAAGTGATAGAGTTGAAGTCTCCAGCCAAAATCCATGGGTACAGGGGATCCAAACTTATCACAAAGAAAATGTACTCCAACAATTTCACTTTACCATTATAATCAACAGGAGCATACACATTTATAGTAGGATGGTTTCACTAGATTTATTATAATGCCCGATCATCGAAATATACCATCTACTAGAAATCCAAGTAAGAGGGGATATCTTAGATGGATCCCATAAATAAGCGACGCCACTAGCATATCCACATGCACCAATACACTGGAATTTCCTCCTTATCCATAACTTAGGAGCAATATTGAACATACTATCATATTCTTATGCAATTTTTTTTTAATTATTTTCTACTGCAATCCCAACACTATAGGATTTTTGCAGTCCAAGGATGACTACATCAATTCCTGAGTAGGATAGGGCATAATTAAATCTATATCACTTTCCAAAATAGTTTCCTTCTAGGGATAGATCCAACCATAGCACCTATACTTAGATCCAAAGCCCTTTGTTCTTCATTTAAACCCCTAGATTTCATTCCTTAAGTTCCACCTCAAGAAGAGACATATGATTTGAATTTGTTATATTTGCATCAGGTAGGGATGTTTCAGGTATCTCCATGCACTGATCAAGATCATCTAATATTTCAAAATGATTGAGTAAAGCAGTTGGTTGGCTATCCTTAAGGTCTCTGTTTGCCCTTCGTCCTCTATTCAGGATTTTACTAGAATAAATCCTTCCTTATACCGTTCCCCTTCCTTTATCGAGGATTTTCCTTTATCTAAATTTTGTCTAGACTAAGAGGGCCCAAGATTTGAAGCCACAGGATGGAACTTGTATATTAATGTTTCCTTCATTTTTATTATATATTTTAGTGTTTCATTCACCATGTAGATATTAAATTCCATGCTTTTAACTTGTTTCTTTAAATTATCAAAATTTGACTACAAAAGATTAAAAAAATATAATTCAATTGAGAGTTATATGACAAAAGAAAAAAATAAATTTATTGCAACTCAAGTCTCACCTCAATCGCACCCCTTGTATCCTGAGCAAATACAAATTTCTTCTTATAAGAAACCCATTGGTTAAAAAATTCTTGGGCGTTAGCATTAAGGTTCTCCAATATATTCAACATAATATTTAGAACTTCATCATTGTATAAATGTGTAGCATTCACTAAGCCTAATTTATCTTGATGTAGCAGACCACCAAGATTTTCTAGTTTATTTTTGACCAAAGAATAAATATCTTCCCTTTTAGAATTTTTTTTATGTTGGGCATTTAACTCTGTGATAAGGACCTTGGAACAAAATTCCCAATCCCTCATTTCCTTTACATATTGAAGAAAACTATCTTTGACTATTGCTTCACAATTATCAACTATTAATTTTTTTTAGTAAAATTAACTTTTTCATCCATAGTTCATGGACTAGGGTCACTGGTTTGAGAATGCAGTGATGAGGTTTACAAAGTTGTATAAAATTTTTGTATTTTTTGTGCTTCTTTGTGTGGATCTTGAAGCACATATGCTTCTTTGAACCCTAGAATGTTGCCCTATAATAGATAATACTCATATATTGGAGGATTATGTAATCCTAAGCTTAGAATTTCTTGCGATGAAATATTATTTATTTATTATTTTACATTGTGGAATCGATAGACACCATGAAACTAGGTAGGTTATCCAACTTTTTATGGCTGCCACTATATTATTCATTGTCCATATTGGAAGCCACCACATAGATCTCCGTGTAGTCCACCCCTATAACCACCATGGCATGATCATTTTAAACCTTTTATGTCACTAAAAGCACCTAGAAAGGGGTAAGCGTTCAGTTTGGTGAGACCCAAGATTTGAACCTTAGACCTTCACCTCTTTTACAGGGTTTGGAGGAACCAGTTAGTATGCACCTCAAACTTGTAATGAAATATTTATTTAAAATGAAATATTTGTAAAATTAGACATAGTCTGACATGGTGCCCCCTACAATATCACTAGAAAAAAATGTTTTCCACCTCTACATTGACCTCTCATTAATTGTTATTGTGGTGGAGGGGGTGATGGTATCACCTTATTCCTTATTATAGTAAATTATGGGGGGGTTCCTACAAAATTTTAATCAGATTTTATTAAAGAAAATAAAATTGAATAAAATAAATAATATTAATTTAAAATAAATATACTTACCTAACAATGATGATATGTGTTGCTACCATACAACTTGTGAAGGCATGTTGGTACAAGTGGGGATGCGGCATACCAATGAAAACATATAAAAAAGAAAACGATGTTCTTATAATTTCAACTAAACAAATATATACAAAGAGTTTTGAAATGGTAAAATTACTTATCATAAGGGTGGCCTCATTAGATTCACATTGCACAATATGTGTAGGCATATATGGACAAAAAACTATAGTATAAGAAGCATACCTCACATGTTTTGGAGATCTCTACAGGGGTGTTGCTTCTGATTATGTGTCAAAAGAATGACTAGTGGATTTTGATATAAAATCCTTTATACTAGCATCCCATTTGGTCACGATAGTGGCTACTCTTCTCTACATTTAGGTGCAAATATAAAATAAAATGAAAACCTACTGTATTATAAAATTTTATTTCTTGGTGAAAGATAGAATTTTTACCTTCACCTCTTAGGCTCACATGGCAATGCTTGCTAGGGTTGGATGCAACACAATTAGTACATATGTATTCCATAAATTGTGAAAATATTCATAAAATAATATAATAATAAAATTACACATCACCATAGTCATAATTGTGTTCATTTGGATGTTATGTAGTTTAGATATGATGTGTTGTGAAATATATGTACACCAATCAAATTTTTAATGGTGAAGACACTGAACTAGATAGGTCAATACCCAAAAAAGAATGTTCATTGGTATTATTTGTAGAATGAGTCTTGATTAGAAGAATTCGATGACCAATTTAGGAAGTTTGTTTTCAATAGATGAATTAGTTAAGTCCTCTCTAGACTTAATAAAAACTACAAAAAAATCATTAGTTTTGAAATCATAAATTTTAACTTAAAAAGAAAATCAATAATTATACGTGATAGTAATTCTAAAGAGAGATTGAATTTGATATCTAGGAATGCTATATCATATGACGATATCAAGAACTTCACAATGATGGGATAAACATCTCTGTGAAGGAGATGTGTCAATATCTCCATGTTTTAGGGTTTGATAGTAAAATATATATTTTTATTTTGAATTGTCAAATTGATAGTCATCATATAGTTGTTGTATGTTTCTATAATATTAATCAAGACTTTGTTATTTTTTCTAAAATGTGACACCAAAACTAAACCCTACAAGCCTACGTTATTGACCCAAGAAAGGTCATATCAAGGTGTGGTTAACACATCTAAAAGGTTAGGGTAGATAAGATTTTTGAATGTAATTTTGGAAGCAAGGGTGGAAGTGGTGGTAATTGGTGGAAGTGGTGGCCATGTCCAACTTAATGAACATAGTTTTCTCCTTAGAAAATTCCATCAAGTGAATAGCTTCTATAGCAGTAACAATCCCATCCAGAATTTGTCAGCCAGCAAAAAATCCTCCTTACTCCTTAGAGATAATTTTGCTCAACCATATATTTAGCCTCTTAACAATAATTTTTGTGATGATCTTATACACAAAATTACAGAGAGCAATAGGCCTAAACATATCCAAGGAATTTTTTCCCTCTTTTTTGGTAATAAGCACCACAAAGGTAGCATTTAGGGCCCTTAGCATCTGTTTGTTCTTTTGGGACTCATGGACCACCTCTAGAAGATAAAATTTTATTAAATCCCAAAAATCCTAATAAAAATAAATCAGGAATCCATCTGGACCTGGGGCTTTTCCTTTTTCATCTTAAATACAACATTTACCAACTCCTCAAGGGAAATTGGACCCATCAAGTGCTCATTCATCTCTCTAGAAACAATCGAGGGAATACAGTTTAGAATAAGTTTTTCATTATCATCATCTGAGAGGGAGTCCTCCATGAAGAGAGAGAAAAAATACCTCTTAGTATCTTCTAAAATATCCCTAAAAGAACAGAGTAGGGCACCCAAAGAATTCACAATAGAGGTAACCAGGTTACCATTATGGCAAGCCTTAACTGATCTATAAAATAAGCCTATGTTCCTATCCCTTTCCTGAAGCCAATCTACTCAAGATTTTTGTTTCCAAAACATTTTTTCCCTTAGTTCCCATTCAACAAGGTCTTTTGCAGTCTCAGATTCATCAATGAGAAGCTCCTCCGTGAGTCCTTGATCTCTAATATTTTTTGAAGCTTCTTCCACCCTCCTAAGAGCTACCAGATTATCCAAGGAAAGGTTCCAAAAATTTAGTCTATTCCATCTCTTCAATTTATGCTTAAAAAATTGTAGTTGCTTCATAAAGAAATACATAGCGGTGCCATGGGGAGGTTTGTTAGTAGTCCACCAACTTCACATGAAATCATGAAGCTTAGGGTCATGAAGCCACATAAGTTAAAACTTAAAGAAAGGATTTATCTTTAGCCCCAACTCTAGAGCAGAGAGTTTGATAGGCCAATGATCAAATCCCCTACCCTCCAGAATTATAGAACCAACAGTTCTATTATCATCCATCTAATAACTAGAGATCATAAACCTATCTAGTCTCTTTGAGATGGAAGCTTCCCCACACCTTCTATTATACCAAGTAAATATCCCATTATTTGGCTTGATGTCAACCAATTTTAGGACCTAGATATGAGCATTGAAGATAGAAGAAAAAGGATTGAGATGATCAACCCCACCACATTTCTCCTCCAGAAAAGTGATAGAGTTGAAGTCTCCAACCAAAATCCATGGGTACAAGGGATCCAAACTTATCACAAAGCAAATGTACTCCAACAAATTCACTTTACCATTATAATCAACATGAGCATACACATTTATAGTAGGATGGTTTCACTAGATTTATTATAATGCCCGATCATCGAAATATACCATCTACTAGAAATCCAAGTAAGAGGGGATATCTTAGATGGATCCCGTAAATAAGCGACGCCACTAGCATATCCACATGCACCAATACACTGGAATTTCCTCCTTATACAAAAATTAGGAGTAATATTGAACATACTATCAGTAGCCAATTTAGTCTCCTGAATAAACACCACATCCGAAGAATGTACATGAACCAAATCATGCATGCTGCTGTTCAACCCCCTTACATTCCATGAAAGGAAAATTATTTTTGGTGGTTAGAACAATGGAAGTCCAATGTTCTCACCAAGCCTGAGTCCACCAAAGTCTTCCCCATTAACTTAATTTTATCATGGTTCTTCTTTTGACCCACCTTCATATTCTTATCCAATTTTTTTTAATTATTTTTTGCTGCAATCCCAACACTATAGGATTTTTGCAGTCCAAGGATGACTACATCAATGCCTGAGTAGGATAGGGCATAATTAAATCTATATCACTTTCCAAAATAGTTTCCCTTCTAGGGCTAGATCCAACCATATCACCTATACTTAGATCCAAAGCCCTTTGTTCTTCATTTAAACCCCCTAGATCTGATTCCTTAAGTTCCACCTCAAGAAGAGACATATGATTCAGCCTTGTTATATTTGTATTAGGTAGGGATGTTTCAGGTATCTCCATGCACTGATCAAGATCATATAATATTTCAAAATGATTGAGTAAAGTAGTTGGCTGGCTATCCTTAAGGTCTCTATTTGCCCTTCGTACTCTATTTTAGACTTTTACTAGAATAAAACCTTCCTTATCCCATTCCCATTCCTTTATCGGGGCTTTTCCTTTATCTAAATTTCTTCCAGATCGAGAGGGCCCAGGATTTGAATCCACAGGAGGGACCTTGTATATTAATATTTCTTTCATTTTTATTACATATTTTAGTGTTTCATTCACCATGTAGATATTAAATTCCATGCTTTTAACTTGTTTCTTTAAATTATCAAAATTTGACTACAAAAGATAAAAAAATATAATTCAATTGAGAGTTATATGACAAAAGAAAACAATTAAATTTATTGCAACTCAAGTCTCACCTCAATCGCATCCCTTGTAGCCTGAGCAAATACAAATTTCTTCTTATAAGAAACCCATTGGTTAAAAAATTCTTGGGCATCAACATTAGGGTTCTCCAATATATTCAAATTAATATTTAGAACTTCATCATTGTATAAATGTGTAGCATTCACTAAGCCTGATTTAGCTTTATGTAGAAGACCACTAACATTTTTTAGTTTATTTTTGACCAAAGAATAAATATCTTCCATTTTAGATTTTTTTTTTTTTTTTATGTTGGGCATTTAACTCCGTGATAAGGACCTTGGAACAAAATTCCCAATCCCTCATTTCCTTTACATCTTGAAGAAAACTATCTTTAATTATTGCTTCACAATTATCAACCATTAAATGTTTTTACTAAAATTAACTTTTTCATCCATAGTTCGTGGACCAGGGTCACTGGTTTGAGAAGGTAGTGATGAAGTTTGCAAAGTTTTAGAATTTTTTTGTATTTTTTGTGTTTCTCTATGTGGATCTTGAAGCACATATGCTTCTTTGAACCCTAGAATGTTGCCCTATAATAGATAATCCTCATTTATTGGAGGATTATATAATACTAAGGTTAGAATTTCTTGCAATGAAATATTATTTATTTATTATTTTACATTGTGGAATCGATAGCCACCATGAAACTAGGTAGGTTATCCAACTTTTTATGGCTACCACTATATTATGCATTGTCCATCTTGGAATCCACCACATAGATCTCCGTGCATTCCACCCCTATAACCACATGCCATGATCATTTTAAACTTTTTACATCACTAAAAGCACCTAGAAAGGGACAAGCATTCAGTTTGGTGAGACCCAAGATTTGAACCTTGGATCTTTGCCTCTCTTACGGGGTTTGGAGGAACCAGTTAGTATGCACCTCAAACTTGTAATGAAATATTTATTTAAAATGAAATATTTGTAAAATTAGACATAGTCTGACATGGTGCCTCCTACAATATCACTAGAAATTTTTATTTTCCACCTCTATATTGACATCCCATTAATTTTTATTGTGGTGGAGGAGGTGATGGTATCACCTGATTCCTTCTTATAGTAAATTATGGGGTGGTTCCTACAAAATTTTAATCAGATTTTATTAAAGAAAATAAAATTGAATAAAATAAATAATATTAATTTAAAATAAATATACTTACCCAACAATGATGAGATGTGTTGCTACCATACATCTTGTGAAGGCATATTGGTATAAGTGGGGGTGTGGCGTAACAATGAAAACATATAAAAAAGAAAACAATGTTCTTATAATTTCAACTAAACAAATATATACAAAGAGGTTTGAAATGGTAAACTTACTTATCATAAGGGTGGCCTCATTAGATTCACATTGCACAATATGTGTAGGCACATGTGGACAAGAAACTATAGTATAAGAAGCATACCTCACATGTTTTGGAGATCTCTACAAGGGTGTTGCTTCTGATTATGTGTCAAAAGAATCACCAGTGGCTTCTGACATAAAATCCTTTATACTAGCATCCCATTTGGTCATGATAGTGGATACTCTTCTTTGTATTTAGGTGCAAATATAAAATAAAAAATGAAAACTTATTGTACTATAAAATTTTATTTCTTGGTGAAAGATAGAATTTTTACCTTCACCTCTTAGGCTCACATGGCAATGCTTGCTAGGTTTGGATGCAAGACAATCAATACATCTGTATTCTATAAATTGTGAAAATATTCATAAAATAATCTAAGAATAAAATTACACATCACCATAGTCATTATTGTGTTCATTTGGATGTTACGTAGTTTAGATATGATGTGTTGTGAAATATATGTACACCAATCAAATTTTTAGTGGTGAAGACATTGAACTAGATAGGTCAATCCCCAAAATGGAATGTTCATTGGTATTCCTTGTAGAATGAGTCTTGATTGGAAGAATTCGATGACCACTTTAAGAAGTTTTTTTTCAATAGATGAATTAGTTAAGCCCTCTCTAGACTTAATAGAAAGTACAAAAAAATCATTAGTTTTGAAATAATAAATTTTAAAATTTTAACTTAAAAAGAAAATCAATAATTATACGTGATAGTAATTCTAAAGAGAGATTGAATTTGATCTTTAGGAATGCTATATCATCTGATGATATCAAGAACTTCACAATGATGGGATCAAAATCTCTGTGAAGGAGATGTGTCAATATCTCCATGTTTTAGGGTTTGATAGTAAAATATATCTTTTTATTTTGAATTATCAAATTGATAGTCATCATATAGTTGTTGTATGTGTCTATAATATTAATCAAGACTTTGTTATTTGTTCTAGAACGTGACACCAAAACTAAACCCTACAAGCCTACGTTATTGACCCAAGAAAGGTCATATCAAGGTGTGGTTAACACATCTAAAAGGTTAGGGTAGGTAAGATTTTTGAATGTAATTTTGGAAGCAAGGGAGGAAGTGGTGGTCATTTCTGGAAGTGGTTTCTAGAAGCAGAGGGTAAAATTTTGAGAGATTAGGGTGTAGGGAATTGGATGCCAAGGGTTTGCTTTGAGGATGTGCAAAAGAAAAAATATAAAAAATGACTATAGAAGCCTTTTAATAGATAACTGCATGCCAAAATTAAATGCAAATGGATACATGGTAGGATGTAATTCAACATGGATAGGAAAGTGAATAGTCATTTTATATGTGGTAATGTAACCTCTAGTGTGACCAATCTAGAGTTAGACATACTATTGTAACTGATATGGAGTTAGACATCTTATTGCTACCGATCTAGAGTCAGATTTGTGTTTGTAACCAATCCAAAATTAGACACTTTGTTGCAACTAATCTAGAGTCAGATACACTATTACAACTGATCTAAAATTGGACACCCTATTACAACCAATCTAGAGTTGGACACCCTTTTGCAATTAATCCAAAGTCAAACACTCTCTTGGAACTAATCCAGAGTCACACACCTTGTTACAAACAATCTAGAATCAAACTCATATTTGCAACCAATCTAGATTTGAACACTTTGTTACAATTATATTCGGATACCCTGTTGTAACTAATCTGAAGTTAGAAACCCTATTATAAGCAATATAGATTTGGAAACCCTTTTACAATTATTTCAAATTCAAACATCCTTTTGTAACCAATGTAAAGTTAGATACCTATTTGCAACTGATCTAGTGTCAAATACCTTGTTGTAAATAATCTAGATTCAAACCTCTTATTGCAACTAATCCATAATCAGACCTCTTGTTGCAACTGAGTGTTTTACTACTAGGTTGACGTCAGTTATTCTTTTACAATTGGGTCAGAGTCAAGAATTTATTTGCTACTTATTTATAGTCGAGATATCATTTGAAATCAATCAATAGTCACTTGCAATAGATTGTCAGTCAAGCTATTGGTTGCAGTCAACTGACAATCGAGCTATTATTTGGAACTGACCAATAGTCGAGTAATTATTTTAATCTGATTATCAATATAGTAATCGTTCACAAGTGGTAGATAGTCGATTTTATGTCATTGATCATCAAAACTATAAAATTGATCATAGTTTTATAAATTTTTATAAAAAATAAATGTAATTCACCATGTCTCCTACACGAATTTGTCTAGGATTTACCTTTATTTTGAAATTGATTCACTTTATTTTTATAAATAGATTTTGGGTCCGAGCCCATATGCAAAACCCTTATTGGTACTATTATAGACATGTGAATCCCTTCTCCATGGGGAGGGGACATACCCTTATCCATGTGGGATGAGTACCACTACGACTAGGGTGTAGCATGTAAGTGGGTGGTAAACTCCATGAGATGGGTTTAAATTGCTACTTATCCCTTCTACTTGATGAAGATAGTCCTCAAATTTACATCTTAGGTCATTTTCTATCTAAAACCTTCCTAAATTTTTTTATTATTATTAAAGAATGATGGTCTTGATTGATGGTTACCATTTAGAGGACACTGGTTTGATGGGAATCAACATCAATTTTTTTTAATCACAAGAGGTCAACAAGCTATTCATAAATCATGGTATCTTGTTGTTTCATTGATCTACAATGACTTTATTTTCAGAAAAGGTTCTAAGGAGCATGGTATTGTGTTTAAATATTTTTTTGGCTATTTTTGGTCCTCATAGTGGAGAGGAGGAATGGAAGGTAAGATCTAAATACCCCTTCTCATCCATTGCTTTGTAACAATGACTAGCACATCATGTTTGATGTAGAAGAGACTAGGGTTTGATTTACTCTTGTGTATTTTGCACTTTTTAATGGACATAAGGTTGATATGTTTATTTTTGATGCCATGTCATAATATATTTTTATATTAAAAGGATATCTACCAATATCCCTTTTGCATGTGTCACATCTAGATTGGAAAAGTACAAATAAAGTGGTAGAATGTGGGATGTACTATTAAACTATATCATGACACATGGTAGTGACTGATTGAATATAATATTTGTAAGGTTAGAGGCTCTAAGTTTTTATTAATTTATCTATTAGGTCAAAAATTTTGGAGGTCAAAACTTTTGCATATATAAACATTTTGAACCCATTATTTTTTCAAATTACATAACTATTTGAGCTCTATGTATTGGTAACATTAGTTCATAGACCTATTTAAGTGTTCAAATTCAAACTATGTGGAGTAATCCTCAAGACTTACTTTTGTAATTTGAAGTTGTGAATTTAATTTTTCTATGTGATCACAATATTTAGCCTATTATTTTAGGAGATATAGATGGATTTGTGATAGTTGTAATAAATTTTGAGTCTTTTAGAGACTTTTAGAAAAGGATTTAGGATGTACTTTAGTCAAACACTCTTACTCCTTTGTGTTTTTGATTTATCATATTTATGTAGATCTAATATTTCATGATCTCTTTATTCTATTCTTTGTCTAGGTACTCTTGGAAGTTTTCTACAACTTTTGTTTTAACTAGGTTCATACAAAGTCTCTTTTCATAACTAAAATTATGTGGTACATGGGAAATAAGAAGTATTCAAACAATATAATGCATGCCATGAATGATAAAGTTATACTTTCAAGATATGCCTTATGTGACAATGGAAGATTGAAAGATCTTATCTTCGAACAAGGTGGTGATTTTAACTCCATTTCATTTGAAGTCCCAGTATAAGTATTTTATGGCTATATATAGAAGCATAAAATAATTGTAGTGGTGACTCTAGTCCAACCTAAGGAGAGTTTATGTAGGATATATTTTTGTAACAATAGATTTTAGATGATAGGGGGATCTAGATGAATATATATAAAAATATAGAGGTCCATTAGAGCATCCATTATGGGATGTTATCGTAACTAATATCTATTATCCTTAGACAATCAATTTAAATTATAGAGGGATGTTGAAATTATAATCTAATTTATGGTCAAGAGTTAACATTACATGATTATTGGATATGCCTAAAGGTATTTCATTGTATAATATATTTACTATTTTGTAATATTTTTTATGTAATCCGAATGGTCCATAGTTATCCTTTTTATAGTTAAACCTTATTTAATACTTATTATTAGCTTAAATACCACTTGTTATATTGAATTAGGTTAAACTTTATATACAATTAGGGCTTCTAGTGTTGCTATAAATACCCCCTCACACCTTAATTTTTCATTTGAGTGTCGTATAGTATAATATATATATATAGTGATATTTATGATGCCTATGGATACCCCCAAATATTTTTTCTCCTCTTTTTTTCCTTCTATTTTTTCTATATAATATTTGGATGAATGGTTTGCTATTCATTTCTAGTAAATATTATGAATTCCAACAAGTTAATGCCACTTGACTATTCATCAATCACTTTTTACTGATCACATTATTCATATTCATTAAACCTAAGATACATGGTCCTGTAAAATAACTTCTACTTGATTCTTTATTTTATTGAGTTTAAAATATAAAATTCTTAAGCTAGTTCATGCACAATATCTACAAAAAAATTTGTGAGCTTAATGAAATAGAATGCGATATTTTTTCTAACTAAAAAGGAAAATCATTTTATCTAAAATGAATATACTTCCCCTTTCATGTCTACGTATATACATATTAACCTTGACATGTAATATCTTCCTTAACAAAAATTTAAAATTGACAAAAACCTATGCTCAGACAAATAAAATCTCAATCACCTTTAAATTTTTCTCAAGACTAATATTGGATATTATCATAATAAAAATCCCCATCTATGCATGAATAGAAATATTATTAATATAAACATTATTGGGTAAGGTAAACTTCTAAGGAAAATTCTAGTTGATATTTCATTCTATTTACAAGTACTTGCACTCTTCTTGCTTGTCTCCCTCACAGTTCTACTTTCCTTAACACTTCACCACAAACACCTTCCCATCCTCTATGTGGACTTGGATATTAGATTTGGTGATCCATAGGATGTCATGTAGAATGAATATTATTTTTTATGTTTTCTTAATATCCACTACCATGGATGCCATAGTAATAAATCACTCAAATTCAAGCATATGCACCAACAAATATATAATCACTCCAACTACCACTATGGCACATAAATTTACCTCTAGGCTATAATTGATATAACTAAGCCTACTCTTTGTACTTGAAATATCTACCACCATAACCAAAATACCTTTTATAGAAGCAAACCCTCACATGAGAGGGATGTGGGGGTAGGATTTATCAATAATCAATATACTATTAAAGAATGGCAAGTGAATCAAATCCAAAATATCTCAATATCATAGGGGGTTATAAAAAATCTAGATTTGGGTAAACAACATAGAGGGAATTGAAAAACAAATGGAACTAAATATAGTGAAGAACTAAACCAAAAATCTAGGAAATAATAAAGGGAGGAAAAAAAATTTAGGGGGAAACTATAGCACACTTTTAAAATAGAAGATACCCACACTCATTTCTAGAGGGCTTTGCTCTACTTAGCTTTACATTGTCAACCCATGCAAAAATGCATAGTATCAACAATTTGAATATTTTTATTTGTGCTACCATATTTTCACCCATGCATAGCATTAATAATGCTATAATATGAAATGTTAGCTCTACGCTATACTACCCACAAGACTCACATAGGATAAAGAGAAGACAAAAATATAAAACACATAAAACTAGTTGTATTTCATTAATTCATGTATCTATATTTATAATCTATTTTAGGAAAGAGGTCACATGCATTTATCTAGTTTTTAAGGACTATTAAATAGAAAATTCCACCATACACCCTATTAAATGAGCATTAATACAATATTTTTATTGTATGGGCAATAACACATTCATCTTGTTGTCTACTAAAATAATTAATGTACTCTCTTAACAAAGTGGGTGAAGGTCAATTGAGATAACCATAGGCGGGTGTAAGAGAAACTAAGAAGGTTAGGGAAGGGCTATCTTGCTTATTAATTTCCATCACTCAGGCCACTCAAGTAGTCCTCTAGTGTGGTTATTGGATTTTTTGTGGGAAAACATATTTTGTTTGGAATTGGTCCTTAAATTTTCTTCCTAAAGAACCATATAGAAATAGATTCCCCTTATGGTTGGAATTCTCAGTCATGATACTTATGTTTAGGGCTTATATCAAGTAGTTTGTATCTATATTTGAGAGGGTCATCTAGATTAAGGATGAAAATAATACATTTTCTAGTGTTTGAATCCATTTGCATGTATGCATGAAAATGGACATAGAGAAAATTTTTCCCTTGTCTATTAAATTTGAGTGCAAGAAGAATAAGGAATCAAGGGGGAGAAATCAAATGTTGTTATTTTTTACGATGATGTAGTTGCATGTGAACAACAAAATATTAGGAAAATATAAGGATATTGTGCTAGATAAAGTAGGTGATGATTAGATGCAAAAGATGACAATGATCAACGTTCATTTGTTGGATCTTAAGGCCATGGTGTTTAATTTTGTTGGTGTTGTATTTGAAGTGGAACAACATAGTGAAGTCTAGTTAAGTTTACTAGAAGTCTAGTTTTTATTATTAATGCATTTATTTTGATAGATTGTAACAATGCTAGATTGATCTATTTTATCTTGGATGCATTGTTTTTTATTTCTCTATCTTAACACTAAAATTTTGCATATGCAACAAAAAATTCTATTCAATCAAGTTTAAAAATTCTTCTAAATATTTTAAAATAATAAATATAATTGAATGTAAATTGATTCCCATTTTTTGTTAAATCAATATTTTTTAATAAAATTTATAAAAAATATTTCTAAAAAAATACTTATATATTTATAATAAATTAATTTAAGTTATATATTTTTATAAAATTTGTTTATATTAAATATGTTATAGAATTTATAAAAGATTGCTTCTTTAAACATGTTCGAACTTCACCAAATTATATTTGTTCCATTTTACTGCACCCAACATATCAACATTTTACAAGAAATCCCATAGTTAAACTTTGAGAGCCTCCAATTTTGTTTTCACTTCTTCTTAAAAACCTCTAAAAAATCATCCACTTGCAACAATGGTTAGAGTATAATCTCCGTGATTTGTAACCATCATGAACAAAGTTCAATAAAAAAATTTCCCCATAAAAACTTAAGATCCTGATAATTGGAAATTGCTACCTATTCATTATATTTAGATGGAGACTTGACCATGCATTTAACTTACCACTCTTTTTATTCTTTTGGAGTTATCAATACATCGAATATGATTTACGTGCACCCTTTCCAAGGCTTAATCCTACAAGGAGGAAGCTAATTCCTTCCTCCTTGTCTAAACTATTTTCCATCCGCCTATAAGGATGGCGTGCTTATAGGAGGGTACCTTATCATTGTGCTTATCTATTAATAATGTTTATATTTCTCTCGAGCTATATTACGTTCACATTGAGCTTCTGGGATGAGTATAGTTAAGAGTAATCTTCTTGCACAAGTTTAAATCTGTTCAATACATCGATTGATTGATAAGATCAAATGTTTATTGGTAAACACTTTCAAACTTATTGTTCAATACATCGATTGATTGATAAGATCAAATGTTTATTGGTAAACACTTTCAAACTTATTTTAATTTTTTTAAACAGTTTAGTCAATACATATTATGTTGAATAGACTATTAAAAAAAAACCTTATCGTCGCAATAATGAGCACTAGACTAAGGCCAAATATCGTTAATCCAGCATTCTTGCACCGTCAGAGCAACATTCTCAACCACACCTGTTGACATTTTGTAGAGAGTTATGATGACTTCATTCCTTATCATGTTTATCTAAATAATGCACACGATAGCACATTGCAATGATTGAAGGTAGCATTAAGGAAAATATCATTAAGCGAATTATGAAAGCGATGTTGCAGGAGAGCCAAGCCCAAAACCACATTGAAAAGCCAAGAATGAAATATAGATAACACCTATGGAGACGTTGCAAATTGTGGTGGACGTGGAAGAAGCTAAATGGCTAAAATATTAGGACACATTTATCCAGAAAATAAATTCCGGACAAAGAGAAATCGGTAGCTCCTTATACCATTCACCATCTATAACCTCTAAAGAATTAGTTAAGTGTTAATTATAGTAAAAAATGATTATATATTGTAACATAAATTAAAAGTTTTAAAATAACTTTGTTACGACAAATAAAAAAAGGAGATTTGGGTTTATCCATATTGGCACCGTATGATCCACATGTTAAGGAACATTCAGCCTATTGGATTTTAAAATTAGTAATAAAATAAAAATATATTTATGTATTTTATATCAAATAAAAAATAATAATATATTATATTAAATGAAATAAAATTAATTGGTTAAATACAGATTTTGAAGGAAAAGACACACGTTTAAATCTTTTTTAACAACATACACATAATTGCAAAAGTGTTTTTATAATATCATTATATTTATTATTAAAATACTAAGCTAACATAATCATGATGTAATGTGGTAGGACACATTTTAATCCACTCCACATATAACCAATTTAACAACTATCCAAGTATTATTTAAATATTATTATATATTTTACAAGTATTATTTTAATATTATTATATATTTATTTTAAGTATAAAGATAATATGATTATGATATAATATGAGAAGGATTAATTTTATTATTACATATTTATTTTAAGTATAAAACTAACATAATTATGATGTAATGTGGTAGGACATATTTTAATCCACACCACGTATAACCAATTTAGCAACTATCCTAGCATTATTTTAATATTATTATATATTTATTTTAAGTATAAAGGTAATAGGATCATCATATTATATTGGAAGGATTCATTTCATCCAATATAACCAATTTGAAAAAAATTTATAGATCTATAAAATAAAAAATAATTGTTAAAACATTATCTACAAGATATGGTGGTACTTTGAAAAAGAGATTAACACAACATAGAGAAAAGAAAATAAATAGAAAATAAAATAGTATAAAAATATTCCAAAAATACTTCATTAATATTTAAATCTAATACATATTAGAATAATTTTCTATAATCCTATACATAAATAGGATGGCTTTCAGTTGTCTAAAGAGACTCTTGATGTTTCACATCCTCTAAAAATATTATTAAGATAATTTTTTTTTATTTTTTATTTAATTATTAATTACAATTCAAATTATTTTTAATTTTGGTTTTTGTTTTATTTTTGTCTTATTCTATTTTTTTATCTAATCCACTATTATAATTTCCAATGTTCTTCCCTTCTATGAATGAAATAAACTATTTTTTCCATTACCTTTGTAAAAATATTTACATATTGATCTTTCAAATTATAATTTTTCAATTCATATTTCTTTTCACAAACTAAATCTCTAAAAATGATACTTCAAGTAAAGGTACTTTTTTTTTGGGTATTGATAAAAAAGGGGTTGAAGGACCCCAACCCTTTACACAGATATCGAAATATGTACATGAAAAAAATAAGAGAAAATCATACAAATGCAAGATAGCCATATCTTAGTAAAACAAACAAACATGGACTAAACCTATTGATGGAGAAGTTGAAATAATATTCTTCCTGCTATCTTTATATTTAACATGGTTGATGTAGTGCTCAATGCTTTACATAACTGATAAAGAAACTACTAATAATAATGTAATTTAGTGTACTCAAATACTTCATCGCATGATCCCAATAAGTATGCTTCTCTGCTTTGCCTTCTTTATCCGTCATATTTATTATCAATTCTTAAAATCTCTTCCAACTCCATGGGGCTATATGACCAGAACTTGAAATTATCAGATTTAACTGCCATATCCACCATTTTATCAGCAACTTTGTTTCCCTCTCTATAAATATGTTTAACTTGACTATCTTCTAGGTTTCCCAAGATAGTCCTCACATATGTAATTATTTGAAAAATGCTAAAAATATTTAACTCTCCTTTTTTAAAGGAAGTTATAATATTCTTGGAATATCCCTCAAGAATAATTCTCCTAAAACCCAAATTCACTACAATTCAGAAACATGTAAGCATTGCCCTTGCTTCAACTTGGTGATTTGTGGTAATTCCTAGATCCTCAATATATGTAGCCACTACCTGACCTTTGTCATTCCTAATGATGCCCCAACCACCAGCATGACCTGGGTTACATTTTGTAGCTCCATCAAAGTTAATTTTTACCTAGTATTTATGGGGACATTCCCATCTAGTATCTTGTCTCACCTTATTAATTTTTTTCATATTTAAGATATCTTTTTCTATAGAGATGATCATTGCAAGATTTTCCTGGACAACAATGTTTTTAATACAGTCCTCTAATAGGGTTCTTTTTATCCTAGTATAAACCTCAATTATTTCTCTGGTTTTGTTTTTGAACACTCATTTGTTTCTTTCCAACCAAATCCCCCCAAAAAATATGTGGAATGCATTTTTTCCAAAACGTACTGCTTCCTAAGTGCCACTATTCCAAATCCTCATTAGAGAATCTGGAATGACCCAAGCAAAATTAACTTCTCTCAATAACATAATTAGTATATAAAAAAATCACAAATTCCAAACAAGTGGTCCACACACTCATCCTCTTTGTTGCATAAGATATAAACAATTGGAACCACAATCCCTCTTTTGAAAATATTATCTTTTGAAAAGGTTTTATTAAGAATGGCAGTCCAAAAAATATAGCAACCTTAGAGATGATGTTTAGCTTCTAAATTATTTAAAGCTTAGGTTTCTCTAAGGTTACTTTACCCAAGACTCTATATCCATCCTTCACCAAGTACTCGCCTTGTTGGTTTCTTCCCCAAATTATTTTATCCTCCTTTAAACATCTACCTAAATAATAAACCCTTAGTAGGTTTTGCATATCTTTACCCTCCAAGCCTTGTATATCTTCTTGCACAATTTTCCCCTTCTAAAAATCACCCACCCTATGAATGTAACCATTAATTTTATTACCACATGTTCTGGTTAGATGTTATTTAATATATTTGATATTTTTGTAGTTTGCTAAAGGCTCCTCTTGAATCCAAGGGTTTTTCCAAAAGTTAATTTTATATCCCCTTCCTACTCTCCATTTTAGACCTTGCCATAGAACTTTCCTGCTATTGATTATATTTTACCAAAAATAGACCCACGTGGAGGATTAGAACAACTGATAAAGTGGTTTCTATCCTCCAAGTATTTATTTTGGATAATGCTAGTCCATTTTCCTGATGCTTCAGTGTAAAGCCTCCAACCATGTTTAGCTAAAAGGGCTCTATTTAGATCTCTCAACTTCCTCAAACCAAGATCCTCATTCTATAAAGGTTAGCAAAAAGTATCCTAGGCTACCAAATGTATACATTTTTTGCATTCAGTGCCATCCCATAAGAATTTTTTTTGTAGTATTTCTAAAGTCTCTTCCACTTTCCTTTACATCCTTAGGAAAGACATGAAATAAATAGGGAGGTTTTGAAGCATGTATTTTTTGAGTTGTACTTTTCTTGCAGAGGATAGCAAATATACCTTCCAACCTTGAAGTTTCATATTAAATTTATCAATAATTGGATTTCAAAGTTCATATTTCATATTGCCTATAAAAAAAGGTAAACCAAGAAAGGTGATAGGGAAATTTTCCTCCTTATAGCCCAACACTTTAACTATTTGATATCTTCTACTTTCCTTTATGTTTAAAAACATAATCCTACTTTTTTTCATAATTTATTTCTTGGCCTATAGCTTTTCATAAGAATGAAGGATTTTTTTAAACTCCAAAGCTTCTTCCTCTATAGATTTCCCAAGAAAGAAAGTATCATCCAAAAATTATTGATGAGACAAAGATTCACCAATGGATGAATATTTTAAACCTTTGATATTACCATCCTCTTTATTTCTTTCCAATGTTTTTCCAATGGCATATGCCATAATGATAAAGAGATATGGAGACAACATATCTTCCTGCTTGATTCCTCTCGTAGAAGAAAAAAACCCAATAGATTGTCTATTTATCAAGAATTAAAATCGGGTATTAGAAATACATATACCAATCCATGACCTCCATTTTAACTGAAACCCATTCGCTCCATTACTTTATCTAAGAAGGACCATGAAACCCTATCATAGGCTTTGCTCATGTCCAGCTTAAGGAACATACCTGACCCTTTTCTCCTTTGAAGGGAGTGTGTTGTTTCATAAATATTAATTATGCTTTCAATAATCTGCTTACTTGCCACATAACCTCCTCTATCTTCATTAATGATTGAGGGGATGATGTTTTTCAACTAACTGGCCAAAACTTTAGTAATTTTTTTATAAATTGTATTACATAGGCTAATTGGTCTAAAGTCCTACAATTTATCTACCCCATATTTCTTGGAAATTAGAGCAAGGAATGTATTATTCTATTCTTTTAGTAGCTTACTAGATTCTTGGGCTTCTTGGATTATATTGACTACATCTTTTCCAAAAATATTCCAATGATGTTGAAAAAAACCTGGTGGGAAACCATCTAGTCCCGGAGTTCTTGGTCCTTTTGAATTTTTCCTTAGATTTGTACTTGGCTTGTTTTGAAAATCCTATCAAAACCTGCATTCAAAATTTGGTAGGCTAGATGTAATTTTAATGTTCTATTTTATTTTATAGTTCTATTTGGAGAAATTCTTGTTTCTCCACTTGATGTTTGTGAAATCCAAATATAATCATATTATTATTCTCTTTTTCTTGCTATCCATGTACACCTTTCATAAAAACCACATCTCTATACACAATGTCTTGTTTAGATTTAGGTTAATACATACATATGCCTTGATTCTTTCATAATAACCAAAAAAAATATATGTTTGAATCTTTAAATCTAAACTATTATTTTTTCTTATATTCAATATGAACATAAGCAAACAATTAAATACTCCCAAATAAATTATTTAAGGCTTATTTGCATATCATACCTTACGAGGAGTCATATTATTTACTACAATTTTGGGACTTCTACTAAGTATGTACACTATTGCTCTAATTGTTTTATCCCATAATTAATTTCCAAATTTTGTACGAGTGTCATGATTCTTGTCATATACATTATTATCCTATTATTTATTTCTACCACTCCTTTTTATTAAGATGTATATATTTCTATAAATTGCCTTGTTATCCCATTCCCACCATATAATTGGTTAAGTTTCTTAGAACAATACTCACCACCATGATTAGTGCTTAATGTTCTAATGCTATATTTGCTTTCACTACTTGTGATGGACTTGAATTTATTGATTACTTCAAAAACATCACTTTTGTTCTTCAAAAAATATATCTAAGCTTTTCTAGTATCATCATAAATGAAAATGATAAATTAAAAGGATTTACCAATAGTTGGTGTATGAATTGGACCACAAATATCTAATTAAATCATATATAATTGATATAATGCTATCCATATTATTTTTTTATAAATATTTCTCTATGATATTTTTCCATTTGTGCAACCTTCACACACTTCACTTTTTGATTATATATAAGGAATTCCATAGACCATTCATTTAGCATTCAATAAATACAAGATTTAAAATATTAGGTGACCATATAATTGGTGTTAACCAACTATTGTCCTAAATATATTTATGAGAAAAAATACTCTCTTATCATACAAGATTTTAAGAAAATATTATATTCCTTATCATATGTACATCAACCATTATTTGGTTCATTTTTTCTTTATCATAGATGATTCACTCATTCTTAAACATCATTTTATAATTTTTCTCTAGAAGTTTTCCCACACTCCATAATTTATGCTACAATCCTAGTGTGGAGTTAATATTTTAATATTTTCATTTCATATTTTGTGTCAACATGTAATATTCCTTTTCCTCCAACCTCCAATGCTCTGTTTTCTCCAAATTTAATCTTGTTATTGTATGACTCATCCAACTATAAAACCAAATCCTTATTAATATTAATATGATTTAAACAACCAAAATATTTATAATTATACTCTTTAATTGAAAATTACACCATGTTACATGATAATAACATATTTTTTGATATCTCATCTTCTTCATCTAAAAAACTTAATTCATTCCCTCCTTCATTGCTTGGCTCTATTTTGTAATCACTTTCATAGTAACAATACCTATTACAATAGGGACATGAAATATTTATCTTATCTATAAATTTAAGTCTACCTCTTCCAATATATCCTCCTCTTCTACCATGGCCTCTTCCATTTATAAAATATTGATTTTATTACTCGCTTATTTATCCTTAACAATTAAAATATGATCTTGCATAAGTTTTTGTTTAACACTCTAGCCTTGTAATCAAAATATTATTTTAAATTTTCTTATTTACTATTTTAATTTATTTTTAATAGGACATAAGTTATCCCACCAATTCATCAAAATCCAACTTCTTTAAATCATTATTTCCTTCTATAATCATTGCATAATTATTTAGTTTGATATCAATATTATTAACACTTTTTTGAAAACATCTTCCTATGTTTGTTATTCACCATAGATACATATTTTATGCACAATATCATGCATTATTACACAATAATATCCCATATTATCATTGTTCTTCATTCTTATATTTTCATATTCTCTTTCTAAAAGGCTATCTTCAAGGTATCTCAGACTCATTTGGTAGTATTAATGCTTATAATTCTTGGAAAAAGACATGTATGAATATCTTCTCGTGTTTCCTCCATATTCCATTTCTCTATGGTTGATAAACTAGTCAAATATATTGGTTCCTTGTAGCTTTATTTTAAAACACTCCACACTTCCTTGGTAATCACCATTATCCTCATATTATGCATGAATAATCAAGATTTTCTCCATTAAATTTTAATATGGATAATGAAGCATTACCATAAGCATTAACAACTACAACAATAATGTATAGAGTTTTCCTCTATAATCTCAAATTTTGAATTCTCTAGTTAAAGAGAATCAAATCCTCAAGATATTCACTTCTCCAATATCCAAAATCCAAGTATTTATACCAGTATGTGAGATATGGTGGTACTCTAAAACAAGTATTAAAACAATATAAAGAAAGAGAAAATGTACAGAAAACAAAATGACATAAAAATCCTTCAAAAAACACTTTATCAATCTTCAAATCCATACACATTATTTTAATACAATATCCTATACACATATATGTATAAAATCATATATATTGGTAGTGTTAAGAGACTCTTGGTCCTTCACATTCTCTCTAAATTAGGTTGAGAGTATTTATTTTCTTTTTTTTAAATTTCATTTGCAATTCGAATTCTATCATATTTAAAATTTATTAAGTTGTCCTATTCTAATTTTTGTCTAATTTAATATCATAATTTCTAATACAATTACAAAACTAATTATTTATATAACATTAATTTATATCTACATTTAGAAAATATAAAGCAATTGATTTTCTATGTTCTTAAATTTGTCATGAATGCAAATTGGCTATGATAAACTTTTCGTTGATGTGATAAGTGAGTATATACAATTAAAAAAAGATATATAGTTTTAATACTTTATATAAACCTTAAAAATACCCATAAAACATCATTATTACAACATATTGTAACATTTTCCCTTAGCATATCCATGCTCAATCAATGTACATACAAGAAAATATTAATATTTTTAAAACTATTTGTAAAAATGTCTACACATTGCTCTTTAGTTGGATAAAATCAAAGGTGTATGCTATGTTCTTGAACATGCTCACAAATAAATGGGACTAAAATTTAATATGTTTCATATGATCATGAAAAACTAGATTGTGAACAAGTTTGAGAGCTTCTTGGTTGTCATAACTCATAATCATGAGTTACTTTTATGGAATACCTATTCTTGATAAGATATGACATAACCATATCACCTTGAATATAAAACATACTACAATATGATATTCAACCTCAATGGAATATTGAACAACAACATACTACTTATTTATCCAAGGGATAAAATCAAATGAAAAATATCTAGATGTGATTTCTATTGTCAATAAATCCTGCATAGTTCACATATATGAATCTTGTCAAGAAGAATTAATTCTTCTTCTTTCTCTCTAGACTATACCTAGACATATTATATATATAATTTAGTATACACTTTTGTATGTTCTAAATGATACACCTTTGGTACATGCATGAACCATGAAATATAATTAAAAATAAAGCTTACATTTATTCTAGTGTAAGTTATATAAATAAGAGTCCCAATAAAATAGCAATAGAGAATTCTATTCATGTAATAAAATAATTTTAAAATAAATACAACCCTATCTATATTGGAGTGACCAAGTGCATGTAATTTGAAATTTATTAAGCAATGTTCTTGCATACTTCATTTATAACCTGAACACATAATTCCCATTTTCCAAACCTCTAAGACAAGCTAATATGGTGTAACCATAATATTATACACCTTGAATAACTACTTCAACACTTTTTTGGTCTCTTCAACCATATAACTAAACTTCTAATGATGACCAAGTCATTGATATATACGATTATGATAACGACTCTCTTCCTTTCCATTTAAATTAAATGTTTAGGTCATAAGGAATATAATGTAATTCATTTCATAGAATATGCTCATCAATCTTCACATACCATGATTTGGATGCCCACTTCATCCCATAAAGAGTTTTGATGAGCTTGCATACCTTCTTTCTTGACCACGTATGATTAATCCTTTTGTTTACATTATGTAGACTTCTTCATGGAGTTCATCATTGAAGAATGCACTTTTCACATCCATTTTATATGAATTCCAACCAAATTTTGTTACCATTACAAAATCCATGACTTTAGATGTTGGTACAAAAGTCTCTTCAAAATTAATTACTTATTTTGTGCAGAGCCCTTTACAACAACCCTTTCCTGATGTTTATTAATTCTCCCATTAACATTGTACGTGATCTTCAACAACTAGGTATAACCAATGAGTTTATTTCTAGGTGGAAGATCAATAAGTTGCCATTCAATATTATTAATCAATGCTAGATATCTAACATTTATGATATTGCATATTCACAATAATATTTCAATATTGAATTATTATTAACAACACACAAACAATAAAAATTTAGATTCAAATAACATGAATAATATACAAATATTAAACCCAAAAATAAATTAATGTAATAGCCAATCCATAGCCACTTAGAGAGTGTAAAGTATCATAGTTACTTTGAGAGGACAAAATTTCTTATGTGCACTAAGGTGACTTAAATATTTATCCTCAAAGCTAAAAAAACTAGAAAATGCTCTTAGGCTTCCATATAGCATATGTTTCTAGGTCCATTAACTTTTGATTTAAATATTTTTTTTAAAAAGTCTTTGTTTTGGCATGTAGGTCCATTAAGTTTTTTTTTTTTTAAATTTCTAGCTCAAAATGCACATTGTTATTAGTATCGAAGTAGAAGTAGCAAGTGAAATGTGGTGGAAGATTGTTTTGCCATAATCGTGTGCTTTGATAATTATAACTATTTTCTTTAATTAATTTTTCTATTTCTTTTTTTAAAATAAAAAATTTATTTAAATACTTTTAATAATTAGGAAGAAATGGTTTTTAAATGAGAAAGAGCATGAGCGGGGGTTTTGTTGGAAATATTGAGTATATTGAGTTATTATTGATGTCAAAGGTACATGAGGCAGAAATATTTTGATGTCAAAGGTGCATGGTAGTCAAGGCAAAAATATTCCCCATGGGTTTGATGAATAGCAAGCAATGGATAAAATTCAAAAGCAAGGTATATGGGCAAAATTCAAGGCAAGGTACTATGGACAAAATTCAAGGCAAGGTATATCTCCAAAGTATTTTTCTAAGAGAAGGATTAATAATATTTAAATGTCAAATTTAAATATTATGAAGAAGGAAAAATGTTTAATTTGCAAGGGACAAAGGTTTAAGAATTAATATTATATTTTGAAATATTATAATATAAAGTTTTCAAAAAGGAGGAAGCGCCAAAGTTTATGGAGGCAATAAAAATTAAATATTTCAAATATGTGTCGACGTCTTGGGTTGTAAGAGAAAAGCTATATAAGGTGTGCAAATTTTTCATTTATGCCCAATATTTTTGAATGTGTGAATCGAACATTTCTTTACGTGAAAGTTGAATGTTTGTGCGAAAGTTGAAGCACAGGAAAAGACAAGACGAAAACCAACTTTAAAGTAGAGCATATAACGATAATACATTTGTACCGAGATTGGAATTTCGTCTAGATGTCTAGTCCAACTGCTTTGCCTAGCTGGCGCTAAGGCTAAAATTCGAAGGGACTGCAACGCACTCAACCTTTCCTTATCGTCAGATGGGGAAGGCGGTGCCTTTTTATTTCGCCCATTAACACAAACTTCGAGGTCCCCAAGATTACGCATGGCAGGGGGCCACTACTCCTTGTCTGTGCTTAAATTATTGGCTGACCTCAAAACCTCTTTCAAGCTGGCAGATCGCACTAAAACAAATCCTCATCATTCGAAGAATAATAAAAAAAAAGATTCAGTCATATTTTTTCTACAAATTTTGTTACTTACAGTGCAGAGAAGCTAAGCCTTAAACCTCCATTTTGTTGCTTAAGTTGTAAAACAAGTGTAACGATGGGTACTGTAGAATGTGACGGGAATGCGGGGAATGTTCTTTTATTTATTTATTTTTTTCTTCTCTGGTGGGGACAGCATGTTTAATGTCGGCACCAGACATGAAATATTCAAATGCGCGAAGCTATAAATACTGGTTACCTAAACTCGTTCAGCACAACATTGAAGTTCACTTCAGTTCAGATTCCGTTGGTCTCTAATAAAACTAAATCATACAGCATATAATTTGCCACGATTGTTGTCTGAACTTAAAGCAATGGCGGCTCGGCGTTTTACGGCTTGGTCGCTTCTGGTGGCAATGCTCTTTGCATTGAGTGTTGTTAGGGATGATAGTTTTAATGGGGTGGAAGCCAGGGAAAGCCAGTTCTTTAGCAAGGAAAGCCGATATGGAGGAACGCCTGCCGGTGTTGGCTCTGGATACGGTACCGGCGCCGGATCCGGCTCGGGCTACGGTGCCGGTTCCGGAGCAGGCAACGGTGCCGGCTCGGGGTCCGGTTACGTCTCCGGGTCAGGGAGTGGTAGCGGCTCCGGTGCCGGTTCTGGAAGCGGTAGCGGCTACGGAGCTGGATCCGGTTCCGGTTCAGGAAGTGGGTATGGAGCCGGTAGCGGCTCCGGTTCCGGTTCAGGAAGTGGGTATGGAGCCGGTAGCGGCTCCGGTTCTGGGTACGGAGCCGGGTCTGGTTCAGGAAGTGGGTACGGTGCAGGTTCCGGTAGCGGTTCCGGTTACGGCGCTGGTTCCGGTTCCGGTTCTGGATATGGCGCAGGCTCCGGTTCCGGATCGGGCTACGGTGCAGGTTCAGGTTCTGGTTCGGGCTACGGTGCGGGATCCGGTTCCGGCTCTGGTTACGGTGGTGGCTCGGGTTCGGGTTCTGGCTACGGTGCTGGCTCCGGTTCAGGTTCTGGCTACGGCACAGGCTCTGGCTCTGGTTCCGGTTCCGGTTACGGCGCGGGCTCCGGCTCTGGATCTGGATATGGCGCGGGTTCCGGCGGGGGGTCTGGCTACGGTCCTGGCCGTGGACATTAGAGAAGAAACAATATCTAGCTGTTTCTGTGCCGTTCTCTATGTGTGGTCATAAGCCAGCTCTTGCTTCGTTGATATGAATATTATGTAGTGATACTGGTGGAAACTAGGATTCATGTTGTTAGTTGGTCTACGTTATTTTCTTCTGGATAATAAATATTACCGTACTGGTGTAGATGGTTATCGTATTGGATCGTTGCCATACTTGTAATCGATATTGGATGAATAATGGTTGGAATTCATAGTTTTCTCCATGTCTGAGTCTAATTCTATTGTGTTGATTTGGTGTCTCAAGCAACGACATTATCAGTTTCATCAATGGCCAGCTTTTGGTCGACGGTTTGAGCAAATTATATGAAGCAGAATTGTAATTCAGGTTAATTGTTTTGTCTTAACGGCGTTTCGACAATGCCTATTTTACTTGGATGCAAATAGCAGCATCAGGTGAGCATGCAAGTTGACGACTATATATTAGTTGGACAAAGTACGAAAAACATTTCTTAAACTGGTATTTAAAAATATCATGGTAACACTCCGACTATGTGTTGAATCGAGTAAACAACACATTTCCCTGCTGGCGATCAGGAGTTGTTCGGATTGAAAGCGTTTGAGAATTTAATCTGGTTTTATTGAGTTATTGAATTGATAGAATTTGATCTGAAAATGGATAGAATTTGATCTGAAAATGGATAGAATTTTACTGTTGTCGACTGTGCAACGAACTCAAATTAAAAACGAACTCAATCCCCTTACTACGCCGATGTGAACAGACATGGCATGGAAGGGTAATTATACTTTCTCTCAAATCACTCCTCGAAACACCATGTTCTGTCAACATCGTATACTTTGATATCAATTGTTCTTATATGAAAGAATGCGGAATTATATAAATTTTTTATTTTTTATTCAAACTAAAATATTAAAAGACAACTTTGCGTTTTTCAGGTTAAATTTGGAGTATAAGTGTACTTCTGAATTATTTCATGAATAAATAATTATTGTTGTAAATAGGTTGTTATTTAATTAATTTTATAATTATATAAATGATTTTTTATTAGATGACTTTAGGTATAAGTGTATTCAATTATCTCATTAAAATGTTTTTTCATTTAATTAATTTCATATAGGTTTTGCTAATCGTAATTTAATTATGAATGGTACAGAAGGTTACAGTCTCAAGATAGATTAATCAATTGTTGGTGAATCAATGAATATAAAAACTTATTACAATAGTTTTTTTAAACTAATAAATTATATTTTTATAGGTTTGAGGTGTACACCAATTGGTTACCCCAAACTCCCCAAGGAGAGGAGATCTAAGGTTCAAATCTTGGGCCTATGTGGACCGCTTGTTCCTTTCCGTAAAAAAAACAAATTATACTTTTATTTTTATATTGACTTATTTTAAAAATTTGATATTCTATTTTATAATTGCTTTTCTAATTTTTAATTTAATTTCTTCTTCTTAAAAAGTATTTTAATTTATTTTTCACATTAAGCATTATTTTTTCTAACGTTAATTACTTTAATGTTTAATGTTTCAATTTTAAATTTAAAAACAAAACTTTTGGTTTCTTGAATTACACTCTTTCATTGTTTTGTTGTTGCACATACATTTTCATTGTTTCATATAAACATTCACAAACTTTTTAAATGAATATTTATCCAACTTCTATTGTTGAATAATTTGCTTGATCAATTATTTAATTGTCAACTTATTTTCTTCTTCAACATAGATATGATCCCATGACTCAATTAGAAGTGTCATTAAGGTAGCCTTCTCATCTTACCAAAGTACATGGATAACTAATTGTAACCATCAAGAGCAATAGAGTAGATTACATAATATTCAACAAGCGATTTTTATCACTTACTTTCTTTTATGGGGATACACTTGCTATTGTCATTTCCATTGGGGTCTACTCTTATTGCTATTTATATTCTTCAATTTCATTACTTTAACTTTTGTGACATGTTAAAGACATAAAATAGCAAGGATTCAAATATAGGACCTCCATGTTAAGGTTTTTAAGCCAATGAGCTTTTGGTTCCTCCTTGAACCAACAATGATTCAAATATAGGATTATTTTTACTTATTTTTTTGCTATTGACATTTTCATTGATGGTCTGCTCTTATTGCTATTTATCTTCTTCAATTTTATTACTTCAACTCTTTGCTTCTTATCACTCACTTTATTTTATGGGGATATACTTGCTATTTTCATTCATCTTTTTTCTCTCATGTGTGAGTCCTTGCTTCTATCACACATAATATTCAACAAGCGATTCTTATCACTCACTTTATTTTATGGGGATACACTTGCTATTGTCATTTCCATTGGGATTCTACTCTTATTGATATTTATCTTCTTAAATTTCATTACTTTAACTTTTATGCCATGTTAAAGACATAGAATAACAAGGTTTCAAATATAAGACCTCCACGTTAAAATTGTTTAGCCAATTAGCTTTTGGTTCCTCCTTGAACCAACAATGATTCAAATATAGAGTTGTTTTTACTTATTTCTTTGCTATTGTCATTTTCATTGAGGGTATACTCTTATTGCTATTTATCTTCTTCAATTTTATTACTTCAAATCTTTACCATGTTAAAGACATAGACTAGCAAAGATTCAAATATAGGACCTCCATGTTAATGTTGTTTAGCCAATGAACCAATAGTGATTCAAATATAGGATTGTTTTTACTTATTTTTTTGCTATTGTAATTTTTATTGAGGGTCTACACTTATTGCTATTTATATTTTTCAATTTCATTACTTCAACTCTTTGCCATGTTAAAGACATAAACTAGCAAAGATTCAAATATAGGACCTCCATGTTAAGGGTGTTTAGCCAATGAGCTTTTGGTTCCTCCTTGAATCAACATGTGATTCAAATATAGGATTGTTTTTACTTATTTCTCCAACATTCCCCCAATCCACTTTATAAGTGCCTCTGGATGTTAGTTTCAACTTTAGCTCCTAGCTTCAACTTTAACTTTGATACCCAATGTTAGATTCATATAGTTCATTACTCAACTCTTATCAAAAACTATAAAAATTATACATTTTTCACACTTTCATGCCTTCATTAATTCAAATTATAACATATAATTTTTTTCATAATACAAAATGATATGTTCAATTTGAATACAAGTACAACATTCAATTATTTAATCAAGACAATAATCATTATTATAACATATTTGTTGTCATTTAATTCTATACAATAATATTTCTTATACCTTTGCTATCATCTAATTTCACTTCATACAATTACTCTAACTATAGATGATGCACAAATTAAACGATCCATTTAAATAAGGATAAATAATTATATTATTATTAAATACATTTGAAAAGCTTAATATTCTCAACTTTTAAAATTTAAACTTTTTAAATCAAACATGAAAATAAATAAATAAATTGTTATTGAATATCTAAACACACTTACAATAATTTTTAACTAACAAATATCTATTTTTTATCTTTAAAACTATGTTTTTATTTTTATATCCATTTTTTTGTTTTTTCTATATATTTTTAAATTTCATAAATTTTTCCAGCTCATTTATTTTTTAAAACTTAAACATGGGAGGAGTTATGTTTTAACATTGAGGTAAGAATATCCGTAGCTATGACTTCTTATTAAATCCCCACAAAGAATCATTTGAAACGTGGATCGAAAGACCAAACGTTGAGATTTTGGTCTTCTCTCTTCAACCTTCCTGAAAAGGGCATCTGTGTGTTATTGGGGTTACGTGTAAATAACTGTGTCCAATTCTAAACGCAGCCTTTATTGCTATTAATTCAACGTTCTGGCACCGCCACACCATATACTTGACCAAACCAATCGACGTTGAGTAAAGTGTTATGGTGACTTTAATTCCCGAAATCTTTATATTACTCGTGCACACAAGGGTAAATTTCACTGATTGATGCGTGATAAAGCATCGCATTAGGGTGAATATCGTTTAAATATTTATCACAGAAAACAATTACCATGAGAGCGACGTTAAAATATGTGCACGTCAATCTTAAAATTGCCCTGTTATGTAACTTATTAACTATGAAATAAGTGGGACTTATGACCTGACTGGTATGATTGCAACCCGTTTTACTTGCATGGTCTGCCTGAGTGCATTTGAATTTGAACTGGAGTGGTCGGATTGTAGGAGATACGTCATGTTTTGTTAGTGGGTTTGAGGTTGAAAGGTCATTACATTGGTCGAAAAGGCCTCTATCGTCGTCTGTTATCTCCATTATTATGGCTAGGACTTGTATTGGTCAAACAAATTGTAAATTGAGCTCTTCTACCTCAACCGTTTTAGTGGTTCGTTCCTTGGCTATCGATTCATCCTCTGTTGCCATCTCCATGCCATTGGTTTCTACCTTAACCTTAGCCACGCCCCTCACATCCACTAAGGACTGCACTTCTTGGTAGCCCCTCTCTAGTTAAGGTATAGCACAATCGAGGAAATGTCAGCGAAATTCTCGATTTGAGAGCTCAACAAAAATATCAAGGAGGACAAGTCCCCAAATGAAAAGAAGAGAAATGTACCTCTCATGGAGGTTTCTAGAGTTGGAAAGGGAAGCCCACAACAGACGTGAGTGGAAGAGAGCACAATAAACCAAGATCAAATGTCAAGCGAAGGAAATATTTTAAATTTTTATTATTTCTCTTGCCTAGCCAAGTCCTCTCATACATTATTCATATTAATTCTAGAGTAATTGTTTAATTTTTTTAAAGAGTGTTTCCTTGGAAGAGGAATTTTACAAGTGTTTTGGCTCTATAAGAACATAAAACAATTTATAGCTTGCATTTTTTTTAAATTGAAATATATAACTGTCATATTAAATAACCAACAACAAATATACATCAAAGAAGGTCCAAGCCTCAAAAATCAAACTAAGCTAAACATCTCCATGCAAGGAGGAAACAAAAATACTATACATCATATGAGTGTAACTGTATCATTGTATCTTTTTACAAACATATAATAACATTTTTGTGCAAGAATATAATAGTAGCTATACATATCCATGTTGCATGTGTCATCATCCATCAACTCTCGATCCTGAATAGCTTTGAAAAGATGAGCCAACTTGTTCCTAGAAACCTGCAGATTTCTTCCAACCTGAAACAAAATAGCAAGCTGTGTGAGTCTCCTAAGAGACCCAGTAAGGTGCCTTGGCCTGTTCTGAAAACAATCATCATTCCTAGCCTTCCAAATCATCCATAAAATTTTTGTAGAAATTATTAGCCAAAACATATTGAAATAGTAATTCATATGCGGAATATAACCAAACAAAATTTGTTGTTTTATATGATCCAACTGAATATTCTAGCCCTGTAGAATATGAAAAAAAGATAACCATAACTCTTTCGTATAAATACAGTAAAAAAATATATGCTTCACAGTCTTAGGAGTCCTACAAATGGAGCAATAGATATCAGCCTAGGGATTAGAAGATAAGGGCAATATTTGGAGCAGCAAAAGCCATCTAAAACATGTTTTTTTGGCTCAAGAAGACTGGACCAGATATTTTGCATCCTTTTCTGCACCTGCTCTGATGAAAGAGAGAGCTACCATTTATTATTAACATGGTCAAAAATGTCAGTCGTGTCTATGAGAAGCCGATATAATATCTTGGATTTAGTAGCAAAAAATTTAGTACCATCAGTCCAATATAGATTATCCAAATAAGACTGTTCAGAGGCCACAAATTCAGGATTATTCAAACCATTGAAGGCAGCAGACAACATAGTATATGTTCTCTTATGAGAACAAGATAAACCAAATTCAACACTGAGTTGCTCCCAAGGTTTAAGCACCCCATTACTGAGAATGTCATTAAAAGTATTGACACCCTTCATAGACCAGGCCCTAGCTGAGCAGCCCCGCATTCTAGCAAGCATAGTGTTGTTAAGAGACAAGTTCCACCAGCAGGAACCATTTAATAACTGCAGCCTTCTAGACTGATTGTTATCATATTTTATACAAATTTTATCCCTGACATTAATCCATGCCTTCCAAATGCTATGAAAAATCGTCGAACCAGAAGGCGTTGATTCAAATGAGCCAAACAAAATATCAAAAAATGATAGCTTTTTCCAGAACTAAGCCCTTTTAGGGACTGAATTACAAATGTTATGCCTGATAAGAACTTTCCATGGTTCATTTCTAGCAATACATTTAGTTATCCATTTGGATGCAAGAGCAACACCCTGTAATATTAAATTGATAAGACCCTGTTGTGGCTGATCCACAACACACCCCAAAATTGGGGACCCACCTTTTTGCATGCTTTCAAAGAAGACTGCAGTGGCCCAGATGCTAAAAAAATCAAAGGAAGAGCAAAATACAGCAAGAAATGAAAGTTGTCACGATTTCGCGACATGTCGCTCTGTCGCTGCTCAGAAATGAAAGTTGTCACGATTTCGCGACGTGTTGCGCTGTCACTGCCTAGAAATGAAAGTTGTCATGATTTCGTGACGTGTTGCGCTATCGCTGCTCAGAAATGAAAGTTGTCATGATTTCACGACGTGTTGCACTGTCGCTGCTCAAAAATGAAAGTTGTCACGATTTCGTGACGTGTTGCACTGTCGCTGCTAGAAATGAAAGTTGTCATGATTTCATGACGTGTTGCCTATCGTTGCTCAAAAATGAAAGTTGTCACGATTTCATGACGTGTTGCGCTATCCGTTGCTTAGAAATGAAAGTTGTCACGATTTCGTGACGTGTTGCACTGTCGCTGCTCAAAAATGAAAGTTGTCATGATTTCGCGACGTGTTGCGCTATCGCTGCTCGAAAATGAAAGTTGTCATGATTTCGTGACGTGTTGCTCTGTCGCGGCTCAGACAAGTAAAGTGCAGTGGAATGAAAAGGTGTCGCGATATCGCGACATGTCGCATTTTCATGGCTAGGAGCAGTAGAATGCATCATGAAGAGAAAATGTCACGATATCGCGACGTGTTGTGAAATCGCGATGCAAGACAAAGAACCAAGTTGAAGACCCAAAATGTCGCGATATCGCGACATGTCGTGAAATCGCGGTTCATATAGGAGAGAGAAAGACAAAATGAAAAATGTCACGATATCGCGACGTGTTATGAAATCGCGGTCGAAGGCGGCAAGAGAAGAGTCAAGGCAGAAGATGTCGTGATATCGTGACATGTCAGAGTTTCACGACCTGGAGCAGCCAAAATGAACGTAGAGGAAAAAACGTCGTGATATCGCGACAGGTCGCATTTTCGCGGCTCCAAGCAGCCAAAGTGTACGGAATGAAAAGTTGTCGCGATATCGTGACATGCTATTTTTGGTCATGATTTACAAGGGGCAGTTACGAAACACGTAGAGAAACGTGGAACACGTGGCATAAAGGTGTAAGGGCTATAGAGGCGTTACAGTTCACAGAGAAGATCAAACATTTAGACATCGAATAGAAAGTCAAAGACAACGATGAGACGGGGAATACGAAATGATGCAATCTGGGAAATGAAATGAAGCGCCGCAGGGCGAAGCAGAGAGCATTGCCAGAAAGTATAAAAGCAGAGGCACAGATTGGTATAGGGGTCGAAAACCGCTACGAACAGTGTTGCAGAGCTGAAGTGATAGGCTATTCTGGACCTGCTTTTGGAGCGTTTTCCTCCACTTGTTCTGGTTTTGATAAACTGGAAGTTCTGTTGATGTAACTGATATATTTTTAATACAGAAATTACAGAGAGTTGCATTTCATTGGCAAGAAAGAAGGAGTTATTTTCTGCATGCTAGATTTAATGTTCATTTTTCCCTTTTTAGATTTTTAGGCTTGTGGGTGAAGTTTAATACAAGTTTTCTTGGTTGCTTCATGCAAATGTCTTAATCTGAAAATCATAGTTAAAACCCCAGAAACCAGCACTTAGCTTATCTGGATTATGCATGTTGGCAGGTTCAATAGGTTAGGTTGTATGTAGAAAACCTCATATCTTCGGTCTTGTTGAATAGGATTGCAGCCTTCTAAATAGACTTTAGTTTTAGTTTTTATGCGTTTTATTTTCATTTTCTTAGATTCTCTGCATTTTTATTTTCCAGAGAGATTAGCCTTAGTTTAATTTCTTGTTATTAAAATAAAACACTTGAAAATCTATCGAAATTGAAGTTCACATTGAATTCATGAACAATCATTCAATCTCAGAATAAAATAAATCACAGTGCCCCTTGTTAACAGTTACTTGCAGTCACTAAGGTATTCCAAGCATTCAAATTGAATAGTATGTATACAAAATGCTAACATAGCGGAGACCTTGGAGAAATTACTTATTGAATTTCTTTGCAAGAGGGGATTTGGAGCTCAAATCCTATTGGAGAGTGTGTTTTCACAATCGGGTGAAAATACCACTCAACATATTGGCGCTAGAAGGAGGGCCTGATTTTGGTTTACTTTATTTTGATTTTCATATAGAAGTAATGTGTTTTTTGGTTCGATTTCTTAAATCTTATTAAAGGCTAAACTGCAGCATTGTTTTCGTGTTGCAGGTTTTCTTGGAGATATCGAGAGTTTCGTTAGGCAGGCTGGACCCACCGTGCCGTATCGCGACTAGGTCCCAAACAACTGGAGAAACCATATTCCACGACCTGACACTCACTGGTACTCCCAAGAATAAAACCAAGCAAGCTGTAAACCTACCAGTCACAAAAGATCTTTTTGCTTCAGGAGCACCAAGCGGACCTACACCGGTAGTATCGATTGCCACTAGCATACCTATCGTTAGTACCATTTCCACTACTCTTGTAGGGTTGTCCTCATCGATTTTGAGTCAAATGGCCCAACCTCCAGCAACTCCTTGGTACGGAGCTAATAATATTCCTTTGAATATTGCAGGGGATATCCATGAAATCCCTAAAAACATAGAAATATTCTTGCCCAAATATAAACCTGATGGTCCAAGGACCGCAGAGGAGCATATCCAGGCCTATAGGGACGTTCTGATAAGATTGCAAGTCCAGCATGAAGATGTGGCTTGCAGACTCTTTCCCATGAGCCTAGACCCAGTGGCCTATGAATGGTATATTTGCCTACCTACGGGTTCAATCACTTCATGGACACAAATGGAGAATGCTTTTGTCAATCAGTTTAGGTCACCTTTGGATCCCGCAACCATTTACAATCAATTCATTACATGCAAAAGGGGCCAGGGTGAACCAATCAGAACCTTTAATCAGAAATTCCAAAAATGTTATAATAGAGCGGTTCGGCATTTTGCCATAGATCCCGTAGTGGCCTTGCAAATATATTTTGGGGCATTGGATCCCATGACAGCAATGTTTGCAAGACGAAATCCTCAGGTCACCACGCTCACCTTAGCCTATAATGAAGCCATGACCATCGAGCAGCAAATGACACCACAGGGCTATGGGTTTCCCTAGATGCCTATGATGGGACAATATGCTCCATATGGTCAAGCTCCCATGGCAAATCAGATCATGGCACCGCAAATGCCAAGCATGAATGCTTTCCCATATCAACAACCATATCCACCTAGCACTTGCCTATGCGCCCATTCCCATCCAACCGATCACATCCATTCCACCCATTCCCGCATTTTTGCAAAATAGTCAATCGACTATGCAAGGAACCAGCCAGGTTAATTCTCAGGCTATAGTTCCTTTCCCAAATCCAACTCCGATCCAAAGTGTAAATCCATACATGAATCAAATTCCTCAAAATCCGACTCAAATGTTAAATCAAGACCCCACCAATTATGCGAACCCAACGGGAACCAATAACAATGTAGCTCCACCGAAGGAGATTTATTCGGATGTTGAAGAGCTCAAGAAGATAGTTCATAAACTGAGCAATGACATGGTTCAAAAATAGAAGTATGAGTCCCATCCCCCTCACTCAAATCAAAATTTTAACAATAGAGGGAGACATTGGAACACAAAGCCAAACAATGGAGGAGTACCTGCCCCCATTGCCAATCAACTAGATACTTCTGCAGGACCTAGTCAATCCAGTTCCCTTTTGAATCTTTTCGATTTGGCATGGGAAAAGGGGTGTAGATTACACAATACAAAAGAGCACAATGAGAGGAATTGTCCTGAAATCGCTAGATACACTCATTGTCTCCAAGCCCAAGTAGATGACTTGGAACTGGTGCCAAATGAGGGTCCATCTCAATATCAAGATGATAACATTATGGTGGTGGAAACCTTATACCGTCAAGAAGGTGAGAGTGAGGAAGAAGAAGATGAAATTTTGGAACAGGAGGTGCAAGCTTTTTGAGAGTTTAGAAAGGGGAATCATGGATATTATTTGAGAAATAAATCTAAAGCCCCTAAAACATCATCAACACCATCGAATAACTCTATCCTTCCTCCGGATACTAAGGCAGATAATAATCCTCCGCCTCCACTTGGAAGAGAAATGTCTAATGACGCACAGAAGACAGTCAAATTCGAAAAACCAAACTATGACATAGTGGAGGATCTAAAAAAGTCCAGATCAAGCCTCTCGTTCTTAGATGCGGCCAGATTACCTGGCCAAAAAGAAGCATTGATAAAGGCTCTGAACTCACCTGATCAAGTGTGGAAGGGAAAGGAAGTTGAGTCCCATTTGATTTTACGAAAGGAGAGATGGGATGTCCCGCCATTCCTATTGACTCTGAGAATTGCTGGTAAAAATTTGCATAATTGTTTGGTGGACACGGGTGCCACGAGCAATCTCATGCCTTCAGAGATATGTCAAATGCTAGGCCTACAACCTATTTCATCCAAATGCAAGGTTTTGCAATTGGACCGATCTGAGGTAAATGTGATAGGGACCCTATATGATGTCAAAATTCAATTAAATTTTGAACCCAGGGTCCAACAAGTGGTCGACATTTTGGTCGTTAATATCCCAAGTAGATATGGA
This sequence comes from Wollemia nobilis, assembly GCA_028583015.1. Classification (NCBI taxonomy): domain Eukaryota; kingdom Viridiplantae; phylum Streptophyta; class Pinopsida; order Araucariales; family Araucariaceae; genus Wollemia; species Wollemia nobilis. The sequence continues at coordinate 1,577,992 of JAQPPZ010016950.1, forward strand.
ATGCTACTTGCAAGGGATTGGATGAAAACTTTGAACGACTATTTTTCAACCGATTGCTCACATATGTGGTTACCCTGGAAAGGAATTGCAAATCAAATCAGAGTGGAAAATGAACCGAGGCTTAAAGAAATTGTAACAGAATATAATAAGCCAAATGAAGTTCAATTTTCTGAGCCATATTTGGGGGTTTATGCATTTGATATTGAGGAGGCTACTGAAGAACCTAAAGGGGAAACATTTCACGATAGTTCTCTTGAGGAAAATGATGACATATGGTTGCTTAGGTTTGATGGATCCAAATCTAGACAGGGAGCAGGAGCCGGAGTCGAGCTCACTCGTCCAGGAGGTAAACCTTTACTTGCTTCCTATAGGTTATAGTTTCCTTGCACGAATAACGTGGCAGAGTATGAAGCACTGATTTTTGGTTTACAACCGGCGTTGAGCAAAGGGGTTAAATGCTTGAAAGTATTGGGAGACTCTCAACTGGTAGTCAAGCAGATTAAAGGACAATATACATGCCACGACAAGAGACTGAGCCTTTATAGAACTAGGGTAAGAGACCTCATTGAGGAATTCGACGCTTTCAATATTGCCCTTATTTCTAGAAAAGGAAATCGCATAGCAGACTCTCTTGCAGTCGTCGCAGGTATGTTAAATCCAGTTGATATAAAGAGGTGTAAAAAGTTCTCCATTGAATTGGTTCCCTGCCCATCGATACCTGATAATGTCGAGAATTTCCAAGTTTTTGAAAATGACAGACACATATTTAAATTTGTCACGAACTCAGGTGTTTTTGAAAACCAGGTGATTGATGAGGAGCAAAGATGGCAAGAAGAAGAAGCAGAAAACGAAAGTAAAACTACGTATCGATCCAACAAAATACCAAAAGACATAGTTTCATTGGAGAAAATGTTCGATACGGGATACAAGGCTAGAAAAGAAAGAAAGGTTCCACTCCCCAAAGATGCATGTGATCTGATCAATTTAGGGAGTGCAGACAATCCACGGGAAGTGTATATTGCAAAGGCATGTACATTTGAAGAAAGAGAAAATATAATACATGCACTAAAACACTACGTGGATTGCATTGCTTGGAATTATAACGAATTGAAAACATACAACCAAAACGTCATTACACATACCATCCCTCTAAAGTCGGACTCCAAACCTTTCAGGTAAAGACAACGAGTTGTTAACCCGCTATTGGAGCCCTTGATAGAAAAGGAGGTCAAGAGATTATTGGAAGCAAAGATTATTTTTCCTGTTAGGCACTCGACCTGGGTTGCTAACCTCGTTCCATAAAAGAAAGAAGAGCGGAGAGATTAGGCTATGTATAGATTTTTGAAATCTTAACAAGGCCTCTCAAAAGGATAACTATCCATTGCCATCCATTGATGAAATTTTACAAACAGTGAATGGATCTGAAATGATGTCTTTTCTTGATGGATATTTCGGATATAATCAAATTCTCATTCATCCCAATGACAGGATGAAAACAGCCTTCACAACCAAATGGGGGACATTTGCCTTCAGAAGAATGTCGTTTGGGCTATTAAATGCTGGTGCAACATTTCAACGCGCCATGGACTACTCATTCAAAGGGCTTATAGGCAAGTGTATCATTGTGTATGTGGATGATATTCCAATATTTTCAAAGAAAAGAGAAGACCATGTCAAGGATTTGAAAAAGGTTCTTCAAAGATGCAGAGAGCATGGAATTTCTTTGAATCCAAAAAAATGCATCTTTGGAGTAACAGAAGGAAGATTACTCGGTCACATCATTTCAAAAGAAGGCATATCCATTGACCCAGAAAGGATAGAGGCTATCCAAAACTTACCTCTCCCGGGTAGTAAAAAGGAGTTGAGATCTTTCTTTGGGCAAATTAATTTTGTGAGGAAGTTTATTTCAAGCTTCGCTGAGATAGCCAAACCGTTGAACCAGATGCTCAAGAAGGATGTAGATGTCAAATGGAACGAGGAAAGGAAGGTGGCCTTTCAGCACATTAAGGATGCCATTTCCAGAGCCCCTGCCCTCATAAGTCCAAACTATGCTAAACCTTTCTATATTTATGCTTTCGCATCGGAACACTCTTTTGCGAGTGTCTTGACCCATAAAGGTGAGGATAGTGCAGAAAATCCCATAGCATTTTTAAGTGCTCCTTTAAAAGATGCTCAATTGAGGTATTCCATCCTCGATAAGCAGATGTACGCACTCTTTAAAACGGTAAAAAAATTTTGACATTACATTGTGCAAAGCAAAGTTTTTGCCATTGTGCCTGACCCTGCTATCAAAACCATGTTTTTACAGAACGAGCTAGGTGAGAAAAGAGGTAAATGGATTTCTACTATCCAAGAATTTGATCTTGAAATCCAACCCATGAAACTAGTTCGAGGACAGGGACTTGTGAAGACGATTGCTGAGAATAATCCACAAACGACATGTCAATATTCGAATGCAGTGTATATTTCTAAAGATGACTGGTATGTTGACATTGTGCATTTTCTATTAAATGGTAAGTGCCCATCCAATTTGAATTCCACTCAAAGAAGGGCTTTAAGACTTAAATCTGCTAATTATCTGATTAGATCTGGTGTTTTGTACAGGAAAAATCATGAGGGGATCTACCTGAGATGCCTGAATAAAGGAGAAGCTGCCAAGGTTCTGCAGGAATTTCATGGGAAATATGGAACTGGCCACGGTGTGGCAAATGCCACAGCGCATCAAATCCTGAGAGCAGGATACTATTGGCCTCACATTTTTAAAGATGCACACGCTCATGTACGATCTTGCCACATTTGTCAAGTAGCGGCCAACAGAGAAAGAAATGCAGCCATGCCATTACAACCTGTAGTTGAGATAAGACCATTTGCACAGTGGGGGTTAGATTTCATTGGGGTTATTAACCCAAATTCTTTTGATTCCCATAAATTCATACTAACAGCTACAGATTATTGTACAAGGTGGACAGAAGCAGTCCCTACAAAACATGCCACTACAGATGTTGTAATAAGATTTCTTGAGGATCACATCATAACAAGATTTGGAATGCCCGATTCTATCGTTAGTGATAATGGTAAAGCTTTTATTTCTACACAATTTGCAGATTGGGCATATGACAATAAAGTGAGTTTAAAATTTGCATCTAATTATTACCCTCAAGGAAATGGTTTGGCCGAATCCTCAAACAAAAATTTGTTGAATATCATTAAGAAATTACTTGGAAAAGAACCCTCGGGATTGGCACAGCCAATTAAAGTTTGCTCTTTGGGCAGATAGGACCAGAGTAAAAGAATCAATAGGGAATACCCCCTATCATTTGGTCTATGGACAAGACCCGATATTTCCTGCAAACTTGAAGTCGCAAACCTTGCATTTCATGCAAGAATACTTGGGGACAGATAACCAAGTTGAAGCCGATTAAGTCATTTACTGCACCTTGATGAAAAAAGGGAGGAAGCCATGATTCACATGAATAAACACCAAGAGGTTGTTAAAATATGGTTTGACGGAAGAGCTAAAATCAAGTCCTTCGAGATTTCAGATTTAGTCTTATTGTGGGATAAAAGACATGAAGAAAAGGGGAATCATCAAAAATTTGATTGTCTTTGGTTAGGCCCTTATCAGATTTCAGAAATTCTAGGGAAAAATACCTTCAGGCTGAGAACTTTAGAAGGGAAGGATCTGATGTTACCAGTTAATGGGCATGTTCTAAAGCATTATTTTAGCCCTTAAGCCATAAGAGATTGATATTATACTTTTCGGTTTTGGTATGGATTTTCAAATTTTGTTTTGGTTTGTTTTAGGATTGCTAGTCTAGTTAGGATTTAAGTTGTGTGTTTTGATTTCATTTGGCATGTTTTGGTTTGTTTATATACAAAATAAAAAAAAAAAGGAAAATTGAGATGTCAACTTATGCCTAAGACTAGGAGAATATGAAACATTGGAATTATGTTGTAGAAGCTCCACAAGTAACACAAACATCTTAAATAATATCGTTTGAATCTTGTGATGCATGAAGTTGTTAGTTTCACACATTATGGTAAAATAGATGATGTATTCCCTCCATTTTTTTAGTTCAAAAGAAGCAGTGCATTCATATCTCATGCCACATTCCACATTGCATATACATGTCATCTTAGTTACATTTTCATTTCATGTGCAATCATTGAGAAGGTGTCGAATCCTCTTAGGATTATTACATAACATATATTAAAAGGATCCTAAGGTTGGGAACTATTGCCCAAGCTATCTTGAACCAAGCACATTCCATGCACATTAAAAAAGAATCTTGAGCAAAATGGTCAAAACCATACTTGGATGAAAAGGTGAGGTGAAAAGAATATTTCATGTCTGTCCTATCATGCAACATAATCCTTAAAACAATGGTTTTTACCACTTCCATCAAGCTTAATGTCTAAAACCAGAGTAGTAAGGATAGGATTAAATCCTCATCGTACTTAGGTTGAGGATCCAATTCCCCAAAGCTCTGATTTGACCCACATGGAGTAGTAAGGATAGGGCATAATTCTCATCTCGCCTAGGTTGAGAATCTGATTCCCCAAAACTCCTATGTCTTATTTCATCATAAATCTTGGATTGGAAGGATCGTACTACATGTCCTCTGCAAAGGATGGGTAGTCATCCCAAAGGTCCAAGAAATAAAATTAATATATCCCATTTTCATCTCAATATTGGATTGGAAGGATCGTACTACATGTCCCTAGCAAGGATGGGTAGTCATCCCCAAGGTCCAAGAAGTAAAAAATTAATATTTCCCATTTCATCTCAAATTTGGATTGGAAGGATCGTACTACATGTCCCTAGCAAGGATGGGTAGTCATCCCAAAGGTCCAAGAAATAAAATAAAAAGAATGAATGAAGCCAAACCAAGGGATTATGGGGTTAAGTATGCTCATGCGTGGCAACATGTCTTGTCTAAAAGCAAGACCACTGATTGCTCATATGGATAGACTAGCCTGACCATCTCATCCATAACAGGTTAAATTATTTTGTTCAAGATGAGGTAATGAACTCCAAATCAGAATAGTAAGGATAGGGTTAGATTCCCATCTCGCTTAGGTTGGGAATCCTATTCCCCAAAGTTCTGATTTCACTTACACTTGCACATGGGTTCAAGATGGTAGTGACACATAACCAACTTTGGGATCTAGTAAATTAATTTAGTAGACATATATTTGGTCCTAAGAGGGTTTGACATCTTTAATATGTTTTTCCATGATATTAGAAGGTTTGAGCCTTTATAAAGCAGGTTGTTACATCTCTAGCATCTTCATCATGCATCAAATCCTGCACAAATCATTCATAGCCTTGCATACAAATCATAAGTGAAACTGACAATGGAATGTTGATCAAGTTCAAATGATAGGGAATGAAACACATTGCACACACCGAGCTGATACTTAATGATTCTGATGTTTCATGTATTTCTGATCTATGGGCATTTGTTTATATTTCTCATGTGCTAATGCGGGTTTCCAAGTTTGTATACTTCCAGGTTGGGTTCTCACCAAAATGCTCGGGAGCATTTTGACAGCAGAGTCGCCATTTGTTGTGGCTGATCCACAACACACCCCAAAATTGGGGACCCACCTTTTTGCATGCTTTCAAAGAAGACTACAGTGGCCCAGATGCTAAAAAATCAAAGGAAGAGCAAAATACAGCAAGAAAAAGAAGTGTCGTGATATCGCGACATGTCGCTCCATCACGCCAAAATGAAAGTTGTCACGATTTCATGACGTGTTGCGCTGTCGCTGCTCAGAAATGAAAGTTGTCATGATTTCGTGACGTGTTGCACTATCGCTGCTCAGAAATGAAAGTTGTCACGATTTCATGACGTGTTGCGCTATCGCTGCTCAGAAATGAAAGTTGTCACGATTTCACGACGTGTTGCGCTATCACTACTCAGAAATGAAAGTTGTCATGATTTCACGACGTGTTGTGCTGTCGCTACTCAGAAATGAAAGTTGTCACAATTTCACGATGTGTTGCGTTGTCACTGCTCAGAAATGAAAGTTGTCATGATTTCATGACGTGTTGCACTATCGCTACTCATAAATGAAAGTTGTTGCGATTTCATGATGTGTTTCTCTGTCGTTGCTCAAAAATGAAAGTTGTCACGATTTCACGACGTGTTGCTCTGTCGCGGCTCAGACAAGTAAAGTGCAGTGGAATGAAAAGGTGTCGCGATATCGTGACATGTCACGTTTTCGTGGCTAGGAGCAGCAGAATGCATCATGAAGAGAAAATGTCATGATATCATGACGTGTTGTGAAATCGTGGTGCAAGACAAAGAACCAAGTTGAAGACCCAAAATGTCGCGATATCGTGACATGTCATGAAATCGTGGTTCATATAGGAGAGAGAAAGACAAAATGAAAAATGTCACGATATCGCGACGTGTTATGAAATCATGGTCGAAGGCGGCAAGAGAAGAGTCAAGGCAGAAGATGTCACGATATCATGACATGTCAAAGTTTTGTGACCTGGAGCAGCCAAAATGAACGTAGAGAAAAAAACGTCGTGATACCGTGACAAGTCACATTTTCGCGGCTCCAAGCAGCCAAAGTGTACAGAATGAAAAGTTGTCGTGATATCGTGACATGCTATTTTTGGTCATGATTTACAAGGGGCAGTTATGGAACACGCAGAGAAACGCGGAACACGTGGCATAAAGGTGTAAGGGCTACAGAGGCGTTACAGTTCACAGAGAAGATCAAACGTTTAGACATCGAACAGAAAGTCAAAGACAACGATGAGATGGGGAATACGAAACGATGCAATCTGGGAAATGAAATGAAGCGCCGCAGGGTGAAGCAGAGAGCATTGCCAGAAAGTATAAAAGCAGAGGCATAGATTGGTACAGGGGTCGAAACCGCTACGAAGAGTGTTGCAGAGCTGAAGTGATAGGCTATTCTGGACCTACTTTTGGAGCATTTTCCTCCACTTGTTCTGGTTTTGATAAACTGGAAGTTCTGTTGATGTAACTGATATATTTTTAATACAAAAATTACAGAGAGTTGCATTTCATTGGCAAGAAAGAAGGAGTTATTTTCTGCATGCTAGATTTAATGTTCATTTTTCCCTTTTCGGATTTTTAGGCTTGTGGGTGAAGTTTAATACAAGTTTTCTTGGTTGCTTCATGCAAATGTCTTAATCTGAAAATCACAGTTAAAACCCCGAAACCAAGCACTTAGCTTATCTGGATTATGCATGTTTGTAGGTTCAATAGGTTAGGTTGTATGCAGAAAACCTCATATCTTCGGTCTTGTTGAATAGGATTGCAGCCTTCTAAATAGACTTTAGTTTTAGTTTTTATACGTTTTATTTTCATTTTCTTAGATTCTCTGCATTTTTTATTTTCCAGAGAGATTAGCCTTAGTTTAATTTCTTGTTATTAAATAAAACACTTGAAAATCTACCGAAATTGAAGTTCACATTGAATTCATGAACAATCATTCAATCTCAGAATAAAATAAATCACAGTGCCCCTTGTTAACAGTTACTTGCAGTCACTAAGGTATTCCAAGCATTCAAATTGAATAGTATGTATACAAAATGCTAACATAGCGGAGACCTTGGAGAAATTACTTATTGAATTTCTTTGCAAGAGGGGATTTGGAGCTCAAATCCTATTGGAGAGTGTGTTTTCACAATCGGGTGAAAATACCACTCAATAGACCCATACCTCCCATTGCCTTATTCATAACACATCAATTCCATTTAACTGAGTGTAGTCTTCTATCAACAAAATTACCAGCCCAAAGGAACTATTTTATATATTTTTGAATGAAATTAATCTGATACAAACTAAAAAGTCAAATCGAGGAGAAATAAACAATGAAAGTAGACAAAATATTTTGATAGACCTGGAAGCGACTAGCCAAGAAAAGATTCCTTTTCTGCAACTTATCAAGCTTGACAATAATCTTATCTTTTACCCACAATCGCATATTTTTTAAATCAGGTTTAACAACAAACAAAATGCCCAAATACTTGACTTGCATATAAGGGCCATGCCATTGCAAATCAAATCTGCCAAGCCACCTAGGAGGACAGTGATACCAACCTAAAATTATTGATTTAGTAGCAGATACCTTAGCACCTGAAGCATTACAAAACAATGAAAGTTTAGAGAACAAAGAAACACAAGTGTCCTCATCCAACTTCACAAACAAGAAAGTGTCATCAACAAAATGTATATTTATAAGATCCATACCATTAGCTAGCATAACACCTCTAACATTAGGACTCAGGGTATTATCCCTTAGGATATAAAATAGAAGATCATTAGCAATCACAAATAATGAAGGAGCCAAGGGATAACCATATCTTAAAGATATTTGCAGGTAAATAGGATCAGATATGGCACCGTTAATCTCTATGCAAGCGTTAGCATCAACCAAAAGAGTTTTAACCATGTTACAAAATTCAATAGGAAAAACAAATGCTAGAAAAACACTGATGATATAATTCCATTCCACACGATTATAAGCCTTCTTGAAATCAAGAAAGATCATACCAATGTTCTGACCTAAGACTCTAGCCCAATGCATAGATTCCCAGCCAGTGATAAGATTCTCTAAAATATATTTGCCTTTAACAAACCCAGTTTGAGTAGGATTGATAAACTTAGGCAGCAAATGAACCAATATTAATGCAATCACCTTAGCCATGATTTTGTAAGAGACATTCAATAAAGTTATAGGCCTCCAATTTTTAATTAAATTTTTATCACCTCCTTTGGGTAGCAGATGAATGATGCCTAAGTTGATGTCACAACCCAATGATCCTCTATTAATTGCATTTTATTTATCCGAGCATTTATATTTATAAAATAATTTGGGGGATTACATTCATTTATCTAGTGCTTATTAACTATTGATTGGGCAATGTAATCATACATCTTATAATATAGACATCACAATAGATCTTACGTACATGATATTGATCACTAAAAAAATTAGTTTACTCTTTTAATACCTTCATATATATATATTTTTAAGTGTTAAATACCTTTCCTGCATTTTTAGATCATGTGGTTGTTTAGGTGTTTGTTTACAATAGTAGTCTTCATCAAGTCTTCTCCTCTATCATGGTACCCTTACCATGATTATTTTACATCTCTATAATATAATTAAAATGTTGGATGTCTCTTCATCCTCCACTTAGGGTGTCTGTTCTACATAATTACATCTCTCTATAGTCTTAAAATATCTCTTCATCCTCATCATTCAATGTGCAATCCCAAGAGTTTTCTACTAGTTAGGCCATAACCATATAACACAAGGGTGGGTTTTCATGTGGCTAACCCATAACCACCACCAAATTTGATTGTGGTCTCCCTTGAATACCTCTATATTATGTGGTTCATCTTCATGATATAACCTCATGCACACATGAAGGCTTTATAGCTATCAACAATAATCACCATAAGTCCAACAACATCTATTACCTTTTATACCACTCTTTTGAGAAGAAATATTCTCTTGTAGAGTCCTATCAGCATGAATTTCATTTTATCCCATTCAAAAATATCTATCCATCAATATTAAATATGTATTTTATTGGTTATTTTATCATTATTCTAATAATATTTCTCACAAATATTTTTCTTTCTATAAATAACACATGGATGAAGATACCAACACTTTGTTTTTCATCGCCTACTAGTTACAATGACTACAAAAATTTTCTTTATTTCGTACACATGTAGATATCTCATCCATTGTATAGGTTTCTCCTCTAACAAATTTGGTGTCCCCATTTATTGTCTTGCCAACATGACCAAGGCCTTAATTTTGGGCCTTGTACTTTGTTCTATGGGCCTTTTTATTCCTTTCTTATTTATATATAATTATTTTCCATGATATTCCATCTTTTTCATTAATTTAGAACCACTACCTTTGGTGTGCTTTTCAAAACACTCAATTTCTTCATAATTTTTATCATTATCACTATAGACACTATCAACATGGCCTTTATCATGGCCATCAACACAATTATAATAATCTATTACATTCACATCATTTTTTTCTTCACATTGACATTCAATATGGGGATCATAATAGCACTATAATTGACACTACTTAATTCATTAGTGGTACAAGAAAAATTTATCTTGTGAATTAGATCACTTGCATCATAGAAACAACCCACTAAAGAGGGTTTGCATTTTAACCATGCATTATATTGCTCTATCAATTTTACGTATTCCTCCTTAAGCAGGATAAACTTAGAGATCATATTGCATATCATCATCACTATGGAGATAAAGAATACGGTGTTATCTTTATCAATATTAACTACTTAAAAAATATCTTTAAATTTTACAATAAATCTAAAAGTACTTTGTCCTTGTTACCTTCGTTAAGATGAAATCCTTGATTTGGGTATTTTTCTTTTTCTTTTAAATTTATTTCTCTTCATGTTTCCTATTTAGTTTGTAATATAAATACCTTCTAAAAACTCGATGTTATCAATAGAAATGTAAGGTTGTTAGGTACACTGATCATGCACATTTTACATAAAATATTACATCATCCAAGCAAACTCTTAATTATGAGTAAGACTCACTTTCATAACACCTTAACCAACACCACACTCTAAGTAAAATACTTTCCATGCATGATATTAACACACTTTGGGGAGTGCCACCTTCGAACATGACAAATGGATTTTATCTTTTTAGTTATCCACAACTTAAACACCATACGTCCATGTATGCATTTTACACCTTGACACAACTAACCATATTTTCAATTTTTGATATAGCCAACACTTTTAATGATATGCACCTATGATCCATATTTCAAAATAACATTTCCTTCATTTACATTGGTATTGACTACTTTTATACACACTACACTTTTTTACTAGGTGCTTTATCTCTTACACATAAAATAACCAAATATTGATGACCATAATCATATTCCCTTTTAGTTTTGTTGGCATTATAATATGATTCATGGCCAAGAGTCAACATTGCACAATGTATTGGATAGGTTCAAGGGTATTTTATTGTGCAATGTTAATAATATTTTATCATGTAATTCCAATGGGCCATGGTTAACCTTGTTATGATTAAACCATAATTAATACTTGTAATTAACCCAAATACGACTTGTTATATTGGCTTAGGTTAAACTTTATGATATCATTAGGGGTTTTTGTATTGCTATAAATACCCCCTCACACTCCTCTTTTTCTCATTGGAGTGTTGTGTAATATAATATATGGATAGTGATATTTATGGTACTTATGAGCACCCCATAATATTTGGGTGAATGGTTTTCTTATATTCATTTATAGTAAATATTGTGAATTCTAACATGGTATTAGAGTAAGTAAGGAGCTATCTTACTTACTCATGAGGAAGTGTTGTTCAATACCTCTAATTTTTTTTTGAATATTTGGATGTCTCTTTCTTCTAAGTCTTATTAGTGTATTTTACAAAAGGGGTAAAGAATATTTTTCATGCTCAATTTTTTAAAATTCCTTCATATTATAGGTTTTCAATCATAGAATGAAAGTGTAGGAAGAATAAACAATAATTTATAGAATAGATACGGTTTTTTGAATTTAAAAGCATATCCCAATTCATGCACACATCCCACTTTAGCTTGGCATAGGGTTATGCATAGTGGCAAATCATCATTAATTCATGAATATTTGAATTTTTGAAATTCAAAATTGGCAAATATGGGCATCTTGGATGTTGGCCCATTCACCTAAAATTTTTAGGTCCAAAATATTTTTAGGGGTCGGCTCACCCCACATTGATAATAATTTCAAAATTTTTATTTTAAATCACCAACACTCTTACCTAAATCGTGGACCTTTTTCACCTTGAAATTATTAATTTTTTATTTATATTACCAAATTTGCTTGTGATACCACCAGTATATATACTAGATATGACAATGATACTTATTCATGTAAAATATTGAAACTCTTTAAAAAATGAGCTGCAACAACGAAAACCTTCCAAAAAAATATAAGACCTAAAATAGATCGATTGTAGAGACCTATCATTAATTGATAAATTGTAGAGATTTATCGATAATGGATTAGTTGCATAAACTTAACTGATCATTTATTAGGAATAGAAACCAAAAAATCAAGTGCAAAAAATAGCCATATCCTATCGGGTGCAAAAATAAAAAATATCTGGTTAGGTGTAGAAATGAGCCTGATTGGGTGTAGATAGCAATTGATATCTGATCAAGTGGAGAAACCAGTTGATATATGACCAAGAGTAGGAGTCAATCTATCTATAGGTGGGTTCCAAAATTATCAATATTTAGTTGGGTTTAAACATAGCTAATATTTTATTGGGTGTAGAAACATCCGATAAGTAGCCAGGTATAGAAACTAGCCATATTCATCCAGGTGCATAATCCAATGATATTTGGTTGGGTGTAAAAATGATATGATATTCGGTTAGGTGTAAAAATGAGTCGATATTCGATTAGGTGCAAATAGCAGCTGATATTTGATCAGATGGAGAAACTAGTTGATCTTTGATTTAGGTACAAAAATCAATTGATAACAAATTGATATGTTGTAGGTTCTATGTTCTAGTTAGAATTCTGACGGGGGACCGAAAAACACACTTCTTCAAACCCTACTTTTTCATTAAGAAATCTGGAAAATACATGCAAAAAAATATAGCCCGCAGGCTTTTACAATGACCAGCGCTCGGCTTGGTCTTCTCTTCTCACTTCTACGCTCTAAGTGCGTTCTCCGATCCACCACCATGACTAAAACATAAAACTAGGTTTTTATAGAGGCCCCGACCCTCTGAAACACCTGTCACACATTAATCGGGACACCAACCCAATTTAATACAAAGCCTGGGTTTTTATAGAGGCCCCGACCCTCTGGAACTTCAACACAAAAATTAGGACACCAACCTGATTTAAAATCCCCACTCTACATGGCCCTGTCACCGTCGCTTCCATCGGATCACTCTACGTGACCCATCCTCATCATTTCCTGTGCTTCTGGGTAATCACCCGCCTTAACTGCACTTTGTGCCACGTGTCGTCTTTGAACGGTCTCAAAAATATCGCCTGTCATGTTTCCCACCATCTCCTTCTCTTTCTCTGTCTTCTTCTCTCTCCATTGCGATATCGTGACATGTCGCGATATCACGATGTTTCAGCCTCCCTACGCTCTCTGTCCATTTTGGTCATGATATCGTGACATGTCACAATATCGTGACCTTTCCGCCTTTGTGCCTTCATTTCAAAATTATGTCACGATATCGTGACTGTTCTACCACTCCCTTCTTTGCTTATAAACTTGTCGCGATATCGTGACCGTTCTGCCACCTCGCTTGGGTCTCCATTTGGTGTCACAATTTCATGACATCGCAAAATCATGACGTCGCGATTTCGCTACCCTCTCTGACTCCTACTTCCACCTCGCTTCGACGTCAAAATTTTGCGACGTCGTGAAATCACGATGTCACGATTTCGCTACTATTTTGCTCCTCTGTCGAGTCTTCTCTTGCGATTTTGTGACATCGCAAAATTGCACTATCGCGATTTTGCTACCATTCTATGCCTTCACCTCTACTTTCGCCTTTACGTCACGATTTTGTGACATGTCACAAAATTGTGACATTCCAAACGCATCTCTCCTTTGCTACCATCTTGTCACGATTTCACGACATGTCAAGAAATCGTGGCCCCTTCTGTGGCATTTTATCTCTCCTACAAACCGTCACGATTCACGATGTCATGAAATCGTGATAGTTTCTGTGTGAACTTCCTCCTTGCCTTCTGCTTTTTCTTCCTTAGTCGACTCTTCTGAAATGGCTTTCCCAAAATTGGATGCCTCTGCATCAGATGTCACCGGATGCTCCTACATCAAGTTTGATTTTAAGGTCTTTAGTAGTAAGATCTGGTATTTTCTCTATATTTGAATCACTGAGTGTATTTCTAAGAAATATAAGATTATCTACTTTTGTTATATTCATCATCTGAATCTATATCCTCATTTTGTGTATCACTTGAATAAATACAAAAACAAAAAATTATCTATCATTTAAAAAGAGAGGAGTGATCACAAACATAGAGATTTGATCTAAAAAATCATGATAATGACTAACTAAAATTGGTATGTTTTGAATATTCTTCCATGGCACATGGTGCTTATCAATTCTCTATCTATTCCACTAAGACTATGAGTTTGAGGCTATTTAGTAGTAAAAATTTATATTTTTCCATATTTGAATTTGTAATTATATTTAGTAAAATCTAGATATTTATTTGTCTCCAGATTTGATTTTGTATATTTATTTTTTCTATTTGCTGAATAAATACAAGTGCAAATAATTTTCTTTCTCCAAAAAAGAGATAAGTGGAATACATTGAAAAATTATGATCAAGATTGACTAGGAATTGGTGTATATTTTCTACGAACCAATCCTCTATTTATTCTAGTTACAATATGATTTTGAGGCCTTATAGTGGTGAGATCTATTCAATATTTTACTCTTTTTCTAAAATTATTATTTTTTCTTTACAAGTAGAATGACACCTACTAGCGATGGAAATAAGGGAGGCTAATATTTTTCTAAAAAGAGTATCCTAAAATATTTTAGCTATATATCAAAATCCAATGAGCCATCGACATCTACACAAATTCAAGGTAAAATATTTTTTCCTCAAAAAGTTAAAGTGGATGTTTTTTTTGTTTGTAAAAATATATTTTGTTACATCATATAATGATAAAGAACATAATTTTATGTAGAAAATATTATTGACACTGATATGCCTTCACTTGAATATATTCCTTACCAAGAGATGCCTCCACATGAATATTCTCTTAGCAATGACATGCAAAAAATACTTCAAGATATTTCTCAAAGTGACATGCAACTAGAAAAAGAAAAATATAATTAAAAGAAAATATAAACTTTTGGGGAATCTTCAAGTAAAAAAACTAAATGTAGAAAGTTAACTAGGTGGACTACTGAAAAGAGATTTTAGCTTAAATGTTCATCAACATATCCTTTTATAGAACCAATCTAGCCAAATAACAACAATGACATTGCAACAAAATGTAGATGAATAATTTATAGTTGGAAACTGGGTAAAGATCAAAAGATGCAATTCAAGTTAGATACAATAGAAAAATATTATTTGAAAATTTATTTAATAACTAAAGAAAGTGATGGAACAGTTAAGAAAACAAATAGGTGGAAGGATGCATCAAAATTCATGCATGTTAGATATGCAAAAGAATATGAAAAATAAATGAAGCTACACAAATCTCTTGTTGAGAAAGGTGAAATGATTCAAACTCAATTTCAAAATTTTTTTTAGACCACTTTAGCTTCAAAAAATTTGTAGTTTGTTATCGTATATATTATTCTTAAAAATTGTAGACCGATGTTTGATTTTGTTGATTATAAACACCTATTTCAACTAGATGATGTGCCAAAAATTTTAAGTTCTCATTGGTCAAATAGAAGTGGCTAGGAAATGGTAAAATATCTATCATTAATTGAGAAGGACCTAAGAGAGAAATTAAAACAAGTCAAATTTATATCACTTTCAGTTGATGAAATGACAATTGTTGACAACACATCTTGGATTTGCATGCATATGTACACATTCTAAAATCATGTAAGGTAACCTAGTTTACTTGCATTATATAATATGGTGGAAAATTGTAATGTAGAAAACCTTTATAATGTTGTTGTAACTAGCTTAAAATATATTGCAAGAATGAATGATATAGAAATAGCTACGAAGTTAATATGTGTTGGAGTTGATGGTGTTACTACAATGCAAGGAAATAGGAGTGGTCTTTGTATTCGATTTCAAACATCAATTACCCTGCATTTTATACCCATTCATTGCATGGCTTATAGAACGAATATTGCATCCAAAATTGTGAGCACTTTTGAAAATATTACGAGAGTGGAAGAACCCATATGTGAAATACATACTTATTTTTTATGTAGTTCAAAAAGGTTTGTATATTTTCAATAGTTTGCACTAGGAGTTATAGAAGGAAGAAATTTTTTAAAATATGTGGATACAAGGTGGATTTCATTGTATCATATTGCATATAGATTTTATATAGAATATAAATCCTTAATGTGGTTTGTGTATGCAAATCATAGGGTATCTAATAATGTAAAATATTTTATATACCATTTTACTGACATGGAAACACTTCTAAAATTATGTGGTATTCTTCCAATATTGCAAGAAATTAATTGAATGATTAAAATTGTACAAGAAATATCCATCTATATCATTGATTTCATTAGGATTTGAAAACAAATATGTATGTATATTGATAGGATATACCTGTCTACAGATACTTTTATAGATCCTTTGTTTGATAGCTGAAAAAAATTAACTAATGTGAATGATTCGAAAATATTTTTGAAGTTTGAAATTAATGATCATATTTGTATTAATGCTCATGGGAATATGATACTTCTATATTATTTTAAAATGTGATCATATATAGTTATAGATAATTTTTAACAAATGCCCATAAAACAGTGGATTTGAAGTAGTTTTACACAATACTAAGATTAAATTTTTAAAAATAGTAGAATCATTGACAAGCAAAATAAAAGATCATTTTTAAAGAGACGAGTTGCTTGAGGCCATGGGTGTGGTTAACTCCATTTTTTGGGGTCCCTGTATTAACTAAAATTCTACAAATGATTTGTTTATTAGATATATGGGCACACTTGTTAAACATTTTAGTAAATTTGTGGAAGTCAATGGGATTGAAATAAATGGTATTCTCAACAAAGAATTTTTAACACAACAATCATCGAATTTTGGAATGATAATGGTTGGTCAAATATCACATTTGAGTAACCCCCATGAGCCTAGTTCTATTACACATTTATGAACAAATTTATATCCAAGTAGTATCTTACAAGATATGAACAATGAATATTTTTGTTTATATGAATTATGTCAAACAATGATTTTAGGATCTGTGGAAGATGAGAGGGTTTTTAGTGCACTATCATTTGTTAAATCTAAAGTTTGTAATAGGTTGGATAAAAATTTGGAAAATTATTTGAGAATATATATGTCAACATATGAGTTGGAAAAGTATCCCTATGACAAAGCATTCACATACTAGAAATCCCTAGTAGATAGAAAGGGTATCAATAGTATACATGATAATAAGGATAATGATACTTATAGTGATCATATAGCAGAGACACAGATATCCGCTATGCTTACAAGTGATTTTGGACAAGCTAAGAAGTTTTTTTAATATATGGAGGAAGAAGTTTTGAAAGGGTCTCCAAATTTTTTAATAAATCATACTAGTCACTAAAAAGGTAGCTAAATACTTCAACCAAAGGTCAAGCTACTAACTAGAGAACTATCAGGTGGTAATTACATCAGTAGAAAAGTTTAAAATTTGAAAACAGAATGCTGCCCAACCAAGAAGGAATCCAACACAAATATTGAAACTAAAAAGCATTTAAATGGGCCAATAATAGATAAATAAAATCTAAACTAATGCCCAGAAAAAAAGGATCAAAACCACCATAGAAAACTACACTGATTTTGCACCTAGAAAATTGCCACTCAATGTAGAGACTAAATCCATCCCCTTCTTGATGAAGCAATTTGGATCTCTACTAGGGGTGGGACACCCACCAATATGCATAGAAGCATTATTTGAATCCTTTCGGTTGAGACAACTGGACCTTTGCTGAAAGCTGGAAATAAAACATTATAACCCCAAATTCCACTCAAAACTGAAACTAATTTCGTATTTCACTAGCCCAAGGTAAAATATTTATTTAATATATTTGATAATATTTCCCCCATCATGATTAGAGTATTGGAAAAATGAATCAAGCTTAAGTTTTTTACCTTTTGGCTCCTTTTTCTTTTCAATATTTGATAGGAATTGAAGATCATTTGCATCCCCTATATCTACAACCCGAAACCTGGGCTATTTTCCAATATTCCTTTTTACCTCTAAATTTGAATGGCCTTTCTGAATGCTTCTTATTTTAGGTTGAGAATATATTTTCCTTGTTGCTCCCTTGCTATGGAGAGGGGATTGAACATATTTTTGAGAAACCATAGTCTTCAGAGGAGAACTGGGCTCCATCACAACATTTGAATGGGGAGAACACCCTGAGCTACAACTTGAGGAACACCATATTCCTCTTAAGCCACTTCCTAATAGTTAAAGCCAAGAAAAGGATTTTGAAGGAACTCATGAGGAATAAGAGTTTCAAATTTTAAAACAACCTGGTTAGGCTGAGAATGGCCACTACAGGAACTGTCTAGATTTTTCACAACTACCATTCTTGGATTACAATATAGATTCTTCACAATTTCCACTCTTGGATTACTAATATCAAACTCCACCACATAATCCATGATCTTGTACCCTGCAACTAGGTTATCATGCTCAATATGACCCTAAGACGTCACTTGTTGCTTCTTAGCCCAATTCTGTTTGGGAGGATCCCTTTTAAGAGTCTCCATTTTGTTCTAAAAATCCTTAGGATACAAACCAAAGGAATGACAAAAACTACTACAGACTGAGCATCTGATAGGTCTGTTCTCATAAACTATGGATTGGGTCTAGGAACCCTGGTTGAAAATTAGATCAATATGGTCTGGAATATCCACCTTTGACTTTACCATTACATACATCCTAAAAAAATCATTCTCAAATTGGCTTGAGTTGCAAAATCAATCAATATTAAATCCCCAATAGCTTTAGCTATACCTTGTAATATATCTTCATGCCAAAAGTGGAGCCTAACCCATAGAGGAGAAAAATTAACTTTCTAAGTCCTTGGGTTAGAATTTGACCCCCATTTTCGTAGGAAGAGCCCCCTTCTACCAAAAAACTAGGGCCCTCCCCCAAGGATACGTTGTGAGTCTTCTTCACAGTTGAGTTTTATTAAGAAAAAAACATTGGAAACTACCACAATATCCAAAGATCCTTTGGGTTTCCACTTGATTAAAGCCCATATCCTTAAGGCATCAATATTTGGATGACCCCCTTAGATTTTACCAACCAAATTCCATGAGCCTTCCTCCATGGTGATAGTCATAAGCTCATCCAAAATGATCAACTTATTACATGATGGGAAAAGATCAAACAAAACAGTAGGGTTTTAGGACCCATAACGCTTTACAATAATTGAAGCAAAAGAAAACACACATAGAAAAAGGGGTTATCCAAAACTTGGGGACCCACCTCCATGGCCACCTATAGGGCCCTTTGTCCTTTTTGACAACCACAAATCACCATCAATATCTCCAAAAACAACTTTTCTACCGACCCAAGTCCTGAATGCCATCTTCAGATTCAAATCCATTGACTATCATTGAAACTTATCTTTATGCACATTCATGGTTTATAGTATATGTAACTGTAAGCATTACAAATCTAGCGTTAGAGTTTCACTCATAATGGTTGTACAAGATACTCAACCTCAAAATTGGAGACAATCTCAAAACTAATATTTGGATTTTTAGGTTTTGTTACCTTTTCTCTCTTTAGATGGTTCAACACATAGTAGATTCATGCCTCAATTTACCGCACACCCATTGTGAGCGATCCTCCTATCTACTTTCACGAGGGTTTATAACAAAAGTCCTAGATATAGTTTATAAAAATTTTTGGGGCGGTGTAATCAAAACAGAGAGGAGAAGGTATGTGCGGTTAACTTTATTTATAATCATTTTCATCCTAATCAGATATCAAAATTAAAAAAATTATTTGTTCATAAATTTTAATGTTTTATATCACAACGTTGTTGGTCAAATTATATGTTTTATATCGTAGCCTTCATAGTTTCTTGACTGTGTTTATTGATAAAACCTTATGTTTTATATTATAGTATTGCTAATGTATTGATATTAATATATTGGCACAATTGAGTTATATCATAGTAATGTTTTATTTGTTATTTGAAATTACAATAGTAAATATAATTGAATCATCGTAAATTAAAAGTAGCAATAGAATATAAATTGAAACAACCATTGAATGATAGAAGATACAAATTTGTAAATATATTTTTTATTATTCTTATTACAAATATACATTGTACAAAATTGCTGACTGTAATACAACAAAACTTGCTATCAACTAGTAAACAATATATAATTTTAAATTTTGAGATTGGGAATTTGAGGCAGTTTTAGTCACTCCTTGAGTATCTAGATCAACATGAGTTTGAGATTCTTCTAGATTTGCAAGTTATTTTCCCATATCTCCTTTGTCAACAACCTACACTAGTAGTGTTGTAGTTCTGATGAGGCCTTCCTTTACCTTTTGTATGCTCCCCAACATCATTCTTTGTTCTTGGGTTAGATCTTATTGCACTGTAGAAAGTGTTTCTTTATGATTCTTCTTAAGCAAGATATCTGAATCCATATTGTGCTCCTTTATAATATTTCTTAAATAATTATTATATTTTACCTTATCTCTTAATGTTTCCTTCATTTTTATTGCACCTTCTAGTGTTTTCTTCACCATGTAGATATTAAATTCCATGCTTTTAACTTGTTTATTTAAATTATCAAAATTTGACTGCAAAATATAAAAGAAAACATAAGTCAGTTAAAAGTTATATGATAAAAGAAAATAATTAAATTTATGTCAACTCAAGTCTCACCTCAACCGCACCCCTTGCAGCCTCAGTAACTACAACTTTCTTCTTATCAAAATCCCATTGGTTAAAAATGTATGGGCTTCAGCATTAAGGTTCTCCAATCTATTCAACATAATATTTAAAACTTCATCATTATATAAATGTGTAGCATTCACTAAGTTTGATTTAGCTTGATGTAGCAGACCACTAAGCTTTTATAGTTAATTTTTTACCAAAGAAAAAATATCTTTCCTTTTAGATAGTTTTTTTATGTTGGGCATTTAACTCCTTGATAAGAACCTTGGTACAAATTTACCAATCCCTCATTTCATTTACATATTGAAGCCATATATCTTTTATTGTTGCTTCACAATTATCAAACATTACAATTTTTAAGAAAAAATAAATTTTCATCCATAGTTCATGAACTAGGGTCACTGGTTTGAGAAGGCGGTGATGAGATTTGTAGAGTTGTAGGGAATTCATTTGTTTGTTGTACTTCTCTATGTGGATATTTAAGTACATATGCTACTTTAAACCTTGGAATTTTACCTTGTAATAGATAATCCTTATATTTTGGAGGATTATCTAATCCTAAGCTTAGAATTTCTTGCAATGAAATATTTATTGAAAATAAAATATTTGGAAAGTGAGACATAGTTTGGTGTCCCATGCGATATCTCTAGAGAAAAATATTCTCCACCCCTGCATTGACTTATCATTAATTGATGTTGTGGTGGAGGAGGTGGTGGCATGATATAATGCCTTCTTATAGTAAATTGTGGGGAGGTGCCTAAAAATAGTACAATAAGATTTTATTAAAGAAAATAAAATTGAATAAAATAAATAATATTAATTTAAAATAAATATACTTACCCGACAATGATGAGATGTGTTTCTACTATACAACCTGTGAAGGCATGTTGGTACAAGTGGGGGTGGGGCGTAACACTAAAAACATATAAAAAAGAAAAAATATTATTATAATTTCAACTAAATAAACATATATACGAAGAATTTTAAAATAGTAAACTTACTTGTCATAGGGGTGGCCTCACTAGATTCACATTGCACAATATGTGCAGGTACATGTGGATAAGAAACTATAGTAGAATAAGTATAACTAACATGTTTTTGATGACTTTGCAAGGGTGTTGCTTTTGACTATGTGTCAGAAGAATGACCAGTGGCTTCTGGTATAAAACCCATTATAGCAACATCTCATTTAGTCATGGTAGTGGTTCCTCTTCTCTACATTTAGTTTCAAATTTAAAATTAAAATGAAAAACTACTGTACTATACAATTTTATTTCTTGGTGAAAGATGGAATTTTTACCTTCACCTCTTGATATCATATGGCAATGTTTGCTAGGGTTAGATGCAACATAATCAGTACATTTGTATTTTGTAAATTGTGAAATATTTATTAATCAAATATAAGATTAAAATTACACATCACCATAGTCATGACTGTATTCATTTGGATGTTATGTAGTTTAGATCTGATGTGTTGTGAAATAAGTACACCAATCAATTTTTTTGTGGTGAAGACATTGAACTAGATAGGCCAATCCCCAAAATGGAATGTTCATTGGTCTTCCTTTTAGAATGAGTCTTGCTTGGAATAATTTGATGACCACTTTAAGAAGTTTGTTTTTAATACATGTATTAGTTAATCCCCTTATGGAATTAGGGATAGAAACTGTAAAAAAAACATTAGTTTTGAAATCATAAATTTAAAATTTTGAACTTAAAAAAAAATTAACAATTATACGTGACAATAATTTTAAAGAGAGATTGAAGTTGATATATTGGAATTATTTATCATCCAAATATAGTGATAACTTCATAGTTATGGGATCAACACCCCTATGAGGGATATGTGTTAATCTCTGCACGTTCGAGGGTTTGATAGTAAAATATATCTTCTTATTTTGGATTGTCAGATTGATAGTCATTATATAGTTGTTGTATGCACATATAATATTCATAAAGACTTGGTTATTTTTTCTAAAATGTGACAACAAAACTAAACCTACAAGCCTACATCATTGACCCAAGAAAGGTCGTATCTAGGTATGGTTAACACATCTAAAATGTTGGGGAAGATAAGGTTTTTGAATGTAATTTTAGAATTAGGGGTGGAAGTGGTGGCCATTTCTGGAAGTAGTTTCTATAATTAGGACAAAATTTTAATAGAGTAGGGTGTAGGGAATTGGCTTCCTAGGGTTCACTCTAAGGATGCACATAAGAAAAAATATAAAAAATGACTATATAAACCTTTTTATAGAAGACTACATGCTGAAATTAAATACAGATGGACATGTCATAAGATGTAATTCAACATGCATAGGAGATTTATCAGTCATTTTAAATTTGGTAGTGTAACCTCTAGTGCGATCAATCTAGAGTTGAACACGCTATTGTAACCAATATGGAGTCAAATACCTTATTGCTACTAATATAGAGTTAGATTTTTATTTACAACTAATATATAGTTAGATTCTTTATTGCAACTGATCCAGAGTTAGATACACTACTGCAAATGATATAAAATTAGACACCCTATTGCAACCAATACAGATTTGGAAACCCTTTTACAACCAATCCAAATTTGGATACTTTTTTGGAACTGATCTAGAGTTGAACACCTTGTTGCAAATGATCTAGAGTCAAAATCATATTTACAACTGATCTATATTTGAACACTTTGTTGTAATTAATCTATATTTGGATACCCTATTGCAAATGATCTAAATTCAAATACCCTATTGCAAGCAATATAGAGTTGAAAATCCTTTTACAATCGATCTAGAGCAAACATATTTTTGTAATCGATCTGATATCAAATACCTAGTTGCAACTGATCTAGAGTTAAATACCATTTTGTAACTGATATGGAGTCAAAACTCTTGTGGCAACCAATCTAGATTCATACCTCTTGTTACAACCGATTAGGAGTCAATAAGTGTTTTACTACTAGGCCAACATTGGTTATTATTTTACAACCAGGTCAGAGTGAAGCATTTATTTACTAATTGATAATAATTGAGCTATATTTTGCAACTATTCAATATTCACTTACAACTGCCTATTAGTTGAGCTATCGATTGCAGTAAACTGACAATTGAACTATCATTTGCAACTAATCAATAGTTGAGCAATTATTTTCATTTGACTATCAGTCTAGTAATCATTTGCAGGTGGTAGATAGTCAATTTTATATCATTGATAATCAAAACCATAAAATTTGTCATAGTTTTATAATTTTCATGAAAACAAAGGCAATTCATCATGTCTCCTACATGAATTTGGATAGGATTCACCTCGATTTTGAAACTGATTCATCTTATTTTTATAAATGGATTTTAGGTCTGACCCCATATGCATAACCTTACCTTGCACCATTATGGACATGTGAATCCTTCTCCATGGGGAAGGGACATACCCCTATCCATGTGGAATGAGTACCACTATGGCTAAGGTGTAGCATGTAAGTGTGTGGTAAACTCTATAATATGGGTTTAAATTTTTACTTATCCCTTCTACTTGATGAAGATACTCCTCAACTTTACATCTTAAGTCATTCTCTATATAAAACCTCTCTACCATTTTTTATCATTATTATAGCATGATGGTCTCGATTTATGGTTACTATTTAGAGGGCACTGATTTTATGGGAATAAACATTAATTTTTTTATCACAAGAAGTCAACAAGCTATTCATCAATCATGACATCTTGTTGTTTCATTCATCTATAATGACTTTTTATTTTTAGGTAAGGTTCCAAGGAGCAAGATCTTGTGTTTAAACCATTTGTTGGCTATTTTTATTCTCAAGGTGGAGAGGAGGAATGGAATGCAAGCTTTGATTACCCCTTCTCATCCATTGCTTTGGCACAATGATTAGCACATCATGTTTAGTGTAGAAGAGTCTAGGGTTTGATTTCTTCTTGTGTATTTTAGATTTTATATTGGATATGAGGCTGATATGTTTATTGTTGATGCTATCTCATAATATATATTTTATATGAAAATGATATCTACCAATATCCTTTTTGCATGTGTCACATATAGATTGGCAAAGTACAACTAAAGTGGTATAATGTGGGTTGTACTAGTAAATTAGATCATGATACATGGTAGTGAGAAGTTGGATATCCCATTTGTAAGGTTAGAGGCTCTAATTTTTTATTTTTTAATACATTAGGTAAAAACTTTTGGAGGTCAAAACTTTTGTGTATATAAGTATTTTGAACCCATTTTTTTTTCAAATTACATAATTTTTTGAGCTCTATGTATTGGTGACATTAGTGTATATGCATATTTAAGTGTTCAATTCCAAACTATATGGAGTAATACTCAAGCCTTATTTTTGTAATTTGAAGATGTGAATTTACTTTTTCTATGTAATCACAATCTTTGGCCTATTGTTTTTGGAGATATAGATGGATATATGATAGTTATAACTTTTTTTTAGTCTTTTAGATGCTTTTAGAAAAATAATTTAGGATGTACTTTAGTCAAACCCTATTCCTCCTTTATGTGTTTGATTTAGCATATTCATGAAGATCTAATATTTCAAGATCTTTTTATTCTAATCTTTGTCTAGGTACTCCTGAAATTTTTTTACAACTCTTATTTTAACTAGGTTCTTACAAAGCCTCTTTTAATGACTAAAATTATGTGGTACATGGGTAAGAGGAAGTCTTAAAACAATGTAATGCATTCAATGAATGATAAAGTTATACTTTCAAAACATGCCTTATGTGACAATACAAGATTGAGAGAGCTTATCTTTGAACAAGGTGGTGATTTTAACTCTCTTTCATTTGAAGTCCTAGCATAAGTGTTTTATGGTTATATATAAGAGCATCAAATAATTGTAGTGGTGACTCCATTCCAATCTAAGTAGAGTTTATGTAGAAAATGTTTTTGTAGCAATAGATTTTAGATGATGGGGGGATCTAGATGAATATATATAAAAACATAGTGAAAGCACGAGATTCCGGGCAAAGGAAACACTAATTGCAATATAACCAAAACCAAATGCGCTTAAGTCCTAGAAACGTAAAGTGCATGAAATGGAAAAGAAACGCATTGGAAGAGACACAAGCAAATGGAGAAAACACAACCCTTTCATTAATATCCCTTGATCTCTGTTACAATGACGTCTCCTCCCTTTTCGGGGGCTAGGAGCGTTAAAAGAATTCGATTACAATCACTCAATGTTCCTCTTTCCGCGTGCCCACGATTGCAATGGGCGGGCCAAGATGATGCCACCGCTGATGTCGATGAGTTCTTCACCTCCGTTGCTTCTCCTGTGAACAAAGAAACAACCAAGATGTCAGTAGCACCTGCTGCAAGTGAAAAGTGTTCGTTCTTCTAAAATCATCAAAAGATGCATGCAAACATTTATCTAAAACAGTAAACAAAATGATTCTAAACAGCTCGAAAACTTGCCAGAAGACAAAAAATGTTACCAACAGGCCATTGCCACCGAGACAGTCGGCCAATCTACTTTCAACTGGAAATCATCCCTGGGTAGGACGATTTATGACTGTAAATCATCCCTGGGTGGGATGATTTCTTCTGTGTTGGGGAAGCCAAACTGACACGCTCCAATGTCGACTCCCGAGGTCTCCAAAACACCTGCAGACGGAGGTGTTATGTAATTGGGGCCATTTTGGGACGACCCAGATGGTCGGATTCTCCCAATTTGGCCTCTCCCCTCGGGAATTTGATATCGCCTCCTGCAAGTTAGTGAAACTACAAAACGACACAAAACATACTAGAATCCGATCAAAGGTTACGAAATTGCAGCTATGAATTCACCAAACAGAAAACACAATATGCAGCATGAGAAAATAAACTAGAATGCTTCAGAAATAAAACTTAAGAAAAGTGCGGGGATGCCCAAGTGGGCCTCCCACCGTTGGCACTTGATTCCAGCGCCAATCCACTAGGGATGGGCCCAAAACCTCTTAGGATTGGGGGGGTCGGCGAATTGGTTGATTCAGGTGTCCATGTGTTGGATTTAGGTCCGATTCAAGCTTCCAAAGGCCACCCAACAACCTCCCTTGCAAAAGAGATTGGTGGATGTGGGAAGGTGAACCAAAAGGGATGCAAGTGGGTCTTCAACTCGGCAGCACTTCGTTGCTTGAAAACTCCTTCAACCTGTATGTTTTGGGTGAGAAAAGTCCCACCTTTTATAGACCCATGGGGTCTCTTTTGGGAGGGAAGCACAAATGCCATGTGTTGGTCATAGGCGCCATGTGGCAGTCTTGTCTTCCCAAGAGGGAGGGGAGTCCTCCATTGACTTGGGCTTTCATAATTGCCCTTGTGACAGTCCTCAAATGGCCTATTTGTCCACTCACACACGCGTGCGAGGCAGGAGTCATCAATTGACTGTTCTGGGCTGCCACTTGGCCTCATTTGTCTTTTTGCCCGTTAAACTTGGAAATCGTCCTTACTGGAGACGATTTCAGAAATCGTCCCTGGGTGAGACGATTACTAGGCAAAGTGTCTAAGTGTGCCAAATTGCTTCTTGACCTCACAAAATTGCTATGAAAGTGGTTAAGACCACTGTTTTACCTCTGAGGGCTGCCCTGGGGGCTGTGTTTGTCAAAGCGATCAGTGTTTGCAGTCACATAATCGGATTGGTGCTGTTTTGGTGTCTATAGATGCCCCTTTTTGGGAAGCGCTGCGGGTGACGCAATGCTTAGCAAAAATAGATAACCAAAGCACTAATGATTAGGGTTTCTTGGTAACCTAACCAACTTTTGATGCCCCAAGTATGGAAAGGGCATGCATTCTTGAATCCTTGCTTCGACGAGCTAAGGAATTTGATTTCAAGTATTAACCTATTTTGGTGAGGTGTGACTTGAACTTAGACATTGATCAGTCATGAACGGGCAAAGGGCGTTTTTATCCTCGGGGGAACCTTGTGTTCATGATTCACGAAATGCCAAGTGTTTGATTGATTTGATTGTTGCTTGTTTACTGCCCCAAGCAGGAGCGTGATTGTCTTTGTCAATGATTCTTTGAATGCATGTCGTTTTCCTTAATTGGGTGTGTGATTGTTGGTTGGTGACTAAGTGTGACTACCCCCTCAAGCGACGAATCGATGAGGGAATGACCTTCATGAGAGAAGCGACGAGTCGCTTGACCCAAGATGACTTGTGCAGGGGTGCCTTTAGAGGGTTTACCGTTAAGCGTGTGCAATTTTTCCAACATTTGGACCTATTTTTGGTGGGTGTTAACCCTTTTGGTGATGCCTGAATGGGGTGAAATCATCAAAAACCTATCTTCCCATGGAGCGGTCCGGCTATGATAGCCTTCTTAGGGAGTAGGATAGTGACAATGTAAACCCCGACATCAATTTTGCTATGCCAAGAGGTTAAGTGCAAGAGCACTTGTGTCTGGCAATGTTTATTACTATTTTTGTTGTTTTGATTTTCTTGTGACGTCGTTTGGGGATGAAATTGTCGAAAATCCGTCTTCCCGTGGAGAGGTCCGGCTATGGTAGCCTTCTTAGGGAGTAGGATAGCGACAATGTAGACCCTGACATCAGTTTTTCTATGCAAAGAGGTTAAGTGCAAGAGCACTTGTGTCTGGCAATGTTTATTGCTTTTTGTTTTTGTGTTGCATTTATTTGTTGTTTTTGTTGTTTTGATTTTCTTTGATCTTGTGCATGATGGTTGATGAATATGGATGTATGCATGTTGATTTATTTTGATGGATGCATATGCTATGATGAATGCACATGTTTTTTTATTTATATGTGATATGCAGATATGAAATGGATGAGTGGGATTTGTGATGTTTGGCTATGGCACCATAGACTGTTTAGAACTCTGTTATTTTGTTTTTAGGCGATTGCTGTGATGCATGACTTTACATGTATACATGGTTTTTATTTTTTTGTATTTTTTGATGGTATTGTAAGGATGAAAAGCGGTGCAGTTGGTTTAGAAATGTAGCTAAGGTTTTCTGAGACTCAGACGGTTTTAACTCACTAGCCATGACTGTACTTTATCTTACAAGACTTTTGAACAAGGTATGAGTCAGACTTGTTTTTAACCAAGCTATTTCACATCCCTGTGTGTGCAATTGAGTTCGTTATTGTGGTATTTATCAGGATACCGCCAGTGCCAGATGGGCTTTCAACCGAACCTGTACTGAGGATCACCTAATTAGCTCCACTAACTCCTTTGTTGTATTCAGTTAGATTAATCTGCGGTGCTATCCAGTATACCATAAGCTAGCTCGTCCACATGCAAACATTGATCTGTACGCAAGTTAATGTGATAGATATATCGTCATGCGAGAGGTTTACCGCCAGTTATCGATAGGCTATCAACCAAACCGATACTGAGGCTTGCCTTATGACCTTTTAGAATGCTTGAGAGTTCCAGGGATTCAAGTTCCACTCCCTTCTTTTCTTCAATTGTATTGGGATACTTGCTCGTTTGTAGTGATAAGATCACTGTTTATTTTGATTTGTTTTTCTTTTGAGCAAGGGATTGGGGATATGGAGTGATGAAAATCACTATCGTTTGTGCCCTTTGATTTTTGCATTGTAAGATGTCAAGTATTTGATTTTTGACATTTTGCAAATTTTTGATGTTTTGCAACTATTGAGAACTTAGGGATTCTTAGGGAATTGGGTAGGGAGGATGCTTGTCCTTTTGCCAACTCTCATCATTATTGGGGTCATTCGCATGGGGGGATGAGCAAGATAACCGTTTCGCTTGTGGTGACCTGGATTACTATGCAAGTTTCATCTTTCGTTCACACAACTCAGGAATTGTTTAATGTGTTCAGTTTGTGTTGGGATGTTACGTAACAAGGTGTATTTCAAGTATGACTCTACCTTCGTAAAATCTGTTTGACTTGATACATTACATGGCTAAAGAGGAAAATGATGACTGAATCACTGAAACTCTTGGTACATTTACAGACCACTGACTGTAGTGTGGTAAAAGTTATGCATGGTGTTTTTGTTGTTTTTGTAAAATGGAACAATGCGGAACAAGATGGACTAGTAGAGCAATTGCAGCCTATGGTGCCTTTGACCTATACAACCATGAATATGCAATGTGTGGATGCAATGCTTAATGTAGCTACATATTTTTGTATTTTTGATGGATTGATTTTGTGAATGTGAATATGCGGTGCTAGACGAACTCTCTATTGATGAATTTGATTATGCCTAGAAATGAGATGCAAATTTTTGTTGTTTTTGATTGTTTTTGATTTTTGACCAAGTGGTTGTGGACATCATTGGAGACTTTTGGTGACCAAGTGATTGCGATAATCCTTGGAGCTTTTTAGGTTTTGACCAAGAAATTACGAAAATCCTTGGAGCTTTTTGGGTGACCAAGAATTTGTGATAATCCTTGGAGCTTTTTAGGTGACCAAGAGATTGCGATAATCCTTGGAGCTTTTTGGGTGACCAAGAGATTGCGATAATCCTTGGAGCTTTTTGGGTGACCAAGAGATTGCGATAATCCTTGGAGCTTTTGGGATGACCAAGTGATTGCGATAATCCTTGGAGTTTTTGGGGTGACCAAGTGATTGCGATAATCCTTGGAGCTTTTTGGGTGACCAAGTGATTGCGATAATCCTTGGAGATTTTTTGGGTGACCAAGTGATTGCGATAATCCTTGGAGCTTTTTGGGTGACCAAGTGATTGCGATAATCCTTGGAGCTTTTTGGGGTGACCAAGTGATTGCGATAATCCTTGGAGCTTTTGGGTGTGACCAAGTGATTGCGATAATCCTTGGAGCATTTTGGGTTTGAATTATGGTTCTTTAGGGGATAGAGGTACCCCCAGCTTGATGGTCTTTGCACTTCGGATCTGGCTCTAGAGGTACGGGCACGAATGGATCCTCCCTAGGTGCGAATTTTGCGAAAAGGAGGGCGGGGTCTTCCCTCGGCACTGCTGTCATGATGGGATCTCGAGGTGGACGATGCTCATCTTGAATTTGGAGCCATGGGTCCAACACTTGGTCCCACCTCGCTGGGTCTACTTGCCATTCATGCCCTAGCGGTATGCCCATCTGTCCCATTAGATCCTCATGAGTTAGAGTGCGGTGATGTCATCGTGCATGTCTGAGATAGTCCATTTCAGTCTCATCTTCTGAATCGCTTTCATAGATCCAAAATTGTTCATCCTCTTCAGCATCTGTTGCTTGCGACGTTGAGGACTCTTCTTGTTCCAGTGAATTAATCTGGTCCCATTGCGGTTGTTCCACTCTTGGTGGAGGGACCTGATTCTCTTGAGACTGTGTTGTTTCGTCCGGCACCTCTAAGGGGAACAACTTCAAAAAGATGTCCGACAGTCGTTGATGTTCTCTTTGAGGATTACTATCCGAACTTTCACCTCTCTCTAGCAAAGGAGAGCGATTATTGCTGTTTCTAGGGGTGTTTGTTGACCATGGGAGGTAATCTCCCAATGTGTATTTTGTATTTGGATTGGCATACGGGTCTTGTGCCAATCCCCCCTTGTTGCCTATTTCTAGGCCTTGCATATTTTCAACCAAGATGTCTAATGGTAGGGGATGGTTGAACCCTACCCCTGACTTGTCATATGGCATCTGATATCTTGGTTGGCAAAGGATCCACATCCCTTGCTCATATCTGCCTAGCCCGTATCCATGCCAATTGCATTGGCCGAGATATTTTAGGGCAAAATTTGGGTTTGATAGATAGTTGATGTTTTCCACAAAAGGTTCTTCGTCTGTTTCCTTTTGTTGGCATGGTTCAAGACCATGATCAAGGCCCCCATACACAAAATTTGTCTAGTTTGGAGGGTAGCCTAGAGGAACAATTGTCCCTATGGGAAGGCGAGGTCTTCCCATGTCTTGTACTGACTCCAATGTGGGGGTTGCCACAATGTTTTGCACCAAGTACTCCCCCAAGCCCGTACTGGCCATTTCAACAGTGATTGTTGATGATTGGGTGGGAGGAAATGGTAGTCCTTCTTGACTCCATTCCATGTTTGGTGTTTCAGGAGTCTTAGTTTTTGTTGTGCTGGGTGTTTTCTCCATTGATATCGTTGAGATTGTGGGCAACCTTTCTTCCAAGGGTTTAACCTCTTCCATGATTTGTTTTCCCTTGTCCTTCTATTGGGCCATGATAGGTGGCGTTGATGATGAAGGAGCAGGTGATGAAGTCTCACCTAGTTGGGATTTTGTCTTGTTGGCCACCAGTGGTGCCTGCGGTATTGGACCCTGTTTAGATGGATTTAATTGGAAATCCAAATGCATTGAAGGGAGGGTCGATTGAGGTATGAATTGTATCGCATTGCAATACTTGAAGGGCTCTAAGTCCATTGGGACTACATGTATTTCCCCTTCATAAGCATACTTTAAGCACTGGTGGGCGATCGAAGGGACACACTTCATGTCCCTGATCCAAGGCCGCCCTAGCAGTATATTATAAGCCATTTCACCTTCCAGCACATGGCACAGTGTAGGTATTGACTTTTGTCCTACCTGATCGGCGAACGACTGTGTCGACTGTCGAGCATATTGCATCATTAAAAGCTCGTAGTGTGTACGTGGAGGCTGTGATGTGAGAGGCTAGCAACTTCAAATGCTTTAAGGCTACAGTGGTTATTATGTTACTGGACGAGCCAGTATCTATCAGCACTCTCTTGTACGGAATCCCGTTGACCCACGCGATAACATGCAGGGGTGGATCTGCCATGTCATTTGATATCATTTTGACCTCATCTTCTCTGAATGTGATGACCGGCTCCGTACATTGTTTCACATGTCCCACAAAGGTGTTGAAAGAATTTGCCTCGTGGGGTTGTAATTCAATGGCTTTTAAAATGTCCATAAGAGCTTCTCTATGGGGAGCTGATTGTTGAATAAGCTCGTAGATGGACAGCCTAGCCGAGATGGTCTGCAAACTCTACGTGAGTTTGGTTCGTATCGTGACCTCAGGTCTAGGTAGAGGTAACTGCGTTGGGGCATTGTTGAGGATGCGATGTTGCCAGAACTTCCCTCGTAGCTACCTCAGGGGCAGCTGCCAGGTACCTTCTGTTCCTTGTTACTATGCTAATCATTCCCACAAATCCTTGTGTGGGAAGATCTGTTGCACCTTGTTAATCTGGAGTGGTTTTGTCTGTGCCTCATGGGATGGCAAGGGGTCCTTGAATACCCCCATTTGTTGGTTGTTTGGTGCGATGGGGTTGTCCACAACCAATTTTTTGTTGTCAATCAAATCCTGGACTAGGTCTTTGAATTTCCAACACCCATTCAAGTCATGTCCTCTGTGCCTATGGAATCTACAATACAATTCCTCTCTATACCCCCTAGGCTTGGGAATGTTAGGGTCTATAATTTGGATTTTCGATAGAGTGACTAAATTTTCCGCTGACAAGCGATCAAATAAGGAGTCCCTAGACTCCGCATATGGGGTGAAATTTTGCCTAGGGTGACGCGGGTAATTTTGCTCCTGTCTTCTATTATCTCTTTCATAAGCAGGAGGCACTGCCTGGTAGTTAGCCTTTTGAGGCTACGTTTCTTGCACAGGCGTGGGAACATTTATTGCAACTTGGTTGATTGCGGCGTGTTGTGGTTGCGTTGTCCCAGTTTTAGTGGTTTTATTCCACTCTTTCTTCTTAGGCTTGGCAATTGCACCTTCGCCTATCTTAATCTCTTCTATGACTCTGGCTTGCGCCAAAGCTTCTTCTAAGATGTCGTATTTTCGCAGTAACAATAGACCAGAGATTGATTTTAAGCAACTTTTTGCGAACATCTACGTGAGATCAGACATAGGAGGACGGTAGGGTAACCTAGAAAGCAAAGCTCTCCATCGATTCCCATACGTTGCCATTGTTTCCTCTTCAAATTTCTTGAGGCTCACTAAATCACTTAGTGATGCCTTCTTCCTTGTGTTGAAGGCAAAGCGTTCAAGAAACGCGTCTACTAATTGATCTAAATTGCTTATGCTATGTTTGGGCAGTTGTGTGAACCAATCCGAGGTAGGGCCTGTGAATGTGGTTATGAATGTTCTAAGCAACAATGCATCATTATCTTGGATGCCGAAGCATTGGCTTAGAAATCATGTAACGTGTTCCTGTGCGTCCTCTTCACCTTTAAAAACTGCCAATTGAGGCAACTTGAAGTGTTCGGGGTAAAGAGGTGTAGGCACTGAGGGATGCACCGGATTACTGCAGAGTAGACGTAATGTGGGTTTTTGATGCCCAGCAGCTTTTGTCTCCATAGACTCCAAACGCTCCAATAGCGCTTGGTATGCATCGAAATATTTTATTTCTTCCTCTCTTGTTCGCTCTTGTTGCAAGTTACGGTAAACTGGAGGCCTATGGAGGGGTGGCCGAATGGCATCCCTCCTGCCTTGATGGGGAGTTTCAACATATTCCTCTTCTAGTTCATACTCCTCATAAAATTCTTGAGGAGTCTCTGGGCAAAACCTATGACCCTGATCAAGCTCTTGCTGAAGGTACCCATCATTGTTTCGGGGAGTTGCCTCCCTCTCAAATCTATGAGGTCTTGGAGGCAGAGCTTGACGAGGTCGTGGAGACCTGTCCTACACCAACGGATTACGCCTCTCATACTGTTCAGCTCTTTGGATGCGAGGGATTTTCCCCCTCTCAGGTATTTCATAGCGTAACTCATCCTCTTCACATTGCATGCGTTCTCTATCCAAGCGGTGTCGGTACTCTATTTCCTGATAACTTGGTTTAAGCTGCATGGTTTGGGCTTGACGGGTGGAATATTTGGTGACAGCTGGGTCAATTTGGTCTACCCTATTTTGCTTAGGAGGTTCGAATGTTTCTCCTATGTGTTTACCTCGAGTTTGCTGATCTAAGGTTTCAATGGGTCGCTTCCCTCTATCGAGGTAAGCGATATGTGCTCGAGGTTCTGGCCTCAAGGGGTGATCATGATATCCTGCTAGTGTGAAAATGCAAGGTTCCCATGTTTTTTGTTGCCCTCGAGGAATGCGATGGCTTTCCTCGTACTCCCTTTCACGGGTGTGAAGGGGGTGGGCGGAGTTAGGTCACCCTATGTAAGGAGCCCTACGCTCTGGATTTGGTCTCTCTGTTCTAATGATAGGTAAAGAAGGGACGCCATATCCACGTTGCCCCTCCAAATGGATGGTGTGCCTGTCTAGCGCTTCATCATGCGGTGGCCACTCATGCCTAACTTCAAGAGGTGATTCTCTATTTATGTCAAGGTCTACATGTAAGGCATCTTCCCGAAAGGGGCTGCTTTGAATAGGCATACCCCACCGAGGATTCTAAATTGGATTCTTTTGTAGGTTAGACCTATAAGGCGGTATGACCAAATCCTCAGGACTGAAGTGAAGGCGACTTGTGCTCGCTTCTTGTGTACCTTTCGGAGCTTCGACCTTGATTGGGCTTGATTGCTGGTGTACACCATTGCGGTGCTTCTATGCTATCTAAATAAGTTTTTATCTCGTTTATGATCTTTTTTTGTCTACACTAAGCAGAATTAAGCACACACATTCACAAAACCGTGATTATCTCTTTTAAGGATTATTGGTGTGCCCTAAACTGGTTTAGTGCATTTTGGTGTTTTATTTTGTTTTTGTAGGTTTTGAAGATCGTTTAAATGCATTATGACGGCTCATATAACTCCCAAAATGGTAGCCCCTTCAATATACCAACCAGGCCGATATACCAACCTCTCTATATACCCGCCCTTACGAGAGGGAGACTATAGGTACATGAGAGCAGAAGGTACGTGGTATGTAGGCGGTACGGAAGGGGGATTGTCCTGTTAATGGCACCTACCATAGAAAACTTATCCTCATGCGCATGGGAATCACCCTAGCGACACTCGATCTGTCTTCGTTAGGATTTACGCCTAACAACAGTTGACAATCGGGAAATGGATGCAAATCAAGCCAAGGTGGTGATGAAATCCACCAATGGTCTTGATCAAGGGCTGGGGTCTTACGACCAACTCCTTGGTTTAAAATTTTTACGTGGAGTGTGTGAGGTTCATTTTATTTAACGAAAATGAAACAAGCATGAATGATTTTCCCTAAGTATGCAAGATAAAATGAAAATAGTCAAAGAAACAGAAAACAAAAATAGAAAATTTAATAGAGATGATAAAATCCCTACCTCTTCTCTGCCTGCTCCAGTTGCCTCTGAATTTCTTCTCTGAAAATTTGTAGACAGAAAATCGTCCCCTTGTGAGACGATTTACAGAATAGAAATCATCCCTGGCAGAGACGATTTTAAAATCGTCTCAGGGTGAGACGATTTCCAGTAAAGTAATTGTAACAGTCAGAGACGGTTAACAGTCTGCAAAAAAAAATGTACTCTGTAAAACACAAAACACAAAAACCCGATTAGTTTTCTGTGATCTTAAAAATAGGGAACAGGTCCCACCGTGATCGCCACTGAAAGCATGAGATTCCGGGCAAAGGAAACACTAATTGCAATATAACCAAAACCAAATGCGCTTAAGTCATAGAAACGTAAAGTGCATGAAATGGAAAATAAACGCATTGGAAGAGACACAAGCAAATGGAGAAAACACAGCCCTTTCATTAATATCCCTTGATCTCTGTTACAATGACGTCTCCTCCCTTTTTGGGGGCTAGGAGCGTTAAAAGAATTCGATTACAATCACTCAATGTTCCTCTTTTCGCGTGCCCACGATTGCAATGGGCGGGCCAAGATGATGCCGTCGCTGATGTAGATGAGTTCTTCACCTCCGCTGCTTCTCCTGTGAACAAAGAAACAACCAAGATGTTAGTAGCACCTGCTGCAAGTGAAAAGTGTTCATTCTTCTAAAATCATCAAAAGATGCATGCAAACATTTATCTAAAACAGTAAACAAAATGATTCTAAACAGCTTGAAAACTTGCCAGAAGATAGAAAATGTTACCAACAAGGCCATTGCCACCGAGACGATCAGCCAATCTGCTTTCAACTGGAAATCGTCCCTAGGTAGGACGATTTATGATTGTAAATCGTCCCTGGGTGGGACGATTTCTTCTGTGTTGGGGAAGCCGAACTGAAACGCTCCAATGTTGACTCTCGAGGTCTCCAAAACACCTACAGACAGGGGGGTTATGTAATTGGGGCCATTTTGGGATGACCCGGATGGTCGGATTCTCCCAATTTGGCCTCTACCCTCGGGAATTTGATATCGCCTCCTGCAAGTTAGTGAAACTACAAAACGACACAAAACATACTAGAATCTGATCAAAGGTTACGAACTTGCAGCTATGAATTCACCAAATAGAAAACATAATATGCAGCATGAGAAAATAAACTAGAATGCTTCTGAAATAAAACTTAAGAAAAGTGCGGGGATGCCCAAGTGGGCCTCCCACCGTTGGCACTTGATTCCAGTGCCAATCCACTAGGGATGGGCCCAAAACCTCTTAGGATTGGGGGGGTCGGCGAATTGGTTGATTCAGTTGTCCATGTGTTGGATTTAGGTCTGATTCAAGATTCCAAATGCCACCCAACAACCTCCCTTGCAAAAGAGATTGGTGGATGTGGGAAGGTGAACCAAAAGGGATGCAAGTGGGTCTTCAACTCGGCAACACTTCGTTGCTTGAAAAATCCTTCAACCTGTATATCTTGGGTGAGAAAAGTCTCACCTTTTATAGACCCATGGGGTCTCTTTTGGGAGGGAAGCACAAATGCCATGTGTTGGTCATAGGCACCATGTGGCAGTCTTGTCTTCCCATGAGGGAGGGGAGTCCTCCATTCAATTAGGCTTTCATAACTGCCCTTGTGACAGTCCTCAAACGGCCTATTTTTCCACTCACACACGCATGCGAGGCAGGAGTCATCAACTGACTTTTCTGGGCTGCCACTTGGCCTCATTTGTCTTTTTGCCCGTTAAACTTGGAAATCGTCCTTACTGGAGACGATTTCAAGTTAGCAATCGTCCCTGGGTGATACGATTACTAGGCAAAGTGTCTAAGTGTGCCAAATTGCTTCTTGAAATCACAAAATTGCTATGAAAGTGGTTAAGACCGCTGTTTGACCTCTAAGGGCTGCCCTGGGGGCTGTTTTTGTCAAAGCGATCAGTGTTTGCAGTGACATAATCGGATTGGTGCTGTTTTGGTGTCTACACATAGAGGTCCACTAGAGCATCCATTATGGGGTGATGATGTTATCATCACTAATATCTCTTATCCTTGGATACTCAATTCAAATTATGGAGGTATGTTGAAATTATAATCTCATCTATGGTCAAGAGTTAACATTACACAATGTATTGGATATGCCTAAGGGTATTTCATTGTATAATATATTTACTATTTTGTAATATTTTTTCATGTAAGCCTAATGGTCCATAGTTATCATTTTTATAGTTAAATATTATTTAATACTTATTATTAGCCTAAATCCCACTTGTTATATTGGATTAGGTCAAACTTTATATGCAATTTGGGCTTCTAATGTTGCTATAAATACCCCATCACATCATCATTTTCATTGGAGTGTTGTATAGTATAATATATAGATAGTGATATTTATGATGCCTATGTATGCCCCCAAATTTTTGTTTCTCTTCTTTTTTTTTCTTCTATATTTTCTATAGAATATTTGGATGAATCGTTTTCTTCTATTCATTTCTAGTAAATATTGAGAATTCCAACAAGTTAATGCCACTTGACTATTCGTCAATAAATTTTTACTAATCATATTTATTGATGTTCATTAAACCCAAGATATATGGCCCTATGAAATAAATTCTTATTTTCTTGAGTTTAAAATACAAAATTCCTAATCTAATACATGCACAATGTCCACAAAAAAAATTGTGAGCTTAATGCAATATAAATAGATCATTTTTCTAATTTAAAAGGAATATTATTTTATCTAAAATTAATATACTTTCCCTTTCATGTCTACTTATCTACATATTAACCTTGACATGTAATTCCTACCTTAATAGAAATTCAAAATTGAGAAAAACCCATGCTCAGACAAATAAAATCTCAATCACCTTTAAATTTTTCTCAAGCCTAATCTTGGGTATTTTCATAATATAAAAGCCCCATCTATGCATGAAGTAGAAATATTTTCAATATCAATATCATTGGGCAAGGTAAAATTCTAGGAAAAATTCTAGTAGATCTTTTATTTCATTCACAAGTACTTACTCTCTTCTTTCTCGTCTCCCTCACACTTCTACTTTCCTTGACACTTCATCACCAACATATTCCCATCCTCCATGTGGACTTGAATATTAGATTTTGTGATCCATAGTATTTCGTGTAGAATGAATATTATTTTTAATTTTTTCTTAATATCCACTACCATAGGTTCAATAATAATAAATCACTCAAATGCAAGCATATTAACCAACAAAAATATAATCATTCCAACTACCACTATGCCATATAAATTGACATCTAGGCTATAATTGATATAACAATACCTACTCTTTGTACTTGACACATAGTAAAAATACCTTTTATAGAAACAAATCCTCACATGAGAGGGATATGGGGGTAGGATTTATCAATAAACACTACACTATTAGAGAATTACACTCATAGGGGGCTATAACAAATCTAGATTTGGGCAAACAACATAAAGGGAATTAAAAAAAAAATGGAGCTAAATATAGTGAAGACCTTAACAAAACATCTAGGAAATAACAAAGGGAGGAAAATAATTTTAGGGGAAACCTATAGCACACTTTTTTAATAGAAGATACCCACACTCATTTCTAGAGGGCTCTACTCTACTTAGCTTCACATTGTCAACCCATGCAAAAATGCATTGTATCAACAATATAAATTAAATATTTTTGTTTTTGCTATCAAATTTTCACCCAAGTCTAGCATCAATAATGATCTAATTTCAAATGTTATCTCTAAGCTATACTATCCATAAGACTCACACAGGATAAAGAGAAGAACAAAAGATATAACACATAAAACTATTTGTATTTCCTTCATCCATGCATCTATATTTATAATTTATTTTAGGAAGGGAATCACATACATTTATCTAGTATTTAGTGACTATCAACTAGATAATGTCACCATACGCCCTATCATCTGAGCATTTATGTAATATTTTTATTGTATGGGTAATAACACATTCATCTTTTTCTCTACTAAAATAATTAATGTACTCTCAAAGTGGATGAAGGTCAATTGAGATAACCATAGGTGGGTGCTAGAGAAACTAAGAAGGTTATGGAAGGGTTATTTTGCTTATTAATTTCCATCACTCAGGCCACTCAAGTGGTCCTCTAGTGTGGTTCTTGGATTGTTTGTGGGAAAACATATTTTGTTTGGACTCGGCCCTTCAATTTTCATCCTAAAGGACCATTTAAAACTATAATCCCTTTATGGTTAGAATTCCCATTAACGAAACTTATGTTTAGGGCTTATATCAAGTAGTTTGTATCTCATTTTGGGGGGGTCATCTAGGTTAAGGATAAAAAAAACAAATTTTCTAGTTTTTGAATCCATTTGCATGTATGCATGAAAATAGGCATAGAAAAAGAGTTATCCTTGTATATTAAATTTGAGTGCAAGAATAATAAGGAATCAAGGGGGAAAAATCAAATGTTTTTATTTTTTATGATGACGTAGTTGCATGTGAACAACAAAATATTAGGAAAATATAAGGATATTGTGTTAGATAAAGAAGGTGAGGATTAGATGTAAAAATGGCAGTGATCAACATTCATTTGTTGGATATTTTGTACAAAGTGAAATTGATGGTGGGTCATAAATATATGTAATTCGACATATTAAGGCCATCATGTTTAATTTTGTTGGTGTTGTATTTGAAGTGGAATAACATAGTGAAGTCTAGTTAAGTTTATCTTGAAGTCTATTTTTTGTTGTTAATACATTTATTTTGATAGATTGTAATAATGCTAGACTGGTCTCTTTTATCTTGGATGCACTATTTTTTATTTATCTATTTTAACACTAAAATTTGCATATGCAACAAAAAATTCTATTCAATCAAACTTAAAAATTCTTCTAAATAGTTCAAAATAATAAATATAATTGAATGTAAATTGAGTCGTTTTTATTAAAACAATATTTTATAAAAAAATTTATAAAAAATATTTCTATAATAAATACTTGTATAATTAATTAGTTAATTAAAGTTATATATTTTTATAAGGTTTGTTTATATTAAATAGGTTAGAGAATTTGTAGAGGATTACTTTTTAAACATGTTCAAACTTCACAAAATTATATTTCATAGTTAAAGTTTCATATTTAAAATTAAGAACTATGTTTAAAAAAGTGCAAGCATATCCCTATTTTTGCATTATATGCATTAATAAAATAATATAAAATTATAAATTTATTGAGATATTTATCTTCTTAAACATTATAATATAATTACAAATTATTTAAAACTTAAAAACTTAAAAACTTAAAAAACCATAATTACAACATAACTAATTCCACCCAAGACATCAACATTTTAATTCCACCCAAGACATCAACATTTTACAGGAAATCCTATAGTTAAACTTTGATAACCGTTACTTTTTAACAAATTTTTGTTACTTTATCCTCCAAACTTTCTTAATTTGATGCCCGTTACCAATAACAACACATAACCTTTGTATAGAGACTCCTAATTTTGTTTTCACTTCTTCATAAAATGCCTATAAAAGAGCATCCACCTCTAACTATGGTTAGAGTATAATCTCCAAGATTTGTAACCATAATGAACAAGGTGACATTTGTTCATTAAAAACTTTTCCCCCATAAAAGCTTAATATCCTGATAATTAGAAATTGCTATCTATTCATTATTTTTAGATGGAGACTTGACCATGCGTTTAACCTACCACTCTTTTTATTCTTTTGGAGTTATCAATACATCGAATATGATTTACATGCACCCTTTCCGAGGCTCAATCTTACAAGGAGGAAACTAATTTCTTCCTCCTTGTCTAAACTATTTTCCTTCCGTCTGTAAGGATGGCGTGATTATAGGAGGTATCTTTATCATTGTGCTTATCTGTTATTATCGGTAAAGATGTCACTTATTTTATCAATGATTTGACCTAAATTTAATCTGCATTGCCGATATGTGAATATGTATAAAAAGTATTTATTCAATAAAAAAAATAATGTTTATGTTGCTCTATATTACGTTCACATTAAGCTTCTGGAATGAGTATAGTTAAGAATAATCTTACAAAAGTTTAAATTTTTTCAACACATCGATCGATTGATAAGACCAAATGTTTATTGGTAAACACTTCCAAACTTATTTTAATTTTATTTTAACAATTTGGTCAATACATATTATGTTGAGTAGACTATGAAAAAAACGTATCGTCGCAATAATGAGCACTAGACTAAGGCTCAATATCGTCAATCCAACTTTCTTGCACCGTCAGAGCAACATTCTCAACCCAATATCGTCAATCCAACATTCTTGCACCGTCAGAGCAACATTCTCAACCCAATATCGTCAATCCAACATTCTTGCACAGTCAGAGCAACATTCTCAACCACACCTGTTGACATTTTGTAAAGAGTTATGATGACTTCATTCCTTATCATGTTTATCTAAATATTGCACACGATAGCACATTGCAATGATTGAAGGTAGCATTAAGGAAAATATCATTAAGCGAATTATGAAAGCGATGTTGAAAAATCATGTACGATGAGAGCCAAGCCCAAAACCACATTGAAAAGAAATCCAAGAATGAAATATGGATAACAGACCTATGGAGACGTTGCAATTTGCAAGGGTGGTGGACGTGGAAGAAGCTAAAGGGCTAAAATATTAGGACACATTTATCCACAAAAGAAATTCTGGACAAAGAGAGATCGGTAGCTCCTTATACCATTCACCATCTATAACATCTAAAGAATTAGGTAAGTGTTAATTATAGTAAATAATGATTATATATTGTTACATAAATTAAAAGTTTTAAAATAACTTTGTAACAACAAATAAAGAAAGGAGATTTGGGTTTATCAATATTGGCATCGTATGATCTATCAGTTAAGGAACATTCAGCTTATTCGATTTTAAAATTATTAATAAAATTAAAAAATATATTTATTTATTTTATATCAAATAAAATATATAATTATAAAATTTTACAATAAATTTGATTATTTCTACAAAATATTATATCAAATGAAATAAGTTTAACTGGTTAAATATGAAGGAAAACCACAAGTTCAAATATTTTTTAACACCATACACATAATTACAAAAGTATTTTTATAATACCATTATGCTTATTATTAAAATACTAAGATAACATAATCATGATGTAATGTGGTAGGACACATTTTAATCCACTCCACATATAACTAATTTAACAGCTATCCAAGTATTATTTTAATATTATTATATATTTATTTTAAGTATAAAAGTAATATGATTATGATATAATATGGGAAATATTTATTTTATTATTATTATATATTTATAGTAAGTATAAAGCTAACATAATTATGATGTAATGTGGTAGGACACATTTTAATCCACTCCAAGAATAACCAAATTTAACAACTATCCAAGTATTATTTTAATATTATTATATATTTATTTTAAGTATAAAGGTAATATGATCTTGATACATGGGAAGGGTTCATTTCAATCCTATATAATCAATTTGAAGAAAACCTATAGATCTATAAAATGAAAAATAATTGTTGAAACATAATCTACAAGATATGGTGGTACTTTAAAAAAGAGATTAACACAACATAGAGAAGAGAAAATAAATAAAAAATAAAATATATAAAAACATTCCAAAAATACTTCATCAATATTTAAATCAAATACATATTGCAATAATTTTCTATAATTTTATACATACATACGATGACTTTTGGTTGTCTAAAGAGACTCTTGATGTTTCACATCCTCTACAGACATTATTAAGATAATTTCTTTTATTTTTTATTTAATTTTTATTTATAATTCCAATTATTTTTAATTTTGGTTTTTGTTTTATTCTTGTCATATTCTATTTTTTTATCTAATCCACTATTATTAGTTCCAACATTTTCCCTTGAGACTGAATGGGAAAATATTTATTCTATCTATGAATGAGATAAACTATTTATTCCATTACCTTTGTAAAAATATTTGCATATTAAATTTTCAATTCATCTTCCTTGTCTTAAACTAAATCTCTAAAAAATGATACTTCAAGTCAAGGTGCTTTTTTTTTGGTATTTATAAAAAAGAGGGTTGAAGGACCTCGACCCTTTACACCAAGATCAAAATATGTACAAGAAAAAAACAAGAGAAGATCATACAAATGCAAGATAGCCCTATCTTAGTAAAACAAACAAATATGGGCTAAATTTGTTGATGGAGAAGCTAAAATAATATTCTTCCCACTATCCTTCTATTTAACATGGTTGATGTAGTGCTCAATGCTTTACATAATTGATAAAGAAACTATTGATAATAATGTAATTTAGTGTGCTCAAATCCTTCATCGCATGATCCCAATAAATATTCTATTTTTCTCTACTCTTTCTGGTTTTATTATCAATTATAAAAATCTCTTCCAAATCCATGGGGGCATATGATCAGACCTTGAAATTCTCAAATTTAACTGCCATATTTACCATTTTATCAGTAGCTTTGTTTCCCTATCTATAAATATGTTTAACTTGACTATCTTCTAGGTTTCCCAAGATAGT
The DNA here is from genome assembly GCA_028583015.1 of Wollemia nobilis. Lineage (NCBI taxonomy): Eukaryota > Viridiplantae > Streptophyta > Pinopsida > Araucariales > Araucariaceae > Wollemia > Wollemia nobilis. The sequence goes on from JAQPPZ010016950.1 coordinate 1,622,309, forward strand.
CCTTGCATCTGTAATTATTTGAAAAATGCTAGAATTATTTAACTCCCATTTTTGAAGGGAAGTTATAATATTATTAGAATTCCCCTCAAGAAAAATTCTCCCAAAACCTAAATTCACTATAATTCAGAGTCCTGTAATCATTGCCCTTGCTTTAGCTTGGTGATTTGTAATAATTATTAGATCCTCAGCATATGCAACCACTACCTGACCTTTTTTATTCCTAATGAGGCCCCCACCACCAACATGACCCAGGTTACCTTTTGTGGCTCCATCAAAGTTAATTTTTACCTAGTCTTTGTGGGGATGTTCCTATATTGTATCTAGTCTCACGTTATTGATTTTTTTCATATTTAAGATATATTTTTTTCTAGAGAGGATCATTGCAAGATTTTCCTGGATAAAAATTCTTTTAATACAATCCTTCAATAGGGTTGTTTTTATCCTAGTATAAACCTCAATTATTACTCTGGTTTTATTTTTGAATACTCGTCTGTTTCTTTCCAACCAAATCCCCCAACAAATATGTGGAATGCATTTTTGCCAAAAAATACTGCTTCCTAAGTGCCACTATACCCAAATCCTGATTACAGAATCTAGAATGACCCAAGCAACATTAAATTCTCTCAATAACATATTTAGGATATCACAAAAAAAATCACAAGTTCCAAATAGGTGGTCCACACACTCATCCTCTTTGTTGCATAAGACAAAAATATTTGGAACCGCAATTCCTCTTTTGAACATATTGTCTTTTAAAAGAATTTTATTGAGAATGGCCATAAAAAAAATATAGCAACCTTAGGGATGATGTTTAGCTTCCAAATTATTTTAAGCTTGGGTTTCTCTAAGGTTACTTTGCCCAAGACTCTATATTCATCGTTCACCAAGTAATGGCCTTGCTTGTTTCTTCTCCAAATTATCTAATCCTCCTCTAAAACATTACCTAAATAATTTCTTAGGAGATTTTGCAGATCTTTACCCTTCGAGCCTTGCATATCTTCTTGTATAATTTTCCACTCCTAAAAATCACCCATCCTATGAATGTAACCATTAATTTTCCTACCATAGGTTCTGGTTAAATGTTATTTAATATCTTTAAACTTTTTTTAGTTTGCTAAAGGCTCATATTGAACACAAGGGTATTTCCAAAAGTTAATTTTGTCTCCCTTGCCTACTCTCCATTTTAGACCTTACCATAGAAATTTCTTGCTATTGATTATATTTTACCAAAAAATAGATCCACGTGGAGGACTAGAACAACTATTAAAGTGGTTTATACCCTCCAAGTATTTATTTTACATATTTCTAGACCATTTTCTTGATGCTCCAATGCAAATACTCCAACCATGCTTAGCTAGAAGGACTCTATTTAAATCTCTCAACTTCCTCAAACCAAGATCCTCATTCTATAAAGGCTAGCAACTGGTATCCCAAGCTACCAGGTGTATATGTTTTTGCATTGAGTGTCATCCCATAAGAAATTTTTTTGTAGTATTTCTAAAATCTCTTCTAGTTTCCTTTATATCCTTAGGAAAGACATAAAATAAATAGGGAGTCTTTGAAGCATGTATTTTATGAGTTGTACTTTCCCTATAGAAGATAACAAAGATCCCTTCCAACCTTGAAGTTTCCTATTAAATTTATCAATAATTGGATTTTAAAGTTCATCTTTCATATTGCCTATAAAAAAAGTCAAACCAAGATAGATGATAGGGAAATTTTCATCCTTATGGCCCAACACTTTAACTATTTGATATATTATACTTTCCTCCATGTTAAAAAATATAATACTGCTTTTCTCATAATTTAATTTTTGGCCTATAGCTTTTTCATAAGAATCAAGGAATTTTTTAAACTCCAATTATTCTTCCTCTATAGCTTCCCCAAGCAATAAAGTATCATCCACAAACTGTTTATGAGACAAATATTCACCAATGGATGGATATTTTAGACCTTTGATATTACCATCCTTTTTATTTCTTTCCAAAGTTCTTCTTAGGGCATCTACCATAATGATAAAGAGATATGGAGACAACAAATCTTCCTACTTGATTCCTCTAGTAGAAGGAAATAACACAACAAATTATCCATTTATCAAGATTGAAAAGTGGGGGCTAGAAATACACATACCAATATATGCCTTCTATTTTTTCACTGAAACCCATTCACTCCATTAATTTATCTAATAAGGACCACGAAACCCTATCATAGGCTTTGTTCATGTCAAGATTAAGGAATATATATGACCCTTTACTCCTTTGAAGAGAGTATGTTGTTTCATAAATAGCAATGATTCTTTCAGTAATCTTCTTAATTACCACATAACCTTCTTGATATTCATTAATGATTGAGAGGATGATGTTTTTCAACCAATTGGCCAAACCTTTACTAATTTTTTTGTAAATTGTATTACATAGGCTAATTGGTATAAAGTATTGTAATATATCTGCCCCATATTTCTTGGGAATTAGAGCAAGGAAGGTATTATTCTATTATTTTAGAAACTTACCAGATTCTTGGGCTTTTTGGATTACATTTACTAATATTTTCCAACAATATCCCAATGATGTTGAAAAAAACATGGTGGGAAACCATCTGGTGCTGGAGTCTTGGATGCTCCCATAGAGAACATAGCTCTTTTAATTTCCTCCTTAGATATTACCTTACATAGATATTTATTCATTCTATTATTGACTCCTTTAAGAATATTGTTAATGATGCTTTCTATTTCCATGTTGCACTCTATTTTTTCTTTGCTAAGAAGGTTATGAAAGAAAGTAATGGCCACATTTTTAATATGATTTAAATCCTCATACTTTCTTCTATCCTCCCCCATAAGGTAGAGGATTTTATTGTTTTTCCTATGTCTCATAGTCAAAACATGGAAGAATTTAGTGTTTCTATCACCTTCCTTGAGCCACAAAACTCTAGATTTTTTTTTTGCAATGAATTTCCTCTTGGGCAATGGTATTATAATACTGTATGAGGAGTTGTTTTTTCTTTTCATGCCACTCTAGTTTTCTACCTTCCCTCTCCATTGTTTCCTCTATATCTTGGATATCCTTTTTAAGTTGTTGATTTCTTAATTTGATGTTACCAAAAACCTCTTTATTCAAAAATTTGATTCGATACTTGATGTGTAACTCTGTACATCACTGATCCTTGAACCTCCTCTTACCACCAAGATTAATTTTTTTTTGTAATTTTTGGGTGTATATTCTACATGAGCTCATACCTAAAGTGCGCTCCTCCCTACTTCCCATCCTTTTCCATATCCAGCAAAAGGGGATTGTGATCTGATCCTATTCTGGGCATACATGTAAGTCTATGAAAATTTTTTATACTCATCCAAATGTCAAAAATAAGAACTCTATCCAGGTGCCTTTGAATGTTATTATCCCCCATCCTTCTATTTGTCCATGTAAAGTTACCTTTACACATATCCAGGTCAATCAACTTATTATTCTGAATAAAATCATTAAAATCTTGTATACCTTGAGTGATGTTAATCCTGCCTCCATTTTTGTCCTCTATTCTTAAGATTATATTGAAGTCACCCAAAACCATCCAATGTAAATTAATGAAAATACTCCTCTAAAAATATAGCTTATTCCACAGATGAAATATCTCATGATCATCATTTTGAGCATAAACCCTTGTCATTACCCAACAAAAGTTAGTTTTTTTGTTCTTCAATTTGACTCTGCAGAATATCTCTTCTTGATCAATTAAATTGCCATGAAAATTCATTCTATCCTAAAATATGCAAATACCTCTAGAAATACCTTGTGCTCGGCTTATGATCCATTCAAAATTCAACTAAATCTCTTTCTGAATAATGTCAAGTTTTTTTGTGTCAATTTTATATTCTTAAAGATAAACAATATCAAATTTTAATTCTATGAGTTGATCTCTAACAATTATTATTTTCCCAAGGGAATTGAGCCCCCACACATTCCAAGAAAGGATTTTTATTTTTGATTTTGTTTGATGGGATATTACCCTTACCCATCCATTCTTCATTTGGATCTAATTCTTGTCCCCTATTCTTTGGTACTTTTTGTTCTTCTTGTTTGGGGGTCTTCCTTACTTTCTTTTCCCATTATTAACTATATTATTTGTATTTTTTGTTATTTTTTCCAAGAGGATCATTCTCTCTCATTTGGAAAAATCCTATCAAAGATTCTTCTGATACTGATTGAGGTATTTTACCCAACTCTAGTCTTTTACTGAATCTTGTTTCCATACCCTCCTTAGACTGCTTTGATTTTTCTATTATACTTATATTATTTTGTTCCTAAAATTCTTTAGTTTTGTTATTTGAACTTAAAAATTTATCTAATCCTTACCATCTCTCTATTTATTTGATTTTAAACCCCCAAACTCCTTCAATATGATCCTGTCAAGGTCCTTTATGTCATTTGAATTAAACTTATATTATCAAAATGACAGTTGGTATTTATGGATATTCACCAAGGTCTTCTAGGATCCACCTCAACCATATTTCTTGTGTAATTTTTAATGTAGTTGTTATATATTCTATCTCTATTATTGAGAATGTAACCATTATTTTTTTCTTCAATCCAACTTACCTATTCATTTTACAATAATAAAAAATAGCTTATTTTGAGTTTCCTAGAATCAATTCAAATTCCTAGTTTGAATAACCATATTCAACCAATCCAATATTATTAGCTAAAATATAATAAAAACATAAACTAAAGCTTCTTTCACATACTAGTCTCCTATGATCTTCTAATGTCTTACTTAAAAACCTTGAAACCAAGGAGACTACATATGTAGTGCCTAATCTTATTGTTGTCAAGTACATAAGGATGCTAGTTAAAATTTTATACTTTATCTCATTATCTCTTCCACTTCCATCATCCTTACATATTTTTTAGCTTTATTTTAGTGGGATAGCAACATCTTTGAAAATTTTCTTGCCAAACTTTTCTTGCTAGGAACAATACAAAGAGTTGAAGAAAAAGTTGTCAAAATATTGTCTTACAAGATTTTGTGTTAAAAACATGGTAAAAATTAAAAGGTTTTATTAAAATAATTATAAGGATATAAAGGCTTCCTTAAATATTGTGATGTCAGAATTAAGCTTTTTATTAAAATCATGGTGGCAGAATAATCTTCATCAAGTCATTGGAGTACAAGTTAAAGGTTTAAATTTCATCCCAAGGAAGGCTTTAGTTTTTATTAAAGTCAAAGGTTTATAAATATAATTTATAAAATTTAAATTCTTTTAGAATTTAAATAATTTAAAAATTATAAAAGGTTTTAAAAAGGAGTGTCAACATCATCTTAGTGGAGCGTTGACGTCTATGGAAAAAAGGGAAAATCATGTATAAATACCACGCCAAAGGACATTAGAACTTACCCTTATTCGATTATTTTATGCGACAAAAGAGAAAAATAATTCATGTGATTGTTGTGGAAAAAGATGAAATCATGTTGTTTTTAGCACCACGGAAAAATATGAAAAGGAAGGAGAAGGCCTCATTTCCATAGGACACGATGGTCCATTGGTAGCATGTATTTCGTAAGAACATTGGGAGTGGAAGTATGCATGGTTGATTCACGTGGAGTTGGTGTGTTTGTATTGAGCACGAAGGGGAAATTTTTTGGGGCACGCTCATTTTGAGTGCCAACTTAGGAGAAAGAGCATGAAGTGTTCCTAAGCTCTCAAATGTGCGTCTAGCACACACGGTGGTCAATCCCACGATTAGAGCACTCACGGAGGCAGATATTGTGGGTTCGAATCCCACTAGTGGAAAAGGTATTTTTAATTAAAATTTTATTTTCCTAAGGCTTTCTATAAAGTTCTATTTGGAATTATAAGGATTTATGGAAGATTGTTTGATTGATAATTTATTTATGTTATTTGGAGTTATAAGGGTTTATGGAAGATTATTTGATTGATAATTGATTTATGTTATTTGGAGTTATAAGGGTTTATTGGTAGACACCAAAACAGCACCAATCCGATTATGTGATGATAAGCACTGATCAAATTGGCATACATAGCCCCTAGGGTAACCCCCAAAGGTTAAATAGTGGTCCTAACCACTCCCACAATAGTTTTGGAAGGTCAAAGGTCAATTTGGCACCTTTTAGGCACTCTGCTCCCTATTCGTTCCACCTTGGGATGATTACAAATTGATATTCATCCCACCCTAGGATGATTAGTAGCATTCGCTCTAGGGTGGGGCGAATGGCAGGTTTGATGAGAGGTCAAACCTTGACAAATGGTAGCTCAGATCCGCCACTCAACTCCATAATCAATGCATGGGAGTGTGAGTAAGCATTTTTGAGCTCTAAGAGGCAGTCATAGAGGCAGTCATGGAGCCCTTAATCAAGGAGGAATATTCTCTCCCCTGGCAAGGCATGATGGCCAAGTGGCACCTCTACATGCTCATTCACAAGAGACCCTCAGGTCTATAAAATGGTGAATCTTCTCACTCCAAAAAAATGATAGAGTAGGAGCATTTGGAGCAATGGAGTATTGCTAAATTACATCCTCACCCCTTACTTGTGCTTCTTACATCCTTGATCTCTCTTTTGGAAGGGAGGTTATTGGGCGAACATTGGAAGCACAATATGGATCTAAAACCCAAACATTTGGCCACAATACCCCACCCAATTTGCTTACACAACACCATAGGAGGTTTTGGACCCATCCCAAGTGAATTGGTGTCAAAACGAAGCCTCAAACGATGAGCGTCTTGCCCCCAGGTGCCTCCTGCACTACTGTAGTCCTAATCGCCCCACCCCAGAGTGATTATAAATATATAGTATATTTCTTCACTATTTATTTTGAATATTATTTTATGTCATTCATATATACTTCCATTCAAATTTCATGTTATTTTGATGAGTTTTGACTATGTTTTCATTATTTTTTGCTTTCACTAACATACAAGGAGCATCTTCGGATACAATGTGATCGAGGCTGAATATACAAAATATGACCTTCTGGGTCATCTCAAAATGCCCTATTTTTACTAACCCCAACTTTACAAGTGTTTTGGAGTCCTCTGGATGGGACATTTAGGAGGTTTCTTTCTGACATTTTATGACAGTCCTAATCGTCCCACCCCAGAGCGATTAGAAATATATAGTAGATTTCTTGACTGTTCCTTTTGTAGTGTGTTCATGATTGTGTTTTCATGCTTCTATCCAAATTTCATCTCATTCTGACATGTTTTTATTACCAATTTAATTATTTCATGCATGCATTAACCGGAGGCCTTCGGGATTGCACATTTTCCCTCCATTCGTAGGTGCTATTAATTGTTTGATATTTATATGAACATAGGATATCAACACCAAAGGGATATTAAGGAAATATAGATGAATTCACACAACTGGCAGTGATGTTTGGTCTACCCATTTCAAATATGGGCACGTGGAAAATCCCGAAGGGAAGTGTACCATCCGTGGTGTAACAAAACTATATCTAACGCTCCTAGCCCCTAAAAATGAAGGAGAAATATTGTAACCTGATATCAAAGTAAAATTAATAAAAGAAAGAGTTACAATTTACATTTTCTTTATATCTCGTTTTAGTTCGTTTGTTTTACCTTTTCATGCACTTTAGTACTTTCTTCATTCATAGGAGCTATCGTTACATTCGCTTTTGTTTGCATTGCACCCAATACACCATTGCTTCTATATCCTTATGATTTCAATGGTGATCATGGTGGGAATCTATCCCCTAATTTTGGGATTAAAGTTTTGATCAAAATTTTGTGTTTTTGCTTGCAGGTGTTAATCCTTCAAGCGTTGGACTGCTACTCATGCCACCCTGTGATGAATACAGACTGGAATTCATGCCACCCCAAGATGAATAAGGCATTCATCCCACCCTATGACAAATACAGGTCTGCTATTCATCCCACCCCGGGATGATTAGCTCTCTGTGTAGTTTTTGAACAGAAACTCAGAGGCATCTGGTGTGGGTAGAGAAGATGTAGGTTTTCTGAACATCCTCTATAATTTTCTGTCTTTGTTTCTATGATTTTTTTGTTTTATTTTCTTGCATGAAAGAGTTCACTACATGTTTTATTTCTTTGCACAAGTAAAAAGAACCACACACACCACATGAAAATATAAACATCAAGGAGTTGGTCGTAAAACCCCAACACTTGATCAAGACCAACGGTGGATTTCATCACCACCTTGGATTGAATTTTGCATACATAACCCTGATCGCTACTATTGCTAGACATAAATCCTGATGAAATCTAACCAAGTGTAGCTAGGGTGATTCCCAGCACATGAGGATAAGTCTTCTATGGTAGGTGTCAAAAATAGAGCAATTCCCATTTTGTACCACCTATGTTCCACGTACTGTTCTACTCTTGTGTACCAATAGTTTCCCTCATGTAAGGATGGGTATATTGAGAGGTTCGATATAATGGCTTGGTAGTGGTATATTGAAGGGGTAACCATTTTGGGAGACATAAGAGCCCTCATATTGCATGTACAACAAAATTTTCTTTACAAGGCTTTCAAAACAAAAATCAAAACACACTAAACCAAATTTAGGGCACACATTTAATCCATAAATGAGATAATCACTTATTTGTTTGTGTGGCTCCTGTTTGTTCAGTGTAGCATAAAAAATTGTAAAGAAGATAAAAACCTACACATATTTTAGAGAAAAACCACCATGGTGTACACACATAGCCAAGCCTAATCACAGGCAGAAGTTGCGAAAAGTGTACAAGGGGGCACAAGTCGCCTCCGCTATAGCCCCAAGGACTTGGTCATACCATATTGGTGGCATGACCCACAAAATATTCCACATCATACCATGACGGAATGGGACTCTAGAGGCACCCCTTTGAGGGGCATGCCCATGCAACATAGACCCTTTCAGGAGGAGTCCATACATGTGGTACTCAACATAGATGGGAGGGTTCCCTTAGACACTCATTATGAGTGGCCACCACACAATGAAGTGCTAGAACAACATAGGGTCCATAAGGAGGGGCCAAATAATTACATCATCCCTCCTCTACCCCATATTACTGTCAAAAATAATAGGCTAAATCTAGAGTGCAAGGCTCTTCAAACAGGTCAATCCAACTCTGCCCGCCCCTTTCACATATATGAAAGAGAGCATGAGGAAAACCACTACATTCCTCAAGAGCAATACATAGCATAGGAACAATGTGCTTTCGCACCTGCTATTTTTTAGGATCACCTACTAAGGCCAGAGCCTCGACTGAATCACTAACCTTGACAGAGAGAAGTGACTTATAGAGATCTTAGATCACCATGACCGAGATAGATGTGTAGGAGAGGCATCTAGGCCTCCTAGACTTAATACAATAAAACAAATCTACTTGGCATTTTCCAAACACATCACCCACCAAGCACAAATCACGTAGCTTGAGCAAGACCAATAATAGTTAGAGCACCTATATCGCCTTAGCAAAGAGCACATTCGGTGTCAGACAGATGAGTTGCTCTAGAACACTATGCCTAAGAGGGTCCCAACCCCTCATATGCATAGGATAGAGTTGTATGAGAGGCACAACCCCTTGGTGTGAGACAGGTCTCCATGAACTTATCAAGTGTTGCCTCCAAGACCTCCTAGACCTGAGTTGGAGACCACCCCTAGAGCCAATGATGGGCACCCTCTACGGGAACCCACCCATATTTATAGGTCACACCCAGGAACTCCTCAAGAATATTATGATGAATTTGAGTAAGAAGAATAGTATGCTGAAACACCCTAACAAGGAAGGGGGGCACTACCCGGTTGCCCCTCCATAGGCCTCAAGTTCCTCGTAATTCACAATGGGAAAAAACCAAGGAGGAAGAGATCAAATCTTTCGATGCATACAAAGCACTACTAGAGCACTTAGAGTCTATGGATACCAAGACTTCTGGGCCCCAAAAACCCACTTTATGCCAGCTCCGCAATCACCCTGTGCATCCTTTAGTGCCTGCACCCCCATACCATGAACACTTTAAAATACCTCAATTGGTAATCTTTAGAGGGGATGAGGATGCCCAAGAGCACATGACAAGATTCCTGAGCCAATGCTTTGGCATTTAGGACAATGATGCTTTGCTTCTAAGAACATTTATAACCATGTTCGCAGGCCTTGCCTCGGATTGGTTTACCCAGTTGCCAAAGCATAGCATCAGTAACTTGGACCAGCTAGTGGACGCGTTCCTCAAACGTTTTGCCTTCAATACCAAGAAGAAGACATCATTAAGTGACCTATATAGCCTCAAGCAGTATGAGGAAGAGAACATGGTGGCTTATGGAAATCAATGGAGGATGTTTCTTTCAAAGCTACCTTACCTCCCTCCCATGGTCGACCTGACCCAAATGTTCTCGAAGAGTTGTTTGAGGTCGATCTCCATGCTATTGTAGCTACAACAATATCCCACTCTTGAGGAAGCCCTGGTGTAAACCATGCAAGAAAGAGTGGGCAAAAAATACCAAAATTGGGTCAATGCAACCAAAACCCATCATGGTCAATCAGGTTGCTATAAACATACCTGAGCCTGCATAGACGACACAGCCCCCAAAGGTTAATTATCAGGCAGTTCCTCTTGACACCTATGAAAAGGAAAATCATAGGCAAGAGAAAAATTAGCAACGTATCCCTAGATGACAATTCACACCCTTCACAGAGTCCAAAGACTCCTTGTTTGACTGCTTGTCCATGGCAAACCTAATAAACCTACCAGAAAGTCGACTCGTAGACCCCAACGTGCCAAAATGTAAGGGCTATAGAGAAGACTTGTACTATAGATTTCATTGGAAGAAAGGACATGACATTTATGCATGTTGGAAGTTCAAAAGCTTAGTGCAAGACCTAATAGAAAACAAGACGCTAGCAGTGGATAACCCTGTAGCACCAAACAACCAATAGATGGAGGTCTTCAAAGACCCCCTGCCTGCCCATGATGCGCAGGAAAAGACTCTACAAGTCAATGAGGTAACACAAAACTGCCCCATGCAAGGGTATGTAGGTATGATAAACATAGTGACACAGAACAAGAGGTATCCAAGCATAGCTACCCCCACTGCAGCTATAGGAGAGGTTCCATCAATGTCACAACGTCAACAACACCCTACACAACCTCCCTCACTTAGACCAGTGGCCACGATTTAGACTAAACTTACCCAAATTTTAAGAACCATGTCAGCTAGGCTTTCCATCTACGAGCTCATACAAAAATTGCCGCCCCATTAGGAGGCTCTAATGGAGATACTCAAGGCCATCGAGCTACAACCCCATGAAGCAAACTCTTTCAACAACTTTGTGGGACATGTAAAATGATGTACAAAGCCAGTCATCACCTTTAGAGAAGACAAACTAAAATCAGTGACTGGTGATATGGCGGATCCACCCCTGCATGTCATTGCATGGGTAAACGGGATTCCATTTAAGAGGGTGTTGGTGGACACTGGCTCATCCAATAATGTAATCACAATAGTGGCATTGAAACACCTCAAGTTGCCAGCATCTCACATTGTGGCCTCCACCTATAATCTTCAAGCATTCAATGACGTGATATGCTCGATAGTTGGCATAATTGTCCTACCCATCCAAGTGGGACAAAAGACTATTCCTACATTGTGGCACATCTAGGAAGGTGAGATGGCCTATAATATCTTGTTGGGTCGACCTTGGATCAGGGACATGAAGTGTGTCCCTTCGATAGCCCATCAATGCCTAAAGTACACATACGAAGGGCAAGTGCATGTAGTCTCGATAGACTTAGAGCCCTTCAAGTATTGCAATACGGTGTAGCTGATGCCATAGTCAACCCTCCCATCAACACATTTGGACTTTCAGTTGAATCCGTCCAAATAGGGTGTGATTCCGCATACATCCTCGTTGTTAAGTCCCTAAAATCACCAATCGGGCCCATCTTCATCATTTGGTCCTTCACCAATGACACCACCTACGATGGACACATCAAAGGACAATGGGAAGAAGCCCCTAGAAGAGATACCACCATTTGTCTCAACCATCTCTATCTAAGAGGTGCCTAGCCGAATGGAAGTCGAGACGCCTAGTTCACCCGACATGGAGTGGACTCAAAAAGAACTCCCATTCCCTCCCCCTCAACTACAAACAATCACCATTGAGATGGATAGTACGGGCCTGGGGGAGTATCTAGTGCATAACATCATAGCAACACCCATGCTTGAGTCCATGTAGGACATGGGGAGACCTCACCTCCCCATAGAAACTATTGTCCCTTTGGGCTACCCACCAAATTAGATAAATTTTGTATATGGGGGCCTAGATAATGGCATTGAACCTTACCTGCAAGAATAAGAGGATGATGAGCCTTTTGCTAAGAATGTCAACTATTTTTCCAACCCAGACTTCACTTTGAAATATCTTGGCCAATGTAATTGGCATGGATATGGGTTGGGCAGATATGAACAAGGAGTGTGAGTTCTTTGTCAACCAAGATATTAGATGCCATATGAAAAATTAGGAGTAGGGTTCAACCACCCTCTGCCCCTTGACATATTGGCATAGAACATGCAAGGCCTAGGGCTAGGCAACAAGGATGGGTTGACACAAGATCCATATGCCAATCCTAACACAACATACACATTGGGGGATTATCTTCCATTGTTAACAACCAACCTTGTGGGCCTCAAAAACCCCTCCCCTTCGATCGAGAAAGGGAAAAGTTCAAGAACTTACCTCCAAGAGGGATATAGACAAGGCCAAGAAGGATATTTAGAAGATGAGTCAGAGTATGAGGTAGCACCTTGGGACCCTTTCAAGTCTGATAGCAATCACTCACAAGTGATGCTCATAGATGACTATCAGGAGAACTTCATAGCGATTTTCCCCTTGAATGCTCCAATCGAGCAAATGCCACCTCAAGAGAATCAGGTCCTCCCACCTAGAGTGGAACAACATTGATGGGACCAAATTAACTTGCTCGAGCAGAATGAGCCCCACATACCACAAATAGTTATCGGATCCAATGAAGGCCTATGGATCTCTAACAACGATTATGAAGATGAGACTGAGATGGCATATCTCAACCATATGCGACAAAAATACCCTATGGACATTGATGATATGTTTGAATAGCTAAACATGGGGCCAATGCATAGGTGACACCTAAACCAAGCATAGTTGGACCATGTGCTGCATCCACCACTTCAAGCATACAGAGAGCACCCTCCGCCCAGAGATCCTATAGAGCCATCAGTGCCAAGGGTAGACCCTATCCTTTTATCTACACATAGGGCCAATCCATTCATGCCAATACCCACAGATCCAGATCTGGAGAACAAAGATCACCAAGGAAGTCCGAGTCAACACCCGCTCGGTAATAGAGATCAAATTCACTTCATCAACATGATCTCCATTAACTTAACCACCCCCATATGCTATCCATCCTATCCAGCACAACCATTGTATCTAAACCTAGGTGCCATAGACTAGGATCGTGCTAACTCACCACCATCCCCATTAGAGTACTGGCCTTGTGGTGAGATGCTTCATTTCACCCCAAGACCACCTCAAGATATCTTCCACGCTAAAGAGGAACCCGACATTCCAAATGTAGATCTAAATTCAGCAAATGATATCCACCTGATCCTAACTCCACACTAGTTGGAGGATGGGTCCCACATGTCATTCAAAGAGACAACTAATGTAGACATCGGCTCTGATCCAATGAATCCATAAATCATCAAGATGGGGGTAAGTCTATCCCCCGAAGAGCAAGCCAATTACATTACCCTTATCAAAGAGAAGAAGGAGGTTTTTGCATGGTCCTACAAAGACATGTCGGGGCTAGACTTGTAGCTAGTCATGCATAATCTAATGCTTGATATGAAATTCAAGCCAGTCAAGCAAAAACTACGTAAGATGCACCCAATAGTAGCCTTAATGGTAAAATACAAGCTAAAAAAGCTATTGGATGCACAGTTTGTCATCTACGTGGATTACCCACCATGGCTATCCAACATGGTACCCGTCAAGAAGCCTGACGGGAGGATTCACATATGCATCGATTTTCAAGATCTAAACAAAGGGTGTCCCAAGGATGATTTCTCCTTGCCTAGCATTGATGCATTGGTAGACGCTATAGTGGCAATGAAATGCTTTTCCTCATGGATGGTTTCTCAAGGTACAATAAGATTCGTATCAATCCTGATGATCAACTCAAAATGACATTCACAATGCCTTGGGGCACATTTTGTTATAAGGTCATGCCCTTTGGCCTTAAAAATTCCGGTGCCACCTACCAACGCGCTATGACATACATATTCCACGATCACATGCATAAAACTTTGGAAGACTATATGGATTATTTTTTGGCCAAATATCTTTTGCACCCAGATAATATCGATGACTTAGGCAAGATCCTCGATCACCTCATCGAACACAAAGTCAGACTAAACCCCAAGAAATGCATATTTGGCGTCACATCTAGAAAACTCTTGGGTTTCATAGTCTCAAAACGAGGCATCAAGGTAGATCCAAATAAAGTCAATGCAATCTTTGAAATGCTTCCCCAACCACCATCAAGCAACTCAAAATCTTGTAGGGAAAGGTCGTGTCAATCAAGTGCTTCATAGCACAATTATCTGACAAGTGCTGACCCATGAATAAATTATTACACAAGGAGGCAGCATTTCACTAGGATGATGAGTGCCAGTCAGCCTTCGACAACATTAAACAATACTTGGCTTCACCGATAGTATTGGCACCACCTAGACCAGGAGTTTCGTTCTATTTATATATCTCAGCTATTGAGGTGGCACTAGACACCATGCTAGCCCAAAAAAATTAACTACATAAAGAACAGACTACTTACTATCTTAGCAGTACCCTAGTCAGTTATGAACTTAACTATGCATACAACGAGAAGCTATGCTTAGCGGTAGTATTTGCCACCAAAAAGCTACGCCATTACATGCTAAGAAATAAGAATAATGTTGTGTCTAAGGAGAATCCATTGCAGTACATGATGAGTCATACTTATCATAGTAGCCGCATGACAAAATGGATCATGTTGTTGATGGAGTTTGACATCGAATTCATTGGATACAAGTCCGTCAAAGGTCAAGTCATCTCCGATCAACTAGCAGAGGCTCCTCTTGAAGATGATCAACCTCTGATCATAGAGCTACCTGATGATGGGGTCTTCCATGTCTTAGAATCACCAGATTCTGATGAGCCTGAGTTAGAGGCTGACATAACCTTATTCTTTGATGGTTCTAAATGTGAGCAAGGGGGTGGTGTAGGAATCGTATTCTTCACACCATAAGGGGCTCCAATGCCTCTATCATTTAAAATTGATTTCCTATGCACCAACAAAAATGCCGAATACAAAGCCTTGCTCATAGATCTTCAGACAACAATCACCATGACCATCAAATGCTTGAACATCTTTTGTGATTCGCTATTAATCATCAACCAAGTGAAAGGGGTATTCCAATCTAAATGCCTAGTTCTGTAGGCCTACAAAGCCCTTGCAGACAAATTCTTGGTAAAGATTGAATGGTACAACATCGAGGCACTCCCTTGATCATCGAATATTTTTGCAGACACTATGACCTCCTTGGGGTCATTAATCCCGCAAGACCCTTCTGGTGAGATGACAACCATTCAAGTCAAAACATTATCGCAATCTGTGATGGAGCGTGTAAGCTCTAACCTAATGCCAGGAATCCACCTGATCCAGATTGAACTATCTCAAGATAAGTTCTCTCAAATCTATGATAGTCTAAATCATGCCAACTAGGGGTCCTTGTTCTCCCCAACCCCTCTCAATAGCAACACAATGCTAATTTTACAAAGTCATTCCCGCTCAGATTTTGCTAGGGAGGAAATTCAAAACATTATCGCAATCCACGATGGAGCATGCAAGCTCTGACCTAATGTTAAGAATCCACCTGATCTAGATTTAACCATCTCAAGATAGGTTCGCTCGAATCCACGATAGCCTGAATCATGTCAACTAGGGGTCCTTGTTCTCCCCTATTCCCATTAATAGCAACATAATGCTAATTTTACAAGTTTTTTCCTGCTTAGCTTTTGCTAGGGACAAAATTCAAGAGGGATTAACAGTTCATACCATCGAGGTTTTTGATCAACAGGATTGGTACACACCCATAAGATACTACCTCAAGCTAGGTAACCTCCCACTTGGATTGACGCACACCGTGAAAAGATCATTCAAATAGAAAGCGGCAAAACATGTCTTGCTAGGAGAGATTTTGTACCGTCGAAGCTACAAAGGGATCCTCCTCCGTTGCTTGGACCAGCAGGAGTCTGCTTGGGCGATCACCCAAGCGCATGATGGTACATGCGGTGGCCACTTTAGCGATATTTCCATCACAAAGCGCATCCTTTACATGGGCTATTATTGGCCATCTTTAGAGCGAGATTGTTGTGCGTATGTAAGAAAGTCCATGAAATTTCAACACCATGCTAATTTGACACATGTACCTTTTTGGGCCTTGCAATCGATCCAATCGGCTTGGCCATTTTCATAGTGGGGCTTAGATCAAATAAAAAATATCTCCCTTGCATCATCAGGTCATCACACATTTATCAAAATGACCATAGAGTACTTCACCAAGTAGGTGGAAACAATTCTACTTACCTCTACGACTGGGACCCGCATTGCGAAGTTTATTTTACATAACATCATATGTCATTTTGGTATTCCATCCAAGATCATCTCGGATAATGGGACATCATTTAAGAACAAAGACGTGCGTGCTTTAACAACAAAGTACAAAATTCAGCATAGTTTTTTAACACCCTATTATCCGCAGGTAAATGGGCAAGCAGAGGCATCAAACAAAATGCTAGTTGTCATCCTTAAAAAGATAGTCATAGATAGTCACAAGGATTGGCACATTCAAATATTGCTTGCTCTATGGGCTTATCGTACTAGCATTCGGATGCCCACTAGGGCAACTCCATTTTTGTTAGTGTATGGCTCTGAGGCAGTCATGCCTCTCGAGTTGGAAATACCTTCCTTGTGCATATCAATGCAAGAGTTCATCGATGATGACACTGTTCAGCAGGCCCAGTTAGACTAGCTTATGTTGCTCAATGAATGACGCAACAATGTTCTCGAGCATTTATGTATCTATCAAGAGTGACTTAAGAAAGCATACAACATGAAAGTTCACCTGAGGGACTTTCAGGTTGGTGACTTGGTCTTAAAAGAGAACCAACAAAATTCTAACTTGCTGCCCCATTTAAGGGACAAGTTCATGGCAAATTGGTTAGGTCCTTATGTCATCGACAGTAAAATAGGACCTGGAACATACTAGATTGCATCTCTTGAAGAAATCAAGGAACTAGAACCCTTGAACATTAGTCATTTGAGGCCATTCCATATTTAAAAGAGCCATGACCCACCCCAAAAGCTCCAAGGATTCCCACAATCGCTTGGTCAACCCCCAAATGCCCCAAAGGTGCCCATAATCCCTTTTTTCAAAAAAAAAAAGCTCCAAGGATTCCCACAATCACTTGGTCAACCCCAAAATGCCCCAAAGATGCCCATAATCCCTTTGGTCAAACCAAAAGCTCCAAGGATTCCCATAATCACTTGGTCAACCCAAAAATGTCCCAAAGGTATCTATAAACCCTTTGGTCAAACCAAAATGCCCCAAAGGTGCCCATAATCCCTTTGGTCAAACCAAAAGCTCCAAGGATTCCCACAATCGCTTGGTCAACCCCAAAAATCCCCAAAGGTGCCTATAATCTCTTTGGTCAAACCAAAATCCCCAAGGGTTCCCACAACCGCTTAGTCATCCAAAATGCCCCAAAGGTATCTATAATCCCTTTGGTCAAACCAAAAAGCCCTAAGGGTTCCCACAACCGCTTGGTCACACAAAATGCCCCAAAGGTATCTATAATCCCTTTGTTCAAAACCTCCAAGGATCTGATAGAATCACTCGGTCCGCACCCACTTGGGATTAAACAACCCTAAAGAATTTTCAAAAACAATAAATAATCAAAAATAACAAAAAAATTGAATCTCACTTCCATGCATACTCTTAAAAATCAAAACACAAAAAATAATAAGTTGCATTAAGCATCGTAAACATACATTGCATATTTATTGGTCATACAGGTCAAAGGCACCATAGACTGTAATTACTCGACAATTCCATAATTTTCCACATTTGTCCACTTTATAAATAGTCCAAAAAAAGTAAACGCCATCCACATTTTTCACCATATCATAATCAGTTGTCTTCTAATGTATTAAGGGTTTTCGTCATTCAGCTATCATTATATTTCTAGCCAAAAACTTTACAAAGTCAGACAAATTTTGACAAAGGTAGAGTTTTACTTGGATCACACCTTGTTACATCGCATCCCAACACATAAAAAAAATTTCCCAAGTTGTGTAAACGAAATATGAAACCTACAAAAAATTCTAGGATCCCAGATAGTGAAAAGGTTATCTCGCTCATCCCCCTATGCGAATGACCCCAAGAATGCTGAGAGTTGGCAAAAGGACAAGCATCTTCCCTACCCAATTCCCCAAGAATACCAAAATTCTCAAAAAGTTACAAACATAAAAAAAAATTGCAAAAGTCCAAGACATTAAAACCCACAAAGTGCATACATCAAAAAGCACAAGCAATAGTGATTCTCATCACTCAACATTCAAATCCCTTGCTCAAAAAAAATAAAAAAATAAAAATAAAGAGTGATTTTTATCACTACATACGCGAGCAAGTATCCCAATAAAATTGAAGAAAAGAAGGGAGTCGAACTTGAATCCCTGGAACTCTCAGCATTCGAAAGGTCATGAGGTAATCCTCAGTACCGGTTTGGTGGATAGCCTACTGGTCACTGGTAGTAAACATCCCGCATGACGATATATCTATCGCATTAAAACTGCGTACATATCAATGTTTGCATGTGGATGAGCTAGCTTATGGTATCCTAGATTGCATCGTAGATTAATATTACTAAATACAACAAAGGAGTTAGTGGAGCTAATTAGGTGATCCTTAGTATAGTTTTGGTTGATAGCCTATCTGACACTGGCGGTATCCTGACAAATACCACATAAACGAATTCAATCACACAGTCTTGGCTAGTTAGTTAAAATGTCTGAATCTCAGAAAAACCTTAACTACATTTTTAGCACAACTGTAGAACATTCCATTATTACATCACCATCAGAAAATACAAAACAAAAAATTACACATGCAAAGTCATTCCATAAAGTCATCACATAGTACAAAAATCCAATAAATCCTATACAGTCTATGGTGCCACCACCAAGTTATCAAAAAATCATTTCATCCATTCCATATGCATACATCATATAATTAGAAACATCACATTCATAATAACCCATGCATACATCAACTAAATAAATGTGCATAAAAGTAACAATAAATCACGACAAGTGTATAATCAAAAAGAAATTCATGTATATATATCACCAAAAATGCCCGTAGGCTACAATAAAATGGTCCTCGGACCTCACAAAAAAACCAAAAAATAAAAAATCCCAAGCCTAGCAAGTCAGCCACCATGATCATGCAGGATCGGTGCTACTGGAACTACCTCTAATGGTGTGGGTCCTATGGGACCTCTTAGGGCGGCTACTGCCAGCCCCCACATCATGCCCACTAGTGCTACCCTCACCCACCCACCTGTGACCAGAGGAAGCAGACTACTCAATCTCATTATCTCTCATTCAGCACGAAGATCCACCTCCAGTGAGCTAAGGTAATTATCCACAAAGGTGGATAATCTCAGCCTCCAATTCCACCCGAAACTGACCCAAATCCACATCCCATTGCACCAACTGAGCCTGCAAGTGATCCCTCTTAACGATGTGCTCCTCATCCCATCTCCATAGCAACTCCTCCAATCGTGCTATATCAATGCGATACCTAGCCTCCATATCCACCGAGAATGCCTAAGGCATGGGCATCTTCGGGACGATAGGTTGCTCTGGCACCCACTGCTCCGAAATGTCCTATGTATCCGGCTGCT
The DNA here is from genome assembly GCA_028583015.1 of Wollemia nobilis. Taxonomy (NCBI): domain Eukaryota; kingdom Viridiplantae; phylum Streptophyta; class Pinopsida; order Araucariales; family Araucariaceae; genus Wollemia; species Wollemia nobilis. The sequence continues at coordinate 1,642,330 of JAQPPZ010016950.1, forward strand.
CTAAAACCCCTAGGTCATCCCTAGTCAAGTCTTCAACCTCCACCATATCCGCATCATCTCACAAAGCCCCCTAACCCTCCCTCGGTGCCTCCACAACCCCACTGCCTGCTACTACCGTATTCGGACCTCCTAGAGGCCCTCACCCTGCCATCGTAGCATCGTCCACCATTGGTCATACTCTACAGTCACCCCGATGTTTTCCATGTTGGGAACATCAATCACTGCATCTGACTCCTCACCAGCAACTCAATTATCAGCCAGGTCAAATTCCTCTCATCGCCTTGACGTCGATAGATCAAGGGCTCACCAGGAAATCCCTGGTGCACCCCAAACTGTCAAGTCACCTAGACGTACAGGAAGTATTTCTGATTGGTCCTATGTTTCTTGATAAACCACCTTCCCCTATGCGCCCATTAGAGCCACTCCCTAGTCTCAGGTCAGGCTGGATAGTCCTGGATTGGCCGCAAAAACACTTCCCCTAGAGCAATATGCAAGAAGGAATTAGCATAGTGCCCTACGATACCTGCCCATCACCAACTCTGCCCCTAATCCTCTGACCTCCACCATAGAGCAGCATAGCCAATCTCCTTGTCCACCATCTCCCCCCGAGTGGTCCAAGGCAACCCCTACGGTTACTCCACAACTATGTGCTGCTATCCCCAACACTGTAATAGGTAGCTACACCAAATCCCCTTTTGCCTCTGACAAAGAACCTCATACAACTCATCATATAACTGTACCAGTAGCGTTTGACCCTACCTCATAGTCAGTGGTGCTGTTGTCAAACACTCCATAGGTCTGAACACTACCTCAAGCAGGTTCCAAGGGAATGTCGCACTTGAGGAGTCGATAAGTAGCATTTTGGAGATGAGGGTCATAAGCAATGTATGCCTCACCCCCAACATGCCCTTCTCAAACTACCACTGCACCAGAATCTCACCAATCAGGCAGTCCCCCTTTTGCCCTCGCCACCGCCCCACCTACCCCCATCTCCACTGCATGCCCGAAGCACCGTGTCAGCATCGTCATTCGTTGATCTTGAGGAGTCGTTTGAATGGGCAACACATCTATCAAAATTTGCAAAATATGATAAACGTCCTCCAGAGTCACTGTCATCTCCCCTATTGGGATATGAAATGTGTTGGTTCGAGGATCCTATAAATTGATCAGGGCAGTCAGATATGCCCGATCCCCCACCACAAGCTCTAATCGATTCACTTGCTTGAGCCCAAGAGCATCAAGCCAATCCTAGTCCACCACAGTCAATGCATCCTATACGTCAAAAAATACCATCGGCTGACAGTACTAACTCTTCACCACCTGCAAAACAAAACAACACAAAAATATTAAAACATGACAAAAAAAAAAAAACTGTACTACAGCCAAAAAAAAATTCAAATAAAACTGTACAGACACAAAAAACAAAAAAGTACAAAAAAAATGTATAGTAAAAGTATAGATCATCAAATAGAACTGTACATCACTAAAACAAATATACAGTAATATATACAACACAAAATAAAAACAACATTAAAAAAAAAAATCAATAAACAACGCAAAATAAAAACAACATTTTTTAACCTAGGGTTTTTAACCTTAGTTTAAAAAAAAAAAAAATGAAAAAACAACAAATAAAATTTTTAACCTAGGGTTTTTAACTTTAGTTCACACTACAAAACAAACATCAAAATAAAAACAAATTTTAACCTAGGGTTTTAACCTTAGTTTAAACAAACAAAATATGAAAAACAAAAAAAAAACAGCAAATCAAACCAAAAAAAAATCATTAAGGGCTTTTAACCTTATGAAAAAAAAACAAAACAAATAAAACTTTAACCTAGGGTTTTAACCTTAGTTTAAACAGAAAAAAATGAAATACAAAATAAATTAATTACGGTTTTGAACTATAAAATAAAAATAAACAAAATAAAGAGAAGGAGCACCTACCGATCTCACCTCGGCTTTGCCACTCGAGGATCTGGTCCTTGAACTCATGGTGTCCGTGAAATCTTGACAGCGCTTTGCTATGCAGACTCGAACTCCTCCTCATAGCTCCAAATTGCCAGAAAAAACAAATGCAAATGAGAACCTAGTTTTTGCCCTTATATAGGATTTTAGGCCTATAATTGTTCCACCCTGGGATAAGCACTCTAGTTAGCACTCGTCCCACCTTGGGATGATTACAAAACTGATATTCGCCCCACCATGGGACGATTAGAGAGCAAGAAAATAAAAAACAACAAAAATTGCATCCAAAATGCACCAAAAACAACAATAACATTGCTAAACAAAGGCACCTTTGTGCCTGAGCTTCAAGGCATCAAAAATCAATGTTGAGGTCACAAATCCTCACTATCCTACTCCCTAAGAAGTCTACCATAGCCAGACCACTCCACGGGAGGAAGGATTTTTGAGAATTTCATCCCCAAAAGGCATCACAAAAGGGTCCAAACCCACCCAAAAACAACAATAAGATTGTCGAACAAAATCGCGTTTGTGTCTGCGCTTCTTGGCATAAAAAACTGATTTCAAGGCCACAAATTATCAATATGCTACTCCCTAATAAGGCTACCATAGATGGATCGCTCCACGGGAGGACGAATTTTTGACAATTTCAGCTCCAAAATGCATCACAAAAAGGGTTAAAACCCACCAAATATAGGTCAGATTGTTGGGAAACTGCATAAGAATTCAAAGGCAAATAACTGAAGGTACCCTTACAAAAGTCATCTTGGTTCAAGCACCTCGTCACTTTTCTCATTTCGGTCATTCCCTCATCGATTCGTCACTTGAGGGGGTAGTCACACTTAGTCATCAACCAACAAATACACACCCAATCAAGGAAATGGCATGCATTCAAAGAATCATTGACAAATATCATCACGCACCTACTTGGGGTAGCAAATAAGCTATAATCACAAGCTGATCAAACACTTAGCATTCATGAATCATGAAATCAAGGTTCCCATAGACAAAAGGTTGTGCCCTTTGCCTATTCATGACTGAACAATGTCCAAGATCAAGTAACATCTCACCAAAAAAGGTTAACACTTGAATTAAGCTCCTTAGCTCGTCAAAAGCAAGGATTCAATAATGCATACCCTTTCCATACTTGGGACATAAAAAATTGGTTAGGTTACTGAGAAACCCTAATCATTAGTTTTTTGGTTATCTATTTTTTCTCAACACTGCACCACGAACAGTTCATCCCAAAAAGGGGCATCTCTAGACACGAAAACAACACCAATCTGATTATGTGACGACAAGAACTGATCAAATTGACATACATAGCCCCTAGGGCAGCCCCCAAAGGTTAAACAATGGTCCTAACCACTCCCATAGTAGTTTTGGAAGGTCAGAGGTCAATTTGGCACCTTTCAGGAACTCTGCTCCCTATTCGTTCCACCCTGGGATGATTACAAACTGGTATTCGTCCCACCCCGAGACGATTAGCAGCATTCGCTCCAAGGTGGGGTGAATAGCAGGTTTGATGGGAAAAAGGTCAAACCTTGAAAAATGGTAGCTCAGATCCACCACTCAACTCCACCTTCAATGCATGGGAGTGTGAGTAAGCATTTTTGAGCTCTAATAGGCAGTCATAGAGGCAGTCATAGAGCCCTTAATCAAGGAGGAATCTTCTCTCCCCTGGCAAGGCATGATGGAAAAGTGGTGCCTCTACATGCTCATTCGCAAGAGACCCTCAGGTCTATAAAATGGTGAGTCTTCTCACCCCAAAAAAAGGACAGAGTAAGAGCATTTGGAGCAATGGAGTGCTACTGAATTACATCCTCACCCCTTACTTGTGCTTCTTACATCCTTGATCTCTCTTTTGGAAGGGAGTTCATTGGGTGAACATTGGAAGCATAATTTGGACCCAAAGCTGAAAATTTGGCCACAATACCCCACCCAATAGGCCAAAACAACCCCCTAAGATGTTTTTGACCCATCCGAAGTGGATTGGTGTTGAAACCAAGCCTAAAACAGCGGGCATCCCACGCCCGGGTGCCCCCCGCACTACTGCAATCCTAATCACCCCACCCCAGAGCGATTAAAAATTTGTAATATATTTCTTCACTTTTTATTTTGCATCTTATTTTAAGTCATTCATATATACTACCATTCAAATTTCATGCCATTTTGATGAGTTTTGACTATGTTTTCATTGTTTTTCGCTTTCGCTAACATACAGGGACCATCTTCTGATACAGGGTGATCGAGGCTAAATCTACAAAATCTGACCTTTTGGGTCATCTCAAAATGCCCTATTTTTCCTAACCCCATATTTGCAGGTGTTTTGGAGGCCTCTGGATGGGACATTTAGGAGGTTGCTTTCTGACATTTTATGATAGTCCTAATCGTCCCACCCTAGAGCAATTAGAAATCTATAGCATATTTATTAACTGTTCCTTTTGCAGTGTGTTCATGATGGTGTTTGCATTCTTCTATTCAAATTTCATCTCATTCTGACATGTTTTGATTACCATTTTAATTATTTCATGCATGCATTAACCGGAGGCCTTGGGGATTGCACATTTTCCCTTCATCTGCAGGTGCTATTAGTCATTTGTTGTTTCTCTGAATATAGGATCTCAACACTAGAGGTCTAGAAAGGAACTACAGATGCATTCACTCAAGTGGTAGTGATGTTTGGCCCGCCCATTTCAAATGTGGGCACGCGGAAGATCCCAAAGGGAAGCGTACCATCCATGGTGTAACAAAACTATATCTAACGCTCCTAGCCCCTAAAAAGGAAGGAGACATATTGTAACCTGATCTCAAAGAAAAATTAATAAAATAAAGGGCTGCACTTTACATTTGCTTTATATCTCATTTTAGTTCATTTGTTTTCCCTTTTCATGCACTTTAGTCCTTTCTTCATTCGTAGGAGCTAGTGTTACATTCACTTTTGTTTGCATTGTACCCTATACGCCATTGCTTCTATATCCTCATGCTTTCATTATAAAAGGTTATTTGATTGATAATTGATTTATATTATTGGAGTGGATTTGATTTTTTCCAAAGTTCTTCTTGCGATTAAAATTTGATTAAAAAGGTTTTGATTTAATTTTGGTGGATGTTAAATTTATTTTTAATTGGGAGATTATAAGGTGTTATTTGGAAAATATTTTATGTATGTTGATGGTTGTTTTGAAAGGAGGAGTGATAAGGTGTAATGGATTTTTTACATTACATTGTGAGAAAGATTTATCTTCTAACATCTTTGAGCTTGACAAAGTGTTTGTGGTTGTGACACACTTGTCAGATCCTTTCATCATCAAGAAAAATGTATGAGCACATTCTTCCATAGTTGAATTGATTGATTTGTTTTCTGGAAAATAAGTTTGGAGTGAAAAGGACTTAATTAGGATTTTCTTATTGAGTTTGTTGAGTTAAAGCTTCAAGGTTTTATGGAATACATAATTGTTGTTAAAACCTTGTTTGATAAGCATTGTTGTTGAAGTGAGTTATTGAGTGAAGAACTTGAACTAGGGTTTGCAAAGATCATGAGTATCATTGTTATGTGAGAGTTGGTTTATAAGCATTATTGTTGAAGTGAGTTATTGAGTGAAGAACTTGAACTAGGGTTTGCAAATATCATGAGTATCATTATTATGTGAGAGTTTTTTTATAAAAATTGTTGTTGAAGTGAGTTGTTGAGCAAATAAATTGAACTAGAGTTTGAAAATAACATGAGTATCATTATTATGTGAGATTTGTTGTTGAGCATTATTGGAAATATTTTGAGCTGAGTGATCATATTCTTGGACTAGGGTTCATGAGCAAGGGTTGTTTCATTGAGTGTTTTTTTGAGTAGATTTGGTTGAACCTAGTCAAGTGGATGTGTGAAGTGATTGTTCAAGTTCCATAAAATAAACTATTCTATATTCTGAATTGAGTTGAGAAAGTGATTGAGCATTGAGTTGAATTTGAAGTATATTGAGTCTCTAATAATTCCCCTTATGTTTATAAGAGATTGTTTGAAAGTAATTGAGCATTGTGATTAGTATAGAATATATTGAGTCTCTAACAATTCTTTTTATGTTTCTATAAGATTGAACAAGTTCTGTGTGGACTTGTTGAGAAGATTTGAGGCAAGTCTTTGAGGAGACTTGTGGACTGATTTCGTGTGAGATTTTATGAAATCTTACAATATAGATTTGGATAAGTTATTGAGAGGAATTATTTAGAAGATTTGAATAAGTTCTAGATAGGAATTATAGAGAAGATTTGGACAAGTTCTAGAGAGGACTTTTAGATAAGATTTGAGCAAGTTCTAGAGAGGACTTGTAGAACAGATTTGAGCAAGTTCTATGTAGACTTGTTGAGCATATTGGACAAGTTATGCGTGGACTTGTTGAGTAGATTTGATCAAGTTCTATGTGGACTTATTGAGAAAATTTGAGCAAGTTATGTGTAGACTTGTTGAGCAAATTGGACAAGTTTTGTTTGGACTTGTTGAGAAGATTTGAGCAAGTTATGTGTCGAATTGTTGAGTAGATTTAAGAAATTTTTGTGTGGACTTGTTGAGAAATATTTGAGAGCATATTTTGGTGCCAATTTGAGGATAATTTTATGCCAAACTAGAGATAAGATTAAGCAGAGTTTTACTAGATCGTAGGACTATGTTTAGTATAATTTTGAGATAGAGCTTTGGAGGTGACAGAGCAAAGAGGATAGTAGTCTCTAGTGGATAGAGATCCATCAACTCGAGTAGTGAGGATAGGTCTTATAAGTGGAGATAAGAGTATTCAATGGAGAAATATCCACAAGCTAGTATAGTGGATGTAATAGTCTTCTAGAGGATCACCAGACGGAGTAGAGGAGAAGGAGTTATCTTGTGGATAGAAATCCATGAACTTGATTTAGGGGATTGGTATCTCCTTTGGACAGAGGTCCATAAACATTGTAATAGGTAAAGGATTCCCAAGATATTGATTCAAAAAATTTTAGTGAAATATTTTCTCCATGGAATAGTCCACATTGGGTGAACCATGTAAATTGTAGTGTCTCTATTATGTGTGGTGATTTGTGCATTGCTTTAATTACTACTATTGTTATTGTTATATTTACATTGCATAATATTGATTGGGAAAAAAGAGTAAAAATTTATCTTATACTGTTCACCCCCTTTTAGTATAAGCTTGTGTTCTTCAATTGGTATCATAGTGGGTTTATTAAAAAGAGTTTAACAGCTTGAAGGAAAATATAACAAGAACACAATGGATTCTAAGAATGTGTTCTCAAATAATTTAGCACTAGTATTTGATGGAAGTGACTATATGTATTGGAGTATGAGAATCAAGATCTACCTTATGGCAATTCATAATAAAATTTGGGAAGCAATTGAATTTGGATATGATACCTTAATTAATCCTCATATAGATAAGGAAGATAAGCTCCTACAACATTATAATTCAAAAGCAATGAATGCACTTTTTAGAGGTTTGCATAGAACAGAGTCTATGAAAGTTATGCAATGTCAAACTGCAAAAGACATGTGGGATAAATTACAAAATATAAATGAAGGAGATAAATGTGTCAAGAAATAAAAGATGTAAAATCTCAAAGGACAATTTGAAGAGTTAAGAATGAAGGATGAGAAAAATTTTAGTACTTATCTACTTTGAATAAATGAGGTTGTTAATGCTATGCAAGGACTTGGAATGAAGATTGATGAATCAGATGTTTGTGATAAAATTTTATGAACTCTTCCAAATATATTCAGTTAAAAGGTTTCTATTATATATGTTTCAATGGATGGTGATACTTTGACAAGATATATGTTGCTTGGTATTATTACAACACGTGAGATAAGAACAAAAGATCCTAATTCCTAGAAGGAAGTAGCATTCAAAGAAATCAAGAATACTAAGGGTATGAAGTAAGAATCAAGCAATGAGTCATCCAGTGATGAAGAAGCAAAATATGGTAGAAGGAATAAGGATTCAAGAAGATTTATGAGATACAAGATCTGTTAAATGTTTCAATTATGGAAATTATGGATATTTTGCAACAAATTGTCAAGAAACTAAGAATAATAATGGTGAAGAAAAATAGGATCACAAGAACAAGAAATCAGAAAGATATAGGCACCAAAATAAAAGCAAGGATAAACAAAGTAGACAAGGAAAGAAGTTCTTCCAAAGGCAAAAAAGGAGATACTATGTGGATAATGCAAGTAAGTACTCAAATGATAGTGATGCTAGTTTTTCAAATAATGATAGATATGAAGTTCTATTTATGATTGAAGAAAAAAAATAAATTAAGAAAAGGACTCCAGTAATTATCAAGTGTTTTAGATGTGGTAACTTTGGATATCTTTAAGATGATTGTACATGGGATGGCTATAGTTTCAGTGACGATGAATATGCATATACACTTTAAGAACCATAAGATAATATTCTAATGGCACTAGAAGAAGGAAAAGATTATCCTATAGAAGACATGCCAATAGAAAATAAAGATGTGGAAAAAGATAAACAAATAGAGGATTATTCAGAGAAATATGGATATGATCTCAAGGGAGAACTTATTTAATGCTCTTGAAACAATAAATAAGGTAAGAAAGTAAAACTCTAAACTTGAATTTTAGTTTCAATAATATGATGAAGAGAGAAGACTTCTTATAGAGGATTTAGAAAAATCAAAGGCTAGGACAAAAATGTTCAAGGATAAGTTAGAAGTAAAGATCTTAGAATGTGAAAAGTTAGCACAAGAAGTGGCACTTCTAAGAGAAGATTTGGAAGACTCCAAATTCAAGATAAAAGGGTTCAAAAATATCTCAAATAACTTAGATAAGTTCATCAAGATACAAAATCCTACATCAAGCAAATCGAGTCTTGTATTTGTATAGGATCAAAAGAAATGGGAAGGAGAGTCAACCTCAAGTTTTTAAGGAGAAAAAACTTTAGATGGAGATACTTAAAAAAAATATAGTGTAAAAGAGAGTGAGACATCTGAGGATGAGGTGGAAAATAAAGAGTTCAAAAAGGATAGGAACAATGCACAAAGAAGATACAGATGGAAAAACAATCAGAACAGGTCAAGAGAGACTAGGAGACCAATGAGGTCAAAGCAAGGAGGCTTCAATGGAAGATGCTTTTCATGCCATAGGTTTGGGTACATGCCTTCACAATGTAGGACACAAGAAAGATATAAATATGGAAATAGATAACTTTTACATGGGTATTGCTACTCATGTAATCAGTTTGGTCACAAGGCAATGAATTTCAGAGTTTATAACAAAAGAGGATATGGCTTCACTAGAAGAAATCTTAAGATATTTGCACCTCAAAGGAATAATAACATTAAGTGTTATAAGTGCAATAATGATGGTCACACAACAAAGTGGTGTAGAGCAAACATTTCAGAATCAAGTAGGAATAGGAAGAGGAATAGGAACAGGAACAGGAATAGGAACAGGAACATGGATATGAATAGGAATAGGAATAAGAACATATATATGAATAGGAACAAGAACAAGAACATGGATATTAATAGGAATAGGAATAGGAACAGGAACAAGAACATGGACATTAATGTAAACATGGACAAGAACATGGAAATAAATAGTCAGAGGAATCAGAAGGATCAGATAAGAACAAAATAGGATAAAGGTAAAGAACAATGCTTTATGGTAGTAGAAATACTCCCACCCTATAATTAACCACCTCAAGAGAAGGTGGGGGACGGCTAAGCTAAGAGGCTCATTCTTAGCCCTAAGCCCCAAAGGTGACCCCTTGCCATTGATGTCAAAGGGGGAGATATTTGAGTAAGGGGGAGAGATTTGGTATTTGAGAGAGCATTGAGTCAAGGGGAGCAATGTCCCATGGGGAGAAGAATAAAGGAAAGGTCAAGTTTTCTGTTAAAAGAATTAAGGTTACCATCAATGATAGAGGGGGAGATTATTGGACATTTTGAGCTCATTTAGTTGTCATTGATGTCAAGGTGAGAAGTTTTCATAGATGCCAAAGTGATCACAAGAGGCTATCATTAACACCATGGAGTACACCATTACTATCACCAAGAACAATGCAAAGAGTTGAAGAAAAAGTTGTCAAAATATTGTCTTACAAGGGTTTGTGTTAAAACCATGGTGAAAATTAAAAGGTTTTATTAAAATAATTATAAGGATATAAAGGATTCCTTAAATATTGTGATGTCAGAATTAAGATTTTTATTAAAACCATGGTGGCAGAATAATCTTCATAAATTCAGTGGAGTACAAGTTAAAGGTTTAAATTTCATCCCAAGGAATGCTTTAATTTTTTATTAAATTCAAATGTTTATAAATATAATTTATAAAATTTAAATTCTTTTAGAATTTAAATAATTTATAAATTATAAAAGGTTTTAAAAAGGAGCACCGACATCATCTTAGTGGAGTGCCAAAATCTATGGCAAAAAGGGAAAATTATGTATAAATACCATGCCAAAGGACATAAGAACTTACCTTTCTTCGATTATTTTATGCGACCAAAGAGAAAAATAATTAATGCGATTGTTGTGGAAGAAGATGAACTCATGTTGTTTTTAACACTAGGGAAAAGGATGAAAAGGGAGGAGAAGGCCTCACTTTAGTAAGACATGATGGTCCAATGGTAGCATGTGTTTCATAAGAGCATTGGGAGTGGAAGTATCCATGATCGATTCACGTGGATTTGGCATGTTTGTCTTGAGCGCTAAGGGGAAATGTTTTGGGACACACTTGTTTTGAGTGTCAACTTAGGAGAAAGAGCATGAAGTGCTCCTAAGCTCTCAAACATGTGTCTAGCACATGTGGTGGTCAAGCTCGTGGCTAGAGCGCTCGCAGAGACAAATATTGTGGGTTTGAATCCCACTAGTGGCAAAGGTATTTTTAATTAAAATTTTATTTACCTAAGGTTTTCTATAAAGTGCTATTTGGAGTTATAAGGGTTTATGGAAGATTGTTTGATTGATAATTGATTTATGTTATTTGGATTTATAAGGGTTTATGGAAGATTGTTTGATTGATAATTGATTTATGCTATTTGGAGTTATAAGGGTTTACGAAAGGTTATTTGATTGATAATTGATTTATGTTATTGGAGTGGATTTAATTTTTTTCAAAGTTCTTCTTGCCATTAAAATTTAATTTAAAGAGGTTTTGATTTAATTTTGGTGGATGTCAAATTTATTTTTAATTGGGAGATTATAAGGTGTTATTTGGAAAATATTTTATGTATGTTGATATTTGTTTTGAAAGGAGGAGTGATAAGGTGTAATTGAGTTTTTACATTACATTGTGAGATATATTTATATTCTAACCTCTTTGAGCTTGGCAAAGTGTTTATGGTTGTGATAGATTTGTGAAATCCTTTCATCACCAAGAAAAATGTCACATTATTCCATAGTCGAATTGATTGATTGGTTTTCTGGAAAATAAGTTTGGAGTGAAAAGGACTTGATTAGAATTTTCCTATTGAGTGTGTTGAGTTAATGCTTCAAGGTTTTATGGAATAAAGAATTGTTGTTAAAACCTTGTTTGATAAGCATTGTTGTTGAAGTGAGTTATTGAGTGAAGAAACCTGAACTAGGGTTTTTAAAGATCATGAGTATCATTTTTATGTGAGAGTTATAAGTATTGTTGTTGAAGTGATTTATTGAGTGAATAAATTTTCAAATATCATGAGTATCATTGTTATGTGAGAGTTGTTTTATAAGAATTGTTGTTGAAGTGAGTTGTTGAGCAATGAACTTGAACTAGAGTTTGAAAAGAACATGAGCATCATTGTTATGTGATATTTGCTGTTGAGAATTGTTGGAAACATTTTGAGTTGAGTGATCATATTCTTGGACTAGGGTTTGTGAGCAAGGGTTGTTTCATTGAGTGTTTGTTTGAGTAGAGTTGGTTGAACCTAGTCAAGTGGATGTGCAAAGTGATTGTTCAAGTTCCATAAAACAAACTATTCTATATTCTGAATTAAGTTGAGAAAGTGATTGAGCATAGAGTTTAATTTGAAGCATATTAAGTCTCTAATAATTATCCTTATATTTTGAAGAGAGTTATTGAAAGTAATTGAGCATTGTGATTAGTATAGACCATATTGAGTCTCTAAAAATTCTCTTTATGTTTCTATGATATTGGATAGGTTCTGTGTGGACTTGTTGAGCAGATTTGAGGTAAGTCTTTGAGAAGACTTGTGGACTGATTTTGTGTGAGATTTTGTGAAAGCTTACAATACAAATTTGGATAAGTTCTTGAGAGGACTTATTGAGCAGATTTGGACAAGTTCTAGAGAGGACTTGTAGAGAAGATTTGGACAAGTTCTAGAAATGAATTATAGAGCAAATTTGAGCAATTTCTAGAGAGGACTTGTAGACCATATTTGAGCAAGTTCTATATGGACTTGTTTAGAATATTGGACAATTTATATGTGGACTTGTTGAGCATATTTAAGCAAGTTCTGTGTGGACTTGTTGAACAGATTTGAGTAAGTTTTGTGTGGACTTGATGAGCAGATTAGAAAATTTTTGTGTGGACTTTTTGAGCATATTTGAGAAAGTTCTGTGTGGACTTGTTGAGCATATTTAAGCAAGTTCTATGTGGAATTTTTGATCAAGATTTGAGAGCAAATTTTGGTGTAGATTTGAGGATAATTTTTTGCTAGACCAGAGATATATATTGAGCAAAGTTGTACTAGACCGAAGGACTATGTTTAGTACAGTTTTGTGTTAGGACCCTCCTAACATATTGTAATTGTAATTATCAGGGGTGCGTCTTTCCAATCGCACCCCATACTTCATATTTATGGCACATCACCATATGCATTTTAGACATCAATCAAATACATTATTTTATATATCTTATTGTGGGTTCTGCTCCAATACAACTACGATTCTAAAATCAAATAGCGATTCTTTGCATTACATTCTTAATTGTTATTGCAGGTACTTAACATCTGGCATCAGAGCCAAGATCCCTAAGGCCATTTACACAATTTTTTTTTTTTATTCTCAAAACCCACTACTTCATCACATAAACACTCGCAGTGCACTCGAATCACCTATTGTGACACCAATAGCAGCAACCAAAAGTACGATAAGATCGCCTGCATTTTCCAGCCATCTAAAAACTTTGGCCTATACGTCCACGACATCTGATGGAGTTTCAAATAAAAACACTATAGGCGACATCCGACGAGGTTTCGGACAACCGATCTTCCCCACTGTCCTCACGCCCGGTGGCATACACAGTCGTACATAAAATACAGTGTACCTGGTTTTTCGGAGAACAGGCATCAGTAAAAATATCGAAAGTTAAAAGACCTCAAACAAATTATCATTCTGGACATGCTGCTTAAATTACGACGACGTCGAGTTTTAACGGTGATAAAAATTTAAAAAAATAATCTAAGGTTTTGGATTATCGACCACCGTCGAGAAAGTTTTCGACCGCCAGAGGGGTATTTCGCTGGGAAAGACGTATAAGCCATTATCCCACATTGCTAAGAATCACGTGGTCCTCCGAAACTTCGTGCAAACCCACCCTCGTATGCCACTTGTTCGTCATCAAAGTGTGTGCCCTCAAAACAAATCCCTCCGCCAGCCGCCTTGCATTCGCTCCACCCCACCTCGTGCTTCATATCGGGCCCTGTTGTGCTGACTCACTCCGTAATTCGCGCCGGTTCATAATAAAATCTAAAGGCTACTATTAATAAACAGTGAGCACCGAATTAAAAAAAAAAAAAAAAAGTTTCTAACTTTTGCAAAGTTGCTAAAACAACTTTTTGACAACTTTTATATACCAAATTGCACTATTTCTCTCATCTACCCACTGCAATGGCCGACGGACGACGATCACTGGACTCCATCCACGAGAAACACGAAAGGCTCGTTGAAGAAGTTAAACAGGAAAGAGAGGAGAGTTCCCGTAACATAAGAGAACTCTTCGAGAAAATATTTGCAATGGATGTTAAACTTGATGCCATCAGTCAAAAACAGGCAACAACACAAGCAAACTCAACCAACAACGGGTCATCAAACCGAGCAATGTTAGGAGGTCCACAAACTTCCATTCTACCATGGATGACCAAATTAGACTTCCCAAAATTTGAAGGCGGAGACCCTACAAACTGGATCTACCGAGCAGAGCAATATTTCTCACTAAATCAAATTTCGGAAATACAAAAAGTGCATATCGCCTCCTTCCATTTGGAAAACGACGCCATCCAATGGTACCAATGGTTCGAGAAAACTAATGGCACTCCGATGTGGTCAACCTTTACACATAACCTATTAGTACGATTTGGCCCTAGCAAGTTTCAAAGCTTTACAGGGGCCCTCACTAAATTATGCCAAACCACTTCAGTAAGCGAGTACCAAGCAGAATTTGAAAGATTAGCTAATCGAACATCCGGATTAGACGCTGCCTTCTTTCAAGAATGTTTCGTTAGTGGATTAAAAGAAGAAATTTGAATTGAGGTACAAATGTACAACCCTACAAACATGTTAGAGACCATCGGCTTAGCGAAATTAGCGGAAGACAAAATCAAGGCACGAAATCGGTTCACAAAACCAACTTGGGGGAAACCATCAAGCACTTATACCAACCCCAAACCAATGCAAAATGGACGAACCCAAAACTCCTACACAACCCCCAAAATTAACCCCGCTCTACCAATTAAACGTTTGAGTTTCGAGGAAATGAAGGAAAGACAAGCTAAGGGTCTTTGCTACCATTGCGATGAGAAATTTGACAGAAATCATAAATGTGCCTCACAAAAATTATATATTCTAGATGCCACAGAGGAAGGAAATTCTATTGAAGAGGAACCTGAACTCGAAGTAGAGGTATTATCCAACACACTTGAAAGTGACGAAGAAAATACACCAAAGGTTTCCTTCAACGCTCTAGCCGGATTTTTTGCCCCTCAAACAATGCGAGTAAAAGGGTATTTTAAGAAACAAAACCTTACCGTGCTCCTAGATTCTGGCAGCACGCACAATTTTATCGATCCAAAGGTGGCTAAACAAGCAAATTGTTTTATATACCCTTGCAATAACTTCGAAGTGATGATTGGAAACGACGGAAAAATTGCATGCAAAGGAAAATGCAGAAATATAAAACTAACTATGGGGGTTTATACCATGCAAAGCGACATGTATGTTCTACCCCTAGGGGGGTGCGACATTGTACTAGGCGTACAATGGTTAAGAACCTTGGGCGTAGTCCAATGGGAATTTGATGAACTATGGATGAAATTCACAGCAAAGAACCAAACCTATATTATCCAAGGCCTGAAATCAGGACCTTCTCAAATCGTCAGCTCGCATAGAATGGAGAAAATTATCCAAAAAGGAAACAAAGGAATGGTCGCCCAATTATTTTCAATTCAACCTAGTCACAAAGAAGACGAGACACCAAAGTTACAAAAGATTCTAGACCATCATAAGGCAGTATTCAATGAACCAAAAGGACTACCTCCACAACGAAGTCACGATCACACTATTCCACTATTCCCAGGGCATCAACCTCCTAATATTAGGCCTTATCGTTATCCATACCTCCAAAAGACCGAAATAGAGAAATTAGTACAAGAACTTCTTACGGCAGGAGTCATTAGACCTAGTAGAAGCCCTTACTCCTCTCCAATTATTTTAGTTAGAAAAAAGGATGGTTCGTGGCATTTATGTGTCGATTTTCGAGCACTTAATAAAATGACTATCAAAGATAAATTTCCTATTCCGGTCATAGACGAGCTATTAGATGAACTCCATGGGGTAGCTTATTTTTCCAAATTGGACTTACGGTCAGGCTACCACCAAATACGAGTCAATGAAAAGGATATTCCTAAGACGGATTTTCGCACTCACGAAGGGCACTACGAATTCTTGGTGATGCCATTCGGCCTTACCAACGCTCCTTCTACCTTTCAAAGTCTAATGAATAAGGTATTTCACCCTTTCCTTCATAAATTTATATTAGTTTTCTTTGATGACATTTTAATTTATAGCAAAACATGGGAAGAACATTTGGACCATGTTAGACAGGCATTACAAATCTTGAAGGAAAATCAACTTTATGCAAAAATATCAAAGTGTTCCTTTGGAAAACAAGAAATTGAATACTTAGGGCATATTGTCTCAAAGAACGGCGTGATGGTAGATCCTTCCAAAATCGAGGAAGTGAAAAATTGGCCTATTCCAAAAACCTTAAAAGCTCTACGTGGGTTTCTTGGACTAACGGGATATTATAGAAAATTTGTCCAAAATTATGGTAAAATCGCTGCTCCTCTAACAACATTACTTAAGAAAAATGCTTTCAAATGGTCGCCTAAAGCAGACGAGGCCTTTATCACCTTGAAAACTGCAATGTGTACCACCCCTGTTCTAGCCATGCCCAACTTTTCTAAACCGTTCGTCATTGAAAGTGATGCTTCAGGAATAGGAATGGGAGCCGTACTCATGCAAGATGAAAGACCTCTAGCTTTTATAAGCAAAGCATTTTCTCCTAAGAATTTAGCTTGCTCTATGTATGAAAAAGAGATGTTAGCGATCGTCCATGCTATTCAACATTGGAGGCCTTATCTTATTGGCCAACATTTCATTATACGCACCGACCATCATAGCTTGAAGTATTTCTTGGAACAAAGGACTAATACCCCGGAACAACAAAAATGGGTTACTAAACTTCTTGGCTATGATTATGAAATTACATATAAAAAGGGCAAGGACAACATGGCAGCCGATGCACTTTCTAGAAAATTTGAAGATATGCCTCAAGTCCATGCTCTTTCCTCTCTTATTCCTAAATGGGTAGATGAGGTGCATGAAGAATGGATAAATGATCCTGCTACCCACTCCTTAATTCAACAACTTCAACATAATCCTAGTAGCAAACCTCCATACACTTGGAAGGACAATATATTAAGATACAAAGGGAGGATGGTCCTCATCCCCAATTCAACTTATCGAAAAAAACTCCTTCACGAGTTACATACCTCACCCACTGCAGGCCACTCAGGGTTCTTAAAAACCTATAAAAGAGCCACTACCTCCTTCTATTGGGTAGGGATGAAAAATTACATCAAAAACTTTGTAAAAGAATGTGAAGTTTGCCAAAGACAAAAGGGGGAGACCCTCGCTACTCCAGGATTACTTCAACCTCTTCCTATACCCACCAAAACATGGGCAGATATTTCTATGGACTTTATTGAAGGATTACCAAAATCAGGCGGAAAAACAACCATTTTCGTAGTCGTTGATCGTTTATCTAAATATGCCCATTTTTGTCCAGTGGCTCATCCTTATACCACTAGCACTATAGCCCACCTCTTCCTCGATAACATCTTTAAATTACATGGTATGCCCTCCACAATTATTAGTGACCGTGACCCAACTTTCACTAGCACCTTTTGGAAGGAATTATTCAAATTACAAGGTACTCAACTTCGTATGAGCTCCGCTTACCATCCTCAAACCGATGGCCAAACAGAAGTTGTAAATAAATGCTTGGAAACATACCTTCGATGTTTTGTTTCTACTCAACCACTCCATTGGGTTAAGTGGCTTTCACTAGCAGAATGGTGGTATAACACTTCATACCATACGTCCATCAAAATGACTCCTTATGAAGCACTATATGGTCAAAAACCACCATCCCTCACTTCCTATATTCCAGGGACTACAAAAGTCCATGCGGTGGAAACATAACTTGCTACTCGAGATGACATACTACGGATCCTAAAAGAGAACCTACACACCGCCCAGCATCGCATGAAGCAGCAAGCCGATCAACATAGAAGTGAACGTAGTTTCCACGAGGGTGATATGGTTTTCTTACGTCTCCAACCTTACCGGAAATCCTCTCTTAAAAAAAAAGGTTCTCAGAAGTTAGCACCCAAATTTTATGGGTCGTATAAAATTCTCCAACGTATTGGGGCCATTGCTTACAAACTTGAGCTTCCTCCCTCTTCCAAAATTCACCCCGTATTTCATGTATCTTGCCTTAAGCTCGTAGTCGGAACACATATCATGACACAAACCACTCTTCCAAAATTCTCCGAGGATGGAGTACTTCTAGTCGAGCCAGAAGCTATCTTGGATCGCCGCTCTCGTCACCTTCGTACTCGCGATATCACGAAAGTTTTAATCCATTGGAAAGGTCTACCTTTAGAAGACGCGACGTGGGAAACTCTTCAAGATATCCAGCAACAATTTCCAAATTTCTAGCTTTGAGGACAAAGCTCCTTTAAGGGGGGTGGCATGTTAGGACCCTCCTAACATATTGTAATTGTAATTATCAGGGGTGCGTCTTTCCAATCGCACCCCATACTTCATATTTATGGCACATCACCATATGCATTTTAGACATCAATCAAATACATTATTTTATATATCTTATTGTGGGTTCTGCTCCAATACAACTGCGATTCCAAAATCAAATAGCGATTCTTTGCATTACATTCTTAATTATTATTGCAGGTACTTAACATTTTGAGACAGTGCTTTGGAGGTGACAGATAAGAGAGGACAATAGTCTTTAGTGGATATAGATCCATCAACTAGGGTAGTGAGGATAGGTCTTCTGAGTGGGGATAAGAGTCTTCAGTGGAGAGATATCCATAAGCCAGTGCAGTGAAGGTAGTAGTCTTCTAGAGGATCACTAGCTAGAGTAGAGGAGGAGTTCTCCTATGGATAGATATCCATGAACTTGATTTAGGGGATTGGTATCTCCTTCAAACAGAGGTCCATAAGCATTATAATAGAGAAAGGATTCCCAAGAGATTGATTGAGAAAATTTTAGTGAAATATTTTCTTCGTGGAGTAACCCACATTTGGTGAACCATGTAAATTGTCGTATCTCTATTGTGTGTGGTGATTTATGCATTGATTTGATTATTGTTGTTGATATTGCTATCTTTACATTGCATAATATTGATTGGAAAAGAAAAGTAAAAAGTGGTCTTATACTGTTTACCCTCCCTCGTAGTATAAGCTTGTGTTCTTAAATCATGTGAATATTTATATTGGCAAATAATCATATATTTGATCTACCTCCATGCCAAGAAAATAATATATCAAATATAAATCTCTCATTTCAAATTTTTATGTCATGGATTTCTTGAATTATTTCTTCATTCTTGATGAACTTCCTATGAAAATTAGATCTTCCACATAAAAAAAAAAGGAAAAATATTATCACCTTATATTTTATAGCATAATGTGGGATGAGTCATTCTTTTCATAAATCCAAATCATTAGAATTATGTAGAGGTTATCGATTGCCATGCTCTTGGTTCTTGTTTTAGTTTATTTTAACTTGTATTGATACAAGATCATCCAATGGTGTAAGAGTGATCTTGCATCATCCAAAATTTGTAATATTTTATTTTTATGTTCTAAGTTAGTTTAGTTGTTAGGGTATGGAAAAATAGACCTAACGGTGAAATAATCACCCTAATATCCTAAGCGGTTTGGGAGATATGCAAATTTTAAGGTGAGGACCCTGCCAAAAACTAGTGAAAATCCTACCACTAAAACTTGAAGGTCAATTTTGAAGGCCTTAGAGGCCTCGTAGAGGGCTAAAAATTATGGTAATTCATTTAGGAAATTACCAAGCCGAAACCACTTTGAGAGATTTCCGAAAACATGCGCCAATAGTCATTTAAAGCAACGAGTGAAGAGTTACGACCTTGGGAAGTTTACCTCTGAAATTCAAATTTCAAATGCATTGTTCTAGGTGAGAAAAGGGAAAACAGGGTATTTAGGGGGGGATTTTCAAATTTGTAAAGGGTTGGTATCTATAAGATCCATTCTTCTGAGTAAAGAATACATAAAATTTAATTGTATTTCTCTATTTAGTGGGTTGTGTGTGTTCTGTTGATCTTAGATTTGCTTCAAGTGGTATCAGAGCGAGAATTCCTAAGTGTGTAGATAGATCACTGAATGTGGGGCAGTTTGCAACAATATTTGTGGTTAGATTTTGTGAGAAACATGAGAATAATACCTCCACAAAGAAATCATGGTGGTGGGAGAAATGTTGTGGTGCCATAAGAGGAGTTTAGAGCTTTGCAGAGATAAGTTAAATCTTTGCAAGAGGAGCTACATAGAGGTTTTGAGCCAAGGAGATAATATGAGAGTGAATATGAAGCTAAATAAGAAGAGGCCCAGTTTGAGTAAGAAGAAGAGGTAGTAGATACTGCACAAGCCAAATTTTATAAGTCCATATTCTATATTGGGAAGAGACTGAAGTTTTATGTTTCTACGTATTATGGAAATCTTAACCCAGAAGAGTTGATAGACTGGATCAATGATATGGAAGAATATTTTGAGTATGAGGAGGTGGAAGATCTTGAGAGGGTCAGATTTTCTAAGACCAAGCTGAAGGATCATGCTAGTATTTGGTGGAAGGGAGTACAATTGAACAAAAATAGAAGAGAGAAATAAAGGATAACAAAGTGGGAGTGGATGGTGGATAAGTTGAAGAGACAATTCATTCTAGCTGATTACGAGTTGGATCTACTAAAGAAAATGTAGGGTTTGATGTAGTTAAGTAAGTTTTTCAAAGAATACATAAAGAATTTCTATAATATTTTAATCAGAATAGGCAATTCTAATGCCAACAAGGATAAGGTAGCCCATTACATAAATGGGTTGAGAGCAAGTATTCAAGAGGAGTTAAGTCTGGTCAATATGACCACCATAGATCTGCTTGTTGTGGTGCAGTGGTAAATGCCCTGGGTGATGGTAGAGGCTAACCCAAGTTCCATTCCCCTTGTCTCCATCCTACAGATATATGGTATAGTTAGAAATGTCCTATGTGCTGGTAGAGGCCGACAAGGCTTCATTCCTCCTATGCCCAACCTGTTGAAAGTGGCACCCTAAAATGGGTGTTTTCCACTATAAATTAATTTTACCTAGGTTTTGTAGGTGAGTTGGAGAGGAGAGGGCAATCCTCGAAGGGAGGTCCCAGGTTCAAATCTCCACCCTACCAAAAATTTGAATTGGGTACCCAAAATCCAATCGATAATGTTGGTGCGAGTAGGGTCGGGTGCGACTACCGGGTAACTTTGATGGTATAGAACCCCCTGTTCGTGGTCTCTCAGACCAAGGTGGATCCACAAGGGGTTTTTTGCTTACAACAAAAAAAAAATATGACCACCATAGAATATGCTTACCAATTTGCCTTGAAGGTAGAAGAGAAGCTGAACAAAATATTTGAGAGCAAGCATAAAGGAAGAGGTCATGGTGGAAGAACTAGCAAGAGAAAAAATGGAAGGTGAAATGAGGACCAAAAGAAGAATGGATAAGCAAGAAATAGTCAGGACCAGAAGGGGGAGAATGCTTACCACCCCTATGAGAAAAAAAATGGCTACCAAAGAGGGAGAGGAAGGTTTGTATGAGGGCTTGTAAGAGGAGGATTTTGTGGAACCTGTTTCCAATGTGGGGAAGAAGAAAATTGAGCATACGAGTGCCCACATAACCAAGGGGAAATGAATAAGAGGCCTGAAGATAATACCTGAGTTGCTGTTATATATGAAGGTGCTAAATATGATCACTTTGAAGAAGCATAAAGAGGATAAGTTTTAGTCACAATGAGAGTCTTAATAAATGAGGAGAAAGATCCAGATTATAGGAAGATTCTATTTCGTACAAGGTGTAAATGTACAGGTAAGATGTATAATGTTATCATTCATAATGGTAGCACTGATAACCTAGTTTTATAAGGTATGGTTATGAAGTTACAGTTAGAGAGAATGAGGCATCTACATCCATATCATATTGTATGGTTGCATAAGTACCATAGGGCTTTAGTCATCGAGCAATGTTTGGTAAAGTTCCATATTGGAAATTACCATGATGAGGTCCTGTGTGACATCCTGCCTATGGATGCTTATCATTTAATGTTGAGAAGGCCATGGTAGTTTTATTGGCATGCAATACATTATGGGCATACCAACACTTACTCCTTAACAAAATATGGACTGTGCCACAAGCTGAAGCCCTTGAAGGAGGTGGACGAAAATGTATGTAGCCATGCCAAAATTTATTTATTTGATTGTAGAAAGTTTTTGGATGGTCTAAAGCATAAGCATATGTGCTATGCATTAATTCCTAGAGTTAAGGAAGAACAATGTGTAGATATCCCAATAGAAGTCTTAGGTATTTTGGAATAATTCCTATATATTGTGTTTGATAATGTACCTAAGGGTTTACCACCAGTGAGAAATATCAATCACCACATAGATTTGGTATTAGGAGCTAGTTTACCCAATAATGCAATCCATAGAATGACTCTTGTAGAAAGTGAGGAGCTAAATAGATAAGTCCAAGAGCTACTAAAAAAGGACTGATTTAGGAGAGCTTGAGTCCATGTGTAGTACCTATAGTACTAGCACCAAAGAAATATGGGGAGTGGAGAATGTGTATAGATTCCTAAGCTATTAACAAGATCACCATCAAATACATATTTTTGTTGCCAAGGATGGATGATATTATGGACTGTTTGAGTGGAGCCAAGTACTTCACAAATATTGACTTGAAGAGTGGGTATCATCAAATTCATATTAGAGAAGGAGATTAGGGGAATACAACCTTCAAGACTAGAGAAGGTTTGTACAAGTGGTTGGTCATACCATTTGGGCTAACCAATGCACCAAGCACATTCATGCAACTTATGAATGAGGTATTGAAGGATTTTTTAGGAAAAAATATCATTGTCTATTTAGATGACATTTTAATTTTTAGTAAGACTTTGGAGGAGCACCTACTACATATTTGATGAGTTTTTTAGAAGTTGAGGAAGGAGCAGTTACTGATTAATTTGAATAAATGTAGTTTTGTGAAGAAGGAGTTCGTGTATCTAGGATTTTTCATCTTAGTTGAAGGTCTTAAAATAGATACAAAAAAATTGAGGGCTATCATTGAATGGCCTACCCCAAGGAGCGTTATAGAGGTAAGATCATTCTATGGTCTAGCCAATTTTTACAAAAAAATTATTAGAAATTTTAGTAGTATTTGTGCACCCCTATTGGAGATAATGAGAGGGGATAAGAAGGATTTTAAGTGGAATTCAAGAACATATAGAAGTTTTGATATGTTGAAGAAGAAGGTCACAAAGCAACCTATTTTGGTACTTCTAGATTTCAATAAGGTATTTCAGGTAGATTGCGATGCTAGTGGTAGCACCATAGGAGTTGTATTGAGTCAAGTAGGTAAGCCTATTGCTTATTTTAGTGAGAAGCTTAATGAGGCTAGGAATAAGTATTATGTC
This sequence comes from Wollemia nobilis, assembly GCA_028583015.1. NCBI lineage: Eukaryota > Viridiplantae > Streptophyta > Pinopsida > Araucariales > Araucariaceae > Wollemia > Wollemia nobilis. Next base: position 1,665,569 of record JAQPPZ010016950.1, read on the forward strand.
TATGATAATTTTATGCTATATTTCAAGCCCTGGAGAAATAGAGGCACTATTTTCTACCAAAATATTTTGTTCAATATACTAATCATCATGCCTTGCAGTATATTAATAGCCAAGGGAAGCTAAATTATAGGTACTTGAAATGGGTTGAGTTTTTACAGAGTTATAACTTTTTTTTGAATCATAGGAGTGGAAATTCAAATAGATTTGTAGATGCCTTAAGTAGAAGGTAGAAATTATTGACAAAAATGAAGGTAGAGGTTATAGGGTTTGATGAACTTAAGAGTTTGTACCTTGAAGATCCAAATTTTGTAAAAGCTTGGAGAGCTTGGTTGGCACCTGTTACTTTGGACATAACTAAATTTTTGGATTTTCTAATACAATATGGAATGTTATTCAGAGGAAACCAATTGTGCATTCCAAGGAGTTCTATGAGAGAGAATTTGGTTGAGGAGAAGCATAGTGGAGGGTTGGTTGGACACTTTGGTCAAGATAAGACCATTTCCCTCATTAGTGAGAACTAATATTAGCCATAGTTACAACTATATATGAATAAATTTGTATAAAGTTGTAGAGTATGCTAGAGGGCCAAGGGTGTGAGGTAGAACATTGGATTGTATAAACTATTACCTATACCATAGAAACCAGGGGAAGACATTTGTATGGATTTTTTTCTTGGCCTACCAAGGACATAGAGGGGAAATGACTCCATATTTGTGGTGGTTGACAAGTTTTCAAAGATGGCACATTTCATTCCCTACAAAAAAACTAATGATATAGTTCATGTTGCAGGGTTGTTTTTCAAAGAGGTGGTACGACTACATGACAATATAAAAATCAGCTACACATTTTGACGCTTAATACTTGATATATTAACAAGTATTAACACAATATAAATAAAGATAAAATGTAAAGAAAACAAAATGACATAAAAATCCTCCAAAAAATACTTTATCAATCTTCAAATCCATACACATTATTTTAATACAATATTCTATACACATATATGTACAAAATAATATATATTGGTAGTGTTAAGATACTCTTGGTCCTTCACATTCTCTCTAAATTAGGTTGAGAGTATTTATTTTCTATTTTTTAAATTTCATTTGCAATTTGAATTCTATCATATTTTAAAATTTATCTAGTTATCCTATTCTAATTTTTGTCTAATTTGGTATCATAATTTCTAAGAAAATTACAAAACTAATTATTTATATAACATTAATTTATATCTACATTTAGATAATATAAAGCAATTATTTTTCTATGTTCTTAAATTTATCATGAATGCAAATTGGCTACACCAAACTTCTCATTGATGTGATAAGTGAGTATATACAATTAAAAAAAAGGTATATAATTTTAATACTTTATATATACCTTAAAAATACCCATAAAACATCATTATTACAAAATACTGTAACATTTTCCCTTAGCATATCCATGCTCAATCAATGTACATGCAAAAAAATATTAATATTTTTAAAACTATTTGTAAAAATATCTACACATTGCTCTTTAGTTGGATAAAATTAAAGGTGTATGTTATGTTCTTGAACATGCTCACAAATAAATGAGACTAAAATTTAATATGTTTCACATGATCATGAGAAAATATATTGTGAACAAGTTTGGGAGCTTCTTGGTTGTCACAACTCAGAATCATGGGTTACTTTTATGGAATACCCATTCTTGATAAGATATGACATAACCATATCGCCTTGAATATAAAACATACTACAATATGATATTCAACCTCAATGGAAGATTTAACAACAACATACTACTTATTTATCCAAGGGATCAAATCAAATGAAAAAATATCTAGATGTGGATTTGTTATTGTCAATAAATACTACATAGTTCACATCTATGAATCTTGTCAAGAAGAATTAATTCTTCTTCTTGCTCTCTAGACTATACATAGGAATACTATATATATAATTTAGTATACACTTTGTTATGTTCTAAATGACACACCTTTGGTATATGCATGAACCATGAAATATATATATATATATATATATATATATATATATATATATATATATATATATATAAAAGCTTATATTTAGTCTAGTGTAAGTTAGATAAATAAGATTCCCAATCAACTAGAAATAGATATTTCTATTCATGTAATGAGATAATTTTAAAATAACTACAACCCTAGCTATATTGGAGTGGCCAAGTCCATGTAATAAAAATAACTATATTGGAGTTGTATATCATGTCTTTTAATTGTATCTACAACCTTATAATAATAAGATCAACCCTATAACATATGACTTACAACCTAACACTAATTGGAGTTAGCTCTTCCTATTTATAGATACAATTAATAATAACCTAACACTAATGATTAAGGGATAACTAACTAAATGTATGACCCAAGATAATAAAAATAATTATTTTACATGGCTATATTGGAACTGTTACAAGGCTCTTCCCTTTATAAATATTTATCCTCAAAGCTAAAAAAACTAGAAAATGCTCTCAAGATTCCATATAGCATATGTTTCTAGAATATCCTACCCTTGATGAGAAACTCTTGAATTTATCGAGGTCAAATATGATGAGCTTTGGCCTAAAATATTTTTTTAGGCTAGTAAGTGATTCAACCTTATTCATCTAGTAATGAAATATTTGTTTGGGATTGCACCTTTTGGCCAATAACCAATACATATTTTGGAAACTTTTATTTCTTTGCATAAACTTTTTTAAAAACCCATTGTTTTGGCATGTCGGGTCCATTAATGTTTTTTTAATTTCTAGCTTCAAATGCACATTATTATTAATATCAAAGTATCAACAACAAGCAAAATATGGTAGGATTATTTTTCGAGAGTTGTATGCTTTGATAGTTATAACATTTTTTCTAAAATAAGAAGTTTACTTAAATAGTTTCTTTAATTAAGGAGAAATGGTTTTAAAATTTGAAAGAGCATGAGTATGGGTTTAATTAATAATATCAAAAGTGAGAGTGGGTGGGGTTAGAAAAAAATTAATAAAAAATAATAATTAAAAAATATGAGGGGGTTGTTTAATAATTAAAAAAAAAGTGAAATGTGGAAGCAGTGGGTTTAATCATTAAAAAACCATGGATACACAATTAGAAGAGCATAAATACAAATAAAATGAGGATGTTTTCTCTCTATTAATAATTATATTTAATTATTAATATAAACTACGGAGGGGAGTTAAGCGAACAATAAAAATAAATAAAAAAATGTGAAACCATGGATACACAATTAGAAGAGCAATAATACAAACAAAAAGAGGATGTTTTCTCTCTTTATTAATAATTAGATTTAATTATTAATATAAACTAGGGAGGGGAGTTAAGCCGAATAATATATATAAAAAAAAAACTAATTAGTTTTGGAAGATCAAATGTACCGTTTTGGAAGAGATATTTTGAAAACCTTTATTTATTTGTGAAAAATGAAAGATTTATTTTTAGGGCACCAAATATTTTTATTACTTATCATGCTTTGATATCACTTGTTACATACTACATAAATATTTAATATCCATAATAATACTTCAATATTAATTTATTATTAACAACATGCAAACAATAAAAATTTAGATTCAAATGCCATGAATAATATGGAAATATCAAATCTAAAAATAGATTAATAGAATAGCAAATCCATAGCCAATCAAAGAGGGAAAAGTATCATACCCACTTTGAGAGAGTGAAGTCTCTTATGCAAATTGAGGTGACTTAAATCCAAATTATTTGTGATACAAACTAATAAAAAAATATGAAATTAATAATAACCTAACCCTAATGCTCAAGGGATGACTAACTAAATCTATGGCCTAATATAATAAAAATAATCATCTAACATGTCTATATTGACACTGTTACATATTACATACATGGCTCCTTGGTTTATAATGTTTTATCCTCAAAGCTGAAAAAGACTGGAAAATGCTCTTACAATTGTAGAAGGTCATTGACCTGATTAGAAAATCTTGAATGTCAAAGGTAAAATTTGGGATACAATATTGCTTCAGGTTGAAGAGTGATTTCTATTAGAATAAGAGAATATTCTCTTAAGTTCCACTAGGATAGACACTTGAGTTTCCACTCCTCCATGTGTCAGGAGAACTCTCAGTGGTGTCTTCATCAGGTATGATGAGTTGTTGTAATCCAACGACTCTCAATGATCAACTTTGCTATTTATACAGAGTTGATCCTTGGAATAAATCAATCAGTTCCACTCTTCTCTTCATCTTTTGTAATGTTATGCATATCTATTATTGTGAAATTCTTACATGGTACCAAAGTAGGATAGATTTTGCTTGCATTCGCTCTTGAAGGTTCTAGGATCTGGTTCATTGCTTTGGATATTTTTTTTGACTAACTTGCTTAAATTTATGCAATAGTCAATTTTATCCATTTTTTATTCAACAAAATCCTTATTATTGCTAATATATGTATTGTTTTTTTTAAATATACTGCTATTGTTTTGAGGGTAATCTTTTGAATTTTTTCAGTGCTCTCCTTTTAAAAGAAGAATGATTTTTTTTGAAAGATCCACCCTCATTTTTTTTTAAATAGTGGTTTTACCTCTTAGAGAGGCATTGCGATATTAACTCGTCATCCAAATATTATTTGGTGTGCGTCCTTTTCATAGCCCCTTGCCTTCGTTGGTACAACCACTTATAGTGGCCCCAACGATTATCTCTAAGTTGTTTGTTTAAAAAAACAATAAATTTTTTATATGCAAATCACCTTTGTCTCTAACATTTATTGCAAGTTGTATAGCGTGTGTATTTTTTAATCGCACCACCTACAACATGCCTATCAGAGTGCTCCAATCTGCCATTGAGAAAGATATCCATATCTAATCTCCAAGCAGACGTTATCCGATGCTCAATACCGATCACTCATTTTTTATTCTCTTCACCCCAGAATAATATCACATATGCTCTTTTGTTCTATTCTAGTTCGAGACTTTCATTTCGTGATTCAAAATATATTTATTTTTTTCTCGTCTACAAGGAAGGTTATCAAAGACAATGCTCCATTTTTTCTATTCTTTTCTGTACTCATATCCCCTGAAGCTCTACAAAGCTCTAGTCTATGAGATCAGAGAAAAACTATAGTTCTTTAATTTTTTTTCTTGCCTCCTAACTAGTCTGCGCAGGTGTTCACTAGTTTTAGGCGTCCTCGACAACCATTCCTACCTCCGCCTGGTTCCAAGCAACGATGACTCAGAGGGGAACCTCTTCCTCGGGTGCTTCAAATAATTTATATACTTTTTTTGCTTAAAAGAAGTTTTTTTCCCTCGCAATATAAAATCAAAGACGAGTTATTATATATATATATATATATATATATATATATATATTATATACATATATATGTTCTCTGATTGTTTTGTCTACGCAGGTTTCTAAGTGGTCTTTCATGACATCTCAGGTTTCTCATAGCCTTCGCCTGACTCTTACCAGTGATGAAACATTAATTTATATATATATATATTCTCTGGATAGTTTATCTTTATAGGTTTCTCAAGGCTTTGGTGGCGTCTCAGTATCTCATAACATTCGAAAAGTATTTGTTCTCTGGATAGTTTATCTTCACAGGATTCTCAAGGCTTTGGTGGCGTCTCAGTTTCCTCCGCCTAGCTCGAACCAACGATGAATATAAAGTTTGAGTTTCCATTTTTTTTGTCCTTCAGGGTGCTTCTGATTTCTCAGTAGACGCACGATTTATTTTGTTCCTCCTATTTTTTGTAAGGTTTTTTTCACTTCAATTTCGAAGTAAAATATTGACTCCTCAAAGTTTTTTTTACAAAAAGCTCTTTGATAAGTCGTAGTCTATTGTAACCTTAATATAAAAAGTTTTTTTTGGGGTTTTATGATATAGAAGGAGGGGTTTTATGTGCAACCATATGCACATTGGTGTCTCTTGAAGGGGGGGTTGTTTTTTTTTCTATCTCTTCCTCAAAGTCTTTTTTAGGTTTTCAAGTTAATAGAGGTGTAATACTTAATATATATTTTTAGCATACACTCTCTATTTAAAATTTAAAACCTAATTTGTTTATCAAAATTATTAACAAAAACTATCTTCTTCTCATTATTTTATCTAAATAATAAACTTATCAAGAAGTTCTAGTTTTTTTAATTATTCTCTAATCTTATTTATTTATTTTCTTTAAGATAGAGATTTTTCAAATTCTTTTCTCTAAGGGTGCTATAATTATTCTCTTAATATTTGTTATTAAAATTAAATTTTATTTGAGAATCTCTATAGTTTTTTTACACTTAAATAATTCATAAACCTAAGGTTTAACTTATCTTCCTCAAAATATTTGCCTATGTTCCATGTACAAAAACCATTAAAAACTTATAGTTTCCCTCAAGTAAGGGCGAGTTTTTGGAGGCACTTGGTATAAAGGCCTGGAAAATATTTTTCAATCTTCCTCTTTATTTTGGGACTCTCTCTCACTGATAGTTTCCCTCTCGTAAGGGCAAGTATTGAGAACACCCAATTTAATCTGGTTGATATCTCTGCATTTCAAGCCAAACACCCTTGACAAATTCTTCTCTATACTTACAGTTTCCCTCAAGTAAGGGCGGGTATTGTGAGGAACTAAGAGGATTTGGCACTCTAAAGCAAACAATATTACAACCTCATTATACTTATAGTTTCCCTCTCGTTAGGGTGGGTATATTGAGTTTTCTAATATTGAAAAGCTTCATATATTTTCCTTGTAACAATTGCATTAATCAATTAATTGAAGTTCTAAGGGGGGATTTATTGGTTAATTAAAACTTCAATTTTATCTTGTGTTTAAAATGATGAATTCAATTGAACCTCTCACCCCTCATAACTTTCACACTTGGAAACCTAAAATTTTAAATCTTATCTCTCAAAAAGGTCTTACTCATTTGTTAGAAGAAAAGCAACCAAAATTTGATAAAGAATATGAAATCTTTATTCATAAGGGAAAAATACATGAAACAATGGGTATTATTAGCTCTAATGTTCATGAAAGTTTGTGGTTTCATATTACAGATTGCAAAACTCCTCATGAAAGTTGGGAGAAACTGAAGGCCTTGTTTGGGAAAGTAGATCAGATGAGATCAATGCAACTAGAAGCCGAACTAACTTCTTTGTCCCCTAAATATTTTAGTAGTATTGTTGACTTCCTCACTAAGTTCAAAGAAGTCCTCACTCAATACAAAGGCAGTGGGAAGACTAATACTGAAGAAGAATGCATTTATCTAATCCTTTCTAAGATAAATGGTGTTTTTTAAATTTTTGCTACCACCTTTATATCTACCAAAGATGCTCTTGGTGCAACCTTTAAAATGCCCTCTTTAGAAGAATTTTGTGATAGATTAACTAGGGAAGAAACCAAACTTGCTAGATATGAAATATCTTCTTCTTCCTCTTCTTAAAAAGCCTTAGTAGCCTCCACCTCTTCTAAAGAAAAATTCAAAAAGAAGGAAAAGACTCCCATAACCTGTACTCACTGTAAAAAGAATGGTCACTCTACTAACAAATGCTAGAAAATATTACAGCAACTAGAGGCAGCTATGAAGGATCAAAAGATAGAAAATAAAAAGCAAATAGGAAAATCCCTTAATGTTCAAGGAAAAACCTCTAATTCTTCCTCTAATTATTGGGTCCTAGATTTTGGAGCAACTCATCACATGACTGCTTCAGATAAGTCTTTCTCTTCTATCTCCTCTAGCTCTACTTGTAGCATAGAAGTAGGTGACTCTTCCTTCATCCCTGTCAAAGGAAAAGGGGATATAACCATTGATGGTGGCTCTATAAAAAATGTTCTCTATGTTCCAGACATTGCCACCAATCTCCTATCCATCTATCATATTTGTACTTCTGGAAATGGGAAAACTGTTCTCTTCTCCCCAATAGGAGTTGAGATAAGAAATTTTCAAGACCCTCATTCTCTTATAGCCAAAGGGAATATTGATCATAAATCTCATATTTTTCACTTCAAAGGTTTTCAAAATCCAGAAGGAGCCTCCTGTTTTGTGGCTCATAGTGATCTTGAAAGTCAAATATGGCATGAAAGGTTTGGTCATCTTAATTACAACTACCTAAAGGATTTGTGCACCCATGATATGGTTACAGGATTACCCCAAGTCTCTTCTAGTGATGGATTTTGTCCTGGATGTGCTCTTGGAAAGCAACATCAAGATCCTTTCCACCCAAGTAGTTCTCTAAAAGCCTCATCCCCTCTAGATTTAATCCATAGTGACTTAATGACCTTTCCTGAACCATATTTCAAAGGAGCAAAGTATGCTCTTACCTTTATTGATGATTTATCTAGAAGATCCTGGGTCTACTTCCTGAAATATAAAAGTGATGTGTTATCCCACTTTAAAATTTTTAAAGCCTTAGTTGAAAATCAGGCATCTTGCAAAATCAAGAAGATTCGCACTGATAATGGGGGGGAATACTGCAATAATGAGTTCTCCATATTTATTTCAAGTCATGGTATAATACGTCAACATTATGTCTCCCATAATCCTCAACAAAATGGTATTGCAGAAAGGAAAAACCAGACATTAAAAGAGATGGCTAATTGTATGCTCCATTCAAGAGATCTTCCAAAAAGTTTTTTGGGCATAAGCTATTAACTATGCAAATTATATTCAAAATCGCACACCTCATAAATCTCTTGACCATTTAACTCCTAAAGAAGCATGGTCTGGCTTAAAACCAGATGTTTCCTATTTCAAGATTTTTGGGTGTACTTCTTGGGCTCACATCCCAAAGAAGAAAATGAAGGCTCTTGATAAGAAAAGAAAAAAGCTCATCTTTGTCGATTATTGTGAAGAATTAAAAGCATATAGGCTTCTTGATCCCTCAACTCATGAGGTATTATTTCATAGGAATGTCCAATTTGATGAAACATTCCCTCAAAAATATCCTCAAAAGCCCTCTTCCTCCATTGAGCCTTCTCCTATAGTAGAACCTCAATATTATGAAGAGCCAACCCTTGAAGTTAACATGGTTATTGATAATAAAGATGAGGAACCTGTAACCCCATATCAATGTCTTTCAACTCCTTCAACTCCTTCCTCTATGCCAAAATGGGCCCGCATCATTGTTAAAGAAGCTACTCCTTACATCCAAAATCTTCCTTCAACCAGATCATCCAACCCCATAGGCACTAGTCTTGTATGTTAGTCTATTTCCTCTGATCCTCAATCCTTCAAAGAAGCCTCAGGTATAAAAGAATGGGATGATGCCATGGAAAATGAATTTTCTTCCTTGATAAAAAATGAGACTTGGGATTTAGTTCCCTTACCTAAAGGAAGGAAATTAGTTCATTGTAAATGGATCTTCAAAACTAAATATGGGCCTAATGGAGAAATAGACAAACACAAGGCTCATCTAGTAGCCAAAGGTTTTTCTCAAGTTGAAGGTATAGATTATGCAGAAACCTTTGCTCTAGTTGCTAAAATGGATTCTGTAATATTGGTTCTTGCCCTAGTTGCTTCCCATAAGTGGCATGTCTATCAAATGGATGTAAAATGTGCTTTCTCGGTTTTTTTTTTTTTTTTTTTTTTTGGTCTCCCCCCCCCCCCCCCCTTACTTGGATATTTAAAGGAAGAAATATTGATGGAATAACCTATTGGTTTTACTCAAGACTCCTCTATGGTTTGTAGGATTAAAAAGTCTCTCTATGGCCTCAAACAAGCCCCTAGAGCTTGGTATGAAAATATGGACTCCTTCCTTCTTTTAGTAGGTTTTTCTCATTGTGAGTGTGATAATACAATTTAAATTTGGAGAAATGAAGGCAACATCACCATTCTTGTTCTATATGTTGATGATATTCTTCTCACTGGTAGTAACTTGATCTAGGTAATGTTCATTACTTCATTGGAATCCAAATAAGTCAAATAGATGAAGGTATTTCTTTGTGCCAATAAAAGTACACTCTAGATCTTCTACAAAGATTCAAAATGAAATATTGTAAACCTTCTCCTACCCCCTTTCAATCTGAAATTAATATTAGTACTTCCTACTCATCCCCTCCTTGTGATGCCACTCTATACCATCAACTTGTAGGAATTTTTCTATACCTTACTCATACTCACCCAGATATATCATATGTTGTTGGCCTCATATCCATATTCTCTCATCAACCTCACTTTAGTCATTGGCAGGTAGAAAAAATAATCCTTCATTACTTGTAGGGCACTACTCATTTTGGGATCTTCTACAAGGGAAATTCCATGGATATCATTGGCTACACATATTCAGATTGGATAGGTTTAGTAGAAGATAGATGTTCCACATAAGGCTATATATTTTGCCTTTGTTCCTCACCAATAGATTGGTTATGAAAGAAACAACAAGTGGTAGCCCTATCTTCTATAGAGGTAGAATACAAGGCAGTAGTTTTGGCTAGTCAGGAAGCTCTTTGGCTTCGTCAAATTTTGAGAGAATTTGGTTTCACACATGACCATCCTATAACTCTTTGGTGTGAAAATAAGAGCACAATTCATATTGCACATAATCTAGTTGAACATCAGTGAACCAAGCACATTGAGATACACATGCACTTCATAAGGCAACATATTCAGAATAGGGACATACACTTGGAATATATTCCAACTGAGGAACAAATTGTAGATATCTTCACCAAGTCATTTCCTTCTCCATGTTACCTTTAGTTGAGAGATAAGCTTGGAGTTATTCAACTGCATTGATTGGATTTATGAGGACAATATTCACCATACGAAGACAAGCCTTTCTTCTTCTAATAGTTGGTTTTTTCCCATAGGGATTTTTTCACCAACTATTTATTGTATATGAGTACCTAATCAGGCCAAAGTTGCTGGGACTCATATTTCTTTCTTGTAATAAGAGGACAATCTTTGCCATACGAAGACATACCTCTAATTGTTGATTTTTTTCCATAGGGGTTTTTTCACCAACTATATTATGTAAATGGGTACCTAATCAGGCCAAGTTGATGGGACTCATCTTTCTTTCTTGCATAAAGAGGACAATCTTCACCATACGAAGACATGCCTCTCTTCTTCTCATAGTTGGTTTTTTCCCACATGGGTTTTTTCACCAACTATCTATTGTATTAGGAGGACAATCTTCACCATACGAAGACAAGCCTCTAACTTCCTTTTGATTGATGGTTTTTCCCATTGGGTTTTACCATCTCTTCAAAAAGAAGTCTTTGTACATGAGTACCTCAACAGGACTTGTTTCCAGGACTCATTTGTATGATTCACCCCTAGTATCACTTAAGGGGGGGTGTTAGAATAAGAGAATATTCTCTTAAGTTCCACTAGGATAGACACTTGAGTTTCCACTCCTCCATGTGTCAGGAGAAATCTCAATGGTGTCTTCATCAGGTATGATGATTTGTTGTAATCCAACGACTCTCAATGATCAACTCTGCTATTTATACAGAGTTGATCCTTGGAATAAATCAATCAGTTCCACTCTTCTCTTCATATTTTGTAATGTTGTGCATATCTATTATTGTGAAATTCTTACAATATTGCTTCAGGTTGAAGAGTGATTTGACCTTCTACATCAAGCAATGGAAGCTCTATTTGGGACTACACATTTTGACCAATAACTTGGAAATTTCTGGAAACTTTTGTTTCTTTGAATAATTTTTTTTAAAAAGCCTTTGTTTTTGCATGTAGGTTCATTAAGTTTTTTTTTTTTTTTTAAATTTTCAGCTCAAATTGCACATTGCTCTTAATATCAAAGTAGAAGTAGCAAGTTAAATGTGGTGGAAGATTGTTTTATCATAATCGTGTGCTTTGCTAATTATAATTTTTTTCTTTAATTAATTTTTCTATTTATTTTTTTTTAAATAAAAATTTTATTTAAATAATTTTAATAATTAGGGAGAAATGGTTTTTAAATGATAAAGAGGATTTTATTTGAAATATTGAGTATATTGAGTTGTCATTGATGTCAAAGGGTACATGAGGCAAAAATATTTTGATGTCAAAGGTGAATGGTAGTCAAGGCAAAAATATTTTCCATGGGTTTGATGAATAGCAAGCAATGGATAAAATTCAAAAGCAAGGTATATGGGAAAAATTCAAGGCAAAGTACTATGAACAAAATTCAAAGTAAGGTATATATCCAAAGTATTTTTCTAAGAGAAGGATTAATAATATTTAAATGTCAAATTTAAATATTATGAAGAAGGAAAAATGTTTAATTTGCAAACAAAGGTTTAAGAATTAATATTATAATATTTGAAATATTATAATATAAAGGTTTGAAAAAGGAGGAAGCACCAAAAAGTTTATGGAGGCAATAAAAATTAAATATTTCAAATATGTTTGAAGTCTTGGTTGTAAGAGAAAAGTTATATATAAGGTGTGCAAATTTTTCAGCCCAATGTTTTTTAATGTGAAAATCAAACATTTCTTTATGCGAAAGGAACATTTCTTTATGCGAAAGAGAAGCAGAGGAAAAGACCAGACGAAAACGAACTGTGAAGCAGAAAGCATAACGATAATACATTTGTGCCAAAATTGAAATTTCGTCTAGGTGGCTAGTCCAGTTGGTTTGCGAAGGGACTACAACGCACTCAGCCTTTCCTTATCGTCATCTGCGTCAAATGGGGAGGCCACTACTCCTTGTCTGTGCTTAAATTATTAGCTGACCTCATAACCTCTTTCAATTTGGCGGATCACACTAAAACAAATGCTCATCATTCGAAGAATAAAAAAAAATGGATTCAGTCATATTTTTTCTACAAATTTTGCTACTTACAGTGTAGAGAATATAAGCCTTAAACCTCCATTTTTTTGCTTAAGTTGTAAAACAAGTGTAAAGATGCATACTGAAGAATTTGATGAAAACGCAGGGAATGGTCCTTTTTATTTTTTTTCTTCTCTGGTGGGGACAGCATGTTTAATTTCCACACCAGATGTGAAAGATTCAAATGCATGAAGCTATAAATACTAGTTTTCTAAACTCGTTTTGTAAGATAAACGAACACTTGTATTGATAATGATGAGGAATATATAGGTTACAATGTCTATAGTAGGCTCGTAGATGTAGGATCTACTAACCTATTAAGGCAAGGAATAAACTAGCGCTAACAATAAGCTAACCTAATTTATTCCCTAATATCCCAACTAAATAATGAAATAATAATAGTAATTTAATATACGCTAACATCCCCCCTTATTACATTATTTGGGTAATAATATAACTACTAGCTATACTATCATCCCCCCATACAACAATATTTGGGTAAAGTATATAACTGCCCCAATACAGTGAAGAAGATGTTGATCTGCTGGTTCTTTGCTCTGTCACAGTGCTCTGGCTGCTCCTAAGCAAAAAATGGGTCATTCCTCGCTTTGTCTTCACGTCAACAAATGTCCTTATGGTAATCACATCATCCAATCGAATTTGCATGGGTAACCAGCCGCTACAATCGCTAGGTGTAGTAGAATAGATCACTTCATACAAGGTTCATTCATCTACAATATGAATTTACAAAAGATAAGGTAGCTAAGGTGTCGGTCACTGCCGAAAATGCACCCTTATAAGTTCCCCCCTTCTTGTTGCAAAACATAGTGTAATTAATTTTTGAAGGAAGTGTGACTAAGGTCTCGATCAAAGCCGAAAATGCACCCTTATAAGTCATCTTCCCTATTTACAAAAATCATTGAAGAAAAGAAATGGATATCCCCCTCAATTGCAAAAAGTATGCAACTCAAGAGTGTTGTGAAGGATTTTACAAATATTGCCTCCTAGACAATTTTACATCACAAAAAGTCTCTCCTCTTGTTACAAGTACTTCAAACACCTAGATTTTGCTATTTATGAAGCCTAAAAGAGGTACAAGCACCCCTTATTGTAAGGTCTTCAAACAAAATACTTATGCTATTTATGAAGCCTAAAAAAAGAGAGAGATAAAATGGTGTTTTTGCCCAAGGGACACATGTGTTTTCCCTCTACAAAACTGTTTTAGCAATTTAGCACTCCTTGTGCTATCTTTGAACCAGAAACATAATCAGAATGAGACACTTCACTAGAAAGATGGCTTCTGTGATGTGCCTTTAGCATTTTAGTTTTGCTTATTTTGAAACCAACACTGAATGGTGTCTTGGTTGTCATTTTTACAATTTGTGCAAAACTATGCTTTCTAGGCAATTTGATCAAAAAAGTTCACCAATTTGTCCTTTCTTATTGTAAGTACTTCAAGCATGATTGCTATTAGGAAGTCTAAAAGAAAAGGTGTAATGTTGATGACTTCTACTTTTCTGATTGCCTTTACAAGTTTTATCTCCCTCTTGACAAAATCTATGATTGAAGGAAGAAAGGAATTATCCCCCCTTAGTGCAAAGAATTGCAACTTTTAAGGTTCCTTAAAAAAAACTTGTTCTTTCTTTTGATTACCCTAAAAGAGTATCAAAATATAATTCACTCAAATAGATATTTAATGGCACCTGCCTTAACTCCTTTCAATAAGGATGAAAAGTTTGAGGAAATTAAGCCAAACAAATAAGATTGAATTAGGGGTTTTGTTGATTTAGGAGAAAATATCAAGTAATTTTGGCTTTAAATCTGTGCAAATATTTACACAAATTTGTGAAATTTTGGGGTTTAGTGTGTTCTTGATTATATGACTTATAATTGCAAAAGAAATAATGCAATAATCAAACAAGAATGCCCTCAAAATGCTTATCACCTAGGTGTCGGATGCAACCGAAAATGCACCTAATTTGCCAATAAAGGTGTCGAGTAAAATCGAAAATGCACCTTTTAATTTTTGCAACAAAATGTGTGTTTTGTGTTGTGCAAAAAATGATATTTTTATATCTCCTACTTTGTTTTCCAATTTTGCAAAAAGAAGTACAATGTTGTCTTCCCCCTTCTATGTTGCAAAATTAACAATTTTGAGCACTCCTTCCAAGACAAGTCGACACACGACCCGCATTTGGAAGGCTTCTAGAACTAGTCGACAAATGACTTAGTTTTTGATGGACCCAAGGTTACAATTTCTTCTCAAATTTTTGCAAAAAAAATGTGTAATTTGATGTCTTATATCCCCCCTTGGAGAAAACAAATGCACACTTTGCCTTTGAATTTTACAAAAAAAAATTCAGTCTCCTTGTTTGCTATTTGTGCAAGAAAGAATCAAATGTCTATTATTGTGTCCCTCTTGGATTTTGCAAAACTAACAAGGTTTGAGAAGAGTTTGTCAAATTTGCAACAAAAAAAAATGTGCTCTAGTTATGTCTTATATCTCCATTTGGTGAGAAAACACTAGCACCTTTAAATATCAAAGTTGCAAAAAATATTTCTTTAATTTTTAATTTGCAATAGTTTAAGAAAAGTTTTAATAAATCATTTTAATTAATAATTAAAAAACTAAACAATATATCTTTTAAATAAATCAATTTAAATATTTAAATAAAAATTGATTTAATAAAAAAAACATATGTTCAAAGTTTAAATTATTAAAAATAATAATAAAAAAAACTTAACTAAAAAAATGCAAAATTAAAAAAAAATTACCTTGTTTTGGCCCCGACGGGGCTTGAAACGCCGACCTCCCGTCGGGCAGCGCCTTAGCGCTGGCCTCGCGGCCGGTCGGGCTAGCTGCCCCGACGTGAAGGGAAGGGAAGGAGTTTCCCTTTCCCTTCACTCCTCGCGCGGGCGGGGAAACTATGGGATTAATCCCACATTGCCCGCGTGGAGGAAAAATTGGGGAATAAAAGGGCTTTCAAGCCCTTGGACTATTGACTGCCTGCGGGCAGTCGGTCTTCCCCGCTAACCTTTTGGTCGCCATCGCGTGGCGCGGTCGGTCTGGTCGGGTGGCACGTGGCAGTCCGCCACGTGTCACCCACGTGTCAGGTCCAGTGGCAGTCCGCCACTTGTCGAGTCCCGAGTCGTGTCGAGTCCGGTCAAGGTCTAGCTGTCCGCCACGTGTCACATTCGAGTCCAATGGCTGTCCACCACATGTCGTGTCTGGTCCAAGTCCAGTGGCTGTCCGCCACATCAGCACCTCAAGATCTGTGCCCGGGGTCGCATCTGGTCGCCATGTGTCACGTTCTGAGTCAGTGCCTCGGGATCTATGCCTGAGCGCACAAGGGTACTGTCAGGTTTGCGTGTTGGGGTTTGATTTCGAGCCTCAGGATCCATGCCCAAGAGTTTGCTTGTCAGGTCTTGTCAGATCCGACGGAGGGAACGCCTGCCCTTGCTGACTGGTCCAAGTCGCCTGGGGGTCCCCTTGTCAGGGTTTGTTAGACCCGAGGGCGCTCATGCCCTTGAGTTTGGGTTCAATCCCCGCCTAGGAGGGCGCGCCTACCCTTTCGGCTGTGCGCTGTACCCATGGGGGTAGTAGTAGCGACCATCGGTGATCGGAGGGCGCTCCTGCCCTCACAGATCCCGGTGGCCGGATCTCTGCCACCGTGGTCCGCTGTCGGCCTGTTAGGCTTGACAGCAGGATGCTGTCGGACCTACGGGCCGTCTCCTGTGGCCGTCGGTGACATGGGCCTGTGGGCCCT
This sequence comes from Wollemia nobilis, assembly GCA_028583015.1. NCBI lineage: Eukaryota > Viridiplantae > Streptophyta > Pinopsida > Araucariales > Araucariaceae > Wollemia > Wollemia nobilis. Next base: position 1,682,090 of record JAQPPZ010016950.1, read on the forward strand.
CTCCCGAGGCCACCTTGTGGCGGGAGCTGTCGGGCCTGTGGGCCGCCGTACCTCGGGATCCGAGTCTACGGGCCATCGTCTCGGGATCCGTGCCACGGAGTGCTACGGGCCACCTTGAGAATCATGCCTCAAAACAGCTACGGGTCGACTCCAGTGTGGTCTGCTCCTCACACCCGCTCTGATACCATGTAAGATAAACGAACACTCGTATTGATAATGATGAGGAATATATAGGTTACAATGTCTATAGTAGGCTCGTAGATGTAGGATCTACTAACCTATTAAGGCCAGGAATAAACTAGCGCTAACAATAAGCTAACCTAATTTATTCCCTAATATCCCAACTAAATAATGAAATAATAATAGTAATTTAATATACGCTAACACGGCACAACATTGAAGTACACTTCAGTTCAGATCCCGTTGGCCTCTAATAAAACTAAATCATAGAGCATATAATTTGCCACGATTGTTGTCTGAACAAAAAGCAATGGCGGCTCGACGTTTTACGGCTTGGTCGCTTCGGGTGGCAATGCTCTTTGCATTGAGTGTTGTTAAGGATGATAATTTTAAAGGGGTGGAAGCCAGGGAAAGCCAGTTTTTTACCAAGGAAAGTCGATATGGAGGAACGCCTGCCGGTGTTGGCTCTGGATACGGTACCGGCGCCGGGGCCGGGCAAATGCCCGGGATGGGCAGCGGCTACGGCGCCGGATCCGGCTCGGGCTACGGTGCCGGTTCCGGAGCAGGCAACGGTGCCGGCTCCGGGTCCGGTTAAGGCTCCGGGTCAGGGAGTGGTAGCGGCTCCGGTGCCGGTTCTGGCTCTGGTTACGGCGCCGGTTCAGGAAGCGGTAGCGGTTACGGAGCTGGGTCCGTCTTCGGTTCAGGAAGTGGGTATGGAGCCGGTAGCGTCTCCGGTTCAGGAAGTGGGTATGCAGTCGGTAGCGGCTCCTGTTCTGGGTACGGAGCCGGGTCTGGTTCAGGAAGTGGGTACGGTGCAGGTTCCGGTAGCGGTTCCGGTTACAGCGCTGGTTCCGGTTCTGGATATGGCGCAGGCTCCGGTTCCGGGTCGGCCTACGGTGCAGGTTCAGGTTCTGGTTCGGGCTACGGTGCGGGCTCCGGTTCAGGTTCTGGTTACGGCGCGGGCTCCGGCTCTGGTTCCGGTTACGGCGCGGGCTCCGGGGCCGGGTCTGGCTACGGTCCTGGCCATGGGTATTAGAGAAGAAACAATATCTAGCTGTTTCGGTGCTGTTGTCTATGTGTGGTCATAAGCCAGCTCTTGCTTCGTTGAAATGAATATTCTGTAGTGCTAATGGTGGAAACTAGGATTCATGTTGTTAGTTGGTCTACGTTATTTTCTTCTGGATAATAAATATTACCGTACAGGTGTAGATGATTATCGTATTGGTGTCGTCCCTGTCAGGGAGATCGTTGCCATACTTGTAATCGATATTGGATGAATAATGGTTGGAATTCATAGTTTTCTCCATGTCTGATTCTAATTCTATTGTGTTGATTTGGTGTCTCAAGCAACGACATTGTCAGTTTCATCAATGACCAGCTCTTGGTCGACGGTTTGAGCAAATCATACGAAGCAGAATTCTAATTCAAGTTAATTATTTTATCTTAACGTCGTTTCGGCAACGACTATTTTACTTGAATGCAAATAGCAGCATCAGGTGAGCATGCAAGTTGACGACTATATATTAGTTGGACAAAGTACGAAAGACATTTCTTAAACTGGTATTTAAAAATATCATGGTAACACTCCGACTATGTGTCGAATCGAGTAAACAACACATTTCCCTGCTGGCGATCAGGAGTTGTCCGGATTGAAAGCGTTTGAGAATTTAATATGGTTTTATTGAATTATTGAATTTATCTCATCTGCAAATGGATATAATTCTTTTGTTGTCGACTGTACAAAGAACTCAAATTAAAAACGAACTCAATCCCCTCATTACGCCTATGTGGACAGACATGTCATGGAACGGTAAATATACTTTCTGCAAATCGCTCCTCGAAACACCATCAACATCGTATACTTTGATATCAATTGTTCTTATATGAAAGAACGAGGAATTGTATCAATTTTTACACACTTCCATTATTTCATTTATTCAAATTAAAATATTAAAAGAAAACTTTACATAATACAAAATAATATGTTCAAACTTGATAAAAGTGCACTGTTCATTTAATTTATTAAATAAAAAATTATTGTGAAAAATGTGTTGTTAATTTTCATGTTCAATTTGAGTATAAGTGTACTTCTGAATGAATTAATAATTATTGTTGTACATATATTGTTATTTAATTAATTTTATAATTATATAAATTATTCTTTATTGTATATATTGTTTAATTGAATATAAGTGTAATAAATTATTTCATTAAATAAATAATTATTATTATAAATGTGTTTTCATTTAATTAATTTTATAACTGTACTATATCATAGGTTTTGCTAACCATTTCACTCGTGCATAGGTTAGATGATCTATATAAATATAAATGAAGATAGATTAATCAATTGTTGTTTAATCAATGAATATATAAACTTACTATAATAGTTTTTTTTAACTAATAAATTATATATATTTTTTATTTTTATATTGAATTTTTTAAATTGATATATATATATATATATATATATATATATATATATATATATATTTTGGTATATCCACTTCCTTATACAGTCACTCACACTCTTAAATTAATATTTTATTTTATAATTGTTTTTCTAATATTTATTTATTTATTTATTTATTTATTTTATTGAAACCAATAATTATATTCAATAAAAAAAATAAGAGAGGCTACAATGGAAGGTCACTCTATTGTTAACAAGCAATAATATTTTTGTTGCTTCACATCTTCATATTTTGGTAAATACTTTTATTGCTTCACATCTTCATCTCTCAGCAAATACTTTTATTGCTTCAAATATTAATTTTTTTTCTCTTATGTGTGAGGTCCTGCTTCTATCACACATAATATTCAACAAGTGATTTTCATCACTCCACTTTATTTTATGGGGATACACATGCTATTGCCATTTCCATTGGGGATTTACTCTTATTGCTATTTATCTTCTTCAATTGCATTACTTCAACTCTCATGCATTGTTAAAGACATAAATTAGCAAGGATTTAAATATAGGACCTCCATGTTAAGGTCGTTTAGCCAATGATATTTTGGTTCTTCTTTGAATCGACATGTGATTCAAATATAGGATTAATTTTACTCATTTCTCCAACATCCCCCCAAGCCAACATCTCCCCAAGCCACAAGCCACTCTACAGGTGCCTCAAACCACTCTACAGGTGCCTCAAGACACTCTCCAGGTGCCTCAAAATATTAGATTCAACTTTGGCTCCTAGCTTCAATCTTATTTTTGATACCAAATGTTAGATTCATTCACTACTTAACTCTTATCAAAAGCTATAAAAGTATATAAATTTTCTCACAATTTCATTTATTCATTAATTCAAATCATAATATATAATTTTTTCACAATATAAAATAATATATTTAATTTGTATACAAGTACAACATTCAATTATTTAATCGAATTAAAAATCATTATAACATATTTATTATCATTTAATTCTATACAATAATATTTGTTGTCATTTAATTCTACACAATAATCTTTGTGATACTAGATCTTCTAGTACCATCTAACTCCTCTGCACACAATTAATTCAACTATAATTGATGCACAAATTGAATGAGATAAATAATCAATGGTTATTGAATACACTTGGAAAGCTTAAAATTATGAATATTTTAAAATTAACCTCTTTTAAGCTAAACATAACGATAAATAAATAAATAATTTTTTATTGAATATCCCTTCTTACAATAACTTTTTTAACTAACAAATATTTTTTTTAAATAATATTTTTATTGAATATCCTTGTTACAATAACTTTTTAACTAGCAAATATCTTTTTTAATCTTTAGATCTATGTATTTTTTTGTTTTTCTATATATTTTTAAAATTTTCCAGCTCATTTATTTTTTAAAACATAAACATGGGAAGAGTTATGTTTTAATATTGAGTCCCCGCAAAGAATCATTTAAAACGTGGATCGACAGACCAAACGTTGAGATTTTGGTCTTCTCCCCTCAACCTTCCTGAAATGTGCATCTCTGTCTTACTGGGGTTAGGTGTAAATAACGGTGTCCAATTCTAAACGCAGCCTTTATTGCTATTAATTCAACGTTCTGGCACCGCCACACCATATACTCGACCAAAGCAATCGACGTTAAGTATAGTGTTATGGTGACTTCAATTCCCGAAATCTTTATATTACTCGTGCACACAAGGGTAGATTGCACTGATTGATGCGTGATAAAGCAGCGCATTAGGGTGAATATCGTTTAAGTATTTATTACAGAAAACAATTACCATGAGAGCGACGTTGAAATTTGTGCAGTCAATCTTAAAATTGCCCTGTTATGTAACTTATTCACTATGAAATAAGTGGGACTTATGACATGATTGGTATGATTGTAGGAGATACGTCGTGTTTTGTTAGTGGGTTTGAGGTTGAATGGTCATTACATTGGTCGAATAGGCCTTTATCGTCATCTGTTATCTCCATTATTATGGCTAGGAGTTGTATTGGTCAAACAAACTGTAAATTGAGCTCTTCTGCCTCAACCGTTTTAGTGGTTCGTTCCTTGGCTATCGATTCATCCTCTGTTGCCATCTCCATGCCATCGGTTTCTACCTTAACCTTAGCCACGCCCCTCACATCCACTAAGGACTGCACTGCTTGGTAGCCCCTCTCTAGTTAAGGTATAGCACAATCGAGGAAATGTCAGCGAAATTCTCGATTTGAGAGCTCAACAAAAGTATCGAGGAGGACAAGTCCCCAAATGAGAAGAAGAGAAATGTGCCTCTCATGGAGGTCGCGAGAGTTGGAAAGGGAAGCCCACAACAGACGTGAGTGAAAGAGAGCACAACAAACCAAGATCAACTGTCAAGCGAAGGAAATATTTCAATAATTTAAGGACCAGCTATAATTTTATAGTTTCTCTTGCCTAGACAAGTCCTCTCATACATTATTCATATTAATTCTAGAATAATTGTTTTATTTTTTTAAAGAGTGTTTCATTGGAAGAGGAATTTTACAAGTGTGTTGGCTCTAAGCCGTAATGCACACACGAAATACAAAGAAAATAACGGAAAACAAGTTATAGCTTGCATTTTATTTATCGAAACATTTATATTTATAAAATAATTTGGGGGGATTACATTCATTTATCTAGTTCTTATTAACTATTAATTGGGTAATGTAATCATAAATATTATTATCTAGATATCACAATAGCTCTTCTTACGCGCATCATATTGACTACTAATAAAATTAATTTACTCTTTTAACATCTTTCTATTATTATTTTTTGAACTTGGTGGTTGATTAGGTATCCATTTACAATAGTAGTCTTCATCAAGTCTTCTCCTCTATCGTGGTATCCTTATCATGATTATTTTTCATCTCTATACAATAACTAAAATGTTGAATGTCTCCCCATCCTCCACTTAGGGTGTCTCTTCTACATAATTGCATCTCTCTATAGTCCTCAAATATTTTTTTTATCCTCATCAATCAATGTGCAATTCCAAGAGATTTCTACTAGTTAGGCCTTAACTATATAACACAAGGGTTTTCATGTGGCTAACCCATAACCACCATCAAATTTGATTGTGGTCTCCCTCGATTAATTCCATATTATATGGTTCTTCTCAACCATCTAACCTCATGCATACATGAAGGCTTGATAGCTATCAACAATAATCAACATAAGTACAACAACATCTATTACCTTTTATCCTACTATTTTGAGAAGAAATATTCTCTTGTAGAGTTCTATCAACATGACTTTCATTTTGTCCCATTTAAATATATCTATCCATCCATAGTCAATATGTATTTTATTGGTTATTTTATCATTATCCTAATAATATTTCTTACAAATGTTTTTCTTTCCATAAATAACACTTGGATGAAGATCCCAACACTTTGTTTTTTATGGCCTACCATCTTCAATGACTACAAAAATTTTCTTGATTTCATGCACATGTAGATCTCCCATCCACAAAATAGGTTTCTCCTCTAACAAATTTAGTGTTTCTATTTCTTGTCTTTCCAACATGGCCAATGCTTTCATTTTGGAACTTGTGCTTTGTTTTATGGACCTTTTTATTTCTTGCTTATTTATATCTAATCCTTTTCCATGATATTCCATACTTTTCATTAATTTGGAATCACTACCTTTTGTGTGCTTTTTAAAACACCCAATTTCTTCATTATTTTTATCATTATCAGTATAGATACTATCAACATGGTATATACCATGGTTGTTAACACAATTATAATAATATATTACATTAACATCAATTTTTCTTCATGTTGGCATTTAATATGGGGATCATTAATATCACTATCATTGGCACTACTTAAGTCATTAGTGGCACAAGTAAAATTTATCCAGTGAATTAGGTCACTTGCATAATAGGAAAAATTCAACGATGAGGGTTCACATTTTAACCATGCATTATATTTCTCCATTAATTTTACATATTCCTCCTAAACCATGATAAAATTGGAGACCACATTGTATACCATCATCACTATGGGGTCAAAGAATACAATGTTATCTTTATCATACTTAAAAAATATCTTCAACAATAAATCTAAAAGTACTTTGTCCTTGTTACCTTCTTTAATATGAAATCCTTGATTTAGGTATTTTTCTTTTTCTTTTGAGTTTATTTTCTCTTAATATTTTCTATTTAGTTAGTAACTATGAGTAAGAATCACTTTCATAACACCTTAACCAACATCACACTCTAAATAAAATACTTTCAATGCATTATCTTAACACACTTTGGAGAGTGCCACCTTCGACCATGGCAAATGAATTTTATCTTTTTAGTTGTTCATAACTTAAACATCATACGTCCATGTATGTATTTTATACCTTGACACAACTAACCATAACTTCAATTTTTGATATAGCCAACACTTTTATGACATACACCTATGATCCATATTTCAAAAAGTATTTCCTTCATTTACATTGGTATTGACTAATTTTATATACACTACACTTTTTTTACTACGTGCTTTATCTCTTACACATAAAATAACCCAATATTGATGACCATAATCATATTCCCCTTTAGTTATGTTGACATTGTAATATTATTCATGGTCAAGAGTCGACATTGCACGATGTATTGGATAGGTTCAAGGGTATTTTATTATGCAATGTATTTAATATTTTATAATATTTTATCATGTAAGCCCAATGGGCCAAGGTTAACCTTGTTATGATTAAACCATAATTAATACTTGTAATTAACCTAAATCTCATTTTTATGTTGTCTTAGGTTAAAATTTATGATTTCATTAGGGGTTTTGGTATTGCTATAAATACCCCCTCACACTCCTCATTTTCTCATTGGAGTGTTGTGTAATATAATCTATGGATAGTGATATTTTTGGTACTTATGAGCACCCCAAAATCTTTGTGTCTCTCCTCTTGTTTTTTCCTTCCATGGTTTCTATATAATATTTGGGTGAATGGTTTGCTTCTATTCATTTCTAGTAAATATTGTGAATTCTAATGTGGTATTAGAGTAGGCATGGAGCTACTTTACTTAATCATGAGGAAGTGTTGTTCAGTGCCTTCAATATTTTTTTGAACATTTGGATGTCTCTTTCTTCTAATTCTTATTAGTGCATTTTACAAAAGGGGCAAAGAAGATTTTTTATGCTCAATTTTTTGAAAGCCCTAAAGAAAAAATTGCTTCTTCAGAGAATCACTTAAGATTATAGGTTTTCAATAATAGAATGAAAGTATAGGAAGAATAAACAATAATTTACATAATAGATAGGGTTTCTTTGAATTTCAAAGCATACCCAAATTCATGTACACATCCCACTTTAGCTTGGCACTAGGGTTATGAATAGTACTAAATCATCGTTAATTCATGAATATTAGCATTTTTTAAATTTAAAATTGGTAAATATGGGTACCTTGGACATTGGCCCATTCACCCAAAAATTTTAGGTCCAAAATATTTTTAGGGGTCGACTCGAACCACATTGATAATATTTCAAATTTTTATTTTAAATCGCCAACACTCTTACCTAAATCGTGTACCATTTTCACCTTGAAATTATAATTTATTTTATTTATCCTACCAAATTTACCTATGATATGATCAATATATATAATTAATGTGATAATGATACTTATTCATGTAAAGCATTGAAACTCTTCAAAAAATGAGTTGCAATAGTGAAAACCTTCCAAAAAAATACAAGATCTAAAATGGATTGATTTTAGAGAATTGTTAATAACTGACTGGTTGTAGAGATTGATAAATAATAGATCAGTTGCAAAAAATTAACCCATCATTGATAAATAATAGAAACCAGTCGATCATTGTTGATGTTGGCAATGACAAGAAAAGGGGAAGACCCAATATCCAAGAGAAAATAAGAATTCAAACTAACGAGGATATATCCAACGGAGTCCAAACAACCCTTGTACCTAAAATATTTACTCATCGAAGGAAGATCCCAAATTACCTAAACCCCCTATGCAACAGTCAAAAGGAGGCAAGAAATCATCTAAAGTTTCTATATGAGTATACTCTCATGAAATGTGAGGGGTCTCAATAGTGCGGCCAAGAAGAGGTTGGTTAGAACTGTTAGAAAATTAACCAAACCAATAATCCTCATTATTCAAGATACCAAGTTAGATCAGTGAAAAGCATACATGATGAGCAACGCCATTTGGAAAAATAGTGGAAGCATTTTTAGTCCCAAACAAGATCTATTTGGGGGTCTTTTGTGCCTTTGGGATCCAAATAAAATGGATGGTAGAGTAATATCATCCTCAGATAGAGTTATAAATATCATGTTTTTTTGCAAAGACAAGGATCAATGTTGGATCCTATATAATATCTACACCCCAAACAATCCCCTCATTAGGAGTTCCTTTTAGGACCAACTATGTCAAATGAGGCAAACTTTCAAAAATTTCCCTTGGGTTTTGGCTTGGGATTTCAACTCCCCTATTTACCCGTAAGATAAGGCAATAGGCAATGACATACCTACCAAAAGTATTCAGGACTTCCATGGGTTTGTAATTGAGAATAACCTAATGGATATCCAAATATGAGGAGCTCAATTCACATGAAATAATAGAAGAATAGGGAACAATCTGATATAAGTTAAGCTAGATATATTATTTCTATCTCAAGAAGCCATACCTCTATTTGGCGATGCGTCCCTCACTTCCTTACCAATTATTGGATTGGATCATAGTCCTCTCCTATTCGAAGCTAACAAGCCCCTAGTTTTTAGGACCCCTTTTATATTTGAGGCAATGTGGGTTCTCCACCTAGATTTATGTAATCAAATTGTAGGATGGTGGTAACAATAGGTGGATAGATCCCCCATCACTCAAGTTATCCAAAAAACCAAAATAATCAAAGACCCCATCAAAATTTGAAACAAGGAAGTGTTTGGTAACATTTTTGAAAATAATGAGAAAATAACCAATAATATCAAAGCCATATAAGAGCAAATTCAGAAAGGATATATGAGCATACAAATCAAGAATGAAGAGAAAAAGCTCCTTGTCGATTACCACAAAATTCTAGCCAAGGAAGAAATGTATTGTCAATCCATTCATGATGGCATAATAACCCTGCATGAAGTCCTCCACTCAGCTTCCCAAAATAAGAAAGCAACCCTTTTTCTCAAATTAGATATCAGTAAGGCTTTTGACCGAGTAAACAAGGATTTCCTCCTAGTTGTTCTTCAAAAGTTTGGTTTTCATAGGGAATGGATAAATGTAATTAGAGACTGCATATCCAACCCTCATTTCTCATTCTTGGTTAATGGATCACCCATAGGTTATTTTCCTAGCAGTAGAGGCATCAGGCAGAGATACCAACTGTCACTCATATTTTTTATAATATTCGTTGAATCTCTAGGAAGAGCATTTAAGAGTGTTGTAGTGAGAAAACTATCATAGGGATTAAGGCTGCATTGAGTCTAAACTCGCCGTCACACCATCAATTTGTGGATGACATAATACTCACCACCTATAATTTAGTAGTGGAGGCCAAGATGATCAAAAAATCCTTGATTTATATGAGAAAGCAGTTGGGCAAGAAATCAAATATAACAAAAGTAAAAGATTATTCATAAATACCCCATTTATAGGCATATTAAAAATAGGTATATTCTTCAATGTAGTATTGGTGAGTTCCCTACTCGCTATCTAGGGCTTTCTCTTTTTTACAATCATCCCAAATTGTCCACCTGGAGTCATGTGGTGGAAAGGATAAACAAAAAGTTAGCTGGATGGAAAGGAGCTTTTTTAACCCAAGTAGGTAAAATCACTCTTACCATAACATACCCCCAAAGCATCCCAACCTATTTCCTCTTAGTATTCAAAGCTCTTGCTTCATTTTATATCTAAATCAAGCAAATACAAAAAATATTCCTGTAGGCAGGCACAAAGGAGAAGCAAAATATTAATTTTTTTTGGATGGGAAAAGGTTTGTCAGATAAAAAACCAAGGGGGTCTGGGACATAGAAGAATAAAGAATATGAAAACTACTCTTCTAGCTAAGCAAGCCTGGAGAATTAACACAAGTTTCAATGCAGAATGGGTGTCAATAATACATAGGAAATACCTTCAAAACAAAGAATTCATTGATGAAGATATCCCTAAAGAGGGATCAACTTTTTGGAGGTCAATTATTCAGGTCATAGAAGTTCTCTAAAAATTTTCAAGGTGGCAGCCATAAAATTTTGGACAGATAGGTGGGTCAGTGATCATCCCTTAGTTGAAGATGATGATATATCTATTCTAAAAGCTATCCTTGATGGCACCATAGGCAGCAAAGTATCAGAATTCATCGAAAACATCAATGGGTCTAAAATCTGGAAAGACCTCAACATTAACTCAAATAATGGGCACATAACTAGGGTAGCAAGGGCTTTGGATCTTATGCTAAATACTATAGTGATTCTGATAGATGGAAGAGAAGACTTTCTAATTTGGAAATAAATATATAGTGTAAGTTTTTCTATCAAATATGCCTATCAACTTATCCTCAATCCATAGTAATCTCCCTTATCTCCTAGATAAATCTATATCAAGCACCTCATCACTAAAGTGGTAATGTTTTCCTAGCTGGTAATTAAAAACAAGATTCTAACCATTGATAATCTCATCAGAAGGGGGATGATGGTACCCAACAAATATCACCTATGATATAAAGCTTAAGAATCCATTAACCATATTTTCACTAAATGTGATTTCTCTTATACTATGATGAGTAACTTACTATCTAGTTTCGACATCAACTGGGTACAACCCAACTCCCTAGTAGAGATTTTCACTCAGTGGCCCAATCCTTTCAAAAACCCTCAGTTTAAATCCTTGTGGAAAATGTGCACTCACCATTTCTTATGGTAGGTATGGCTAGAAATAAATAGCAGGGTGTTCTATAACACTCTCAAGGACCCTACTTCAGTTGCTAGTAAAATTATCATATTTGCCACAAATAACTCTCGGCTCATCCCTTGCACAGAACTCCCTAATGTGGGATTGGAGCTTTTTCTATTTAGCAATCTTAATATCCCCAGAGAAGATAATCCTCGTGTCACTCATCCCCACCCAAGGCACACCTCTTCATGGAAACATCCCTCGATTGGATGGCTCAAGCTTAGTTTTGATGGATCTTCTAAAGGAAACCCAATAATGGCAGGGGTAGGAGGACTGGTCAAAGATAGCAGTGGTATGATTGTGGTCGCCTTTGTAGAGAACCTAGGAATTCAAACTAATCATGTAGTAGAAACCCGTGCCCTATGGATAGGTCTTAGCATCATTCAAAAGCATAAAGGAAACTATGAAATAGAAGGGAACTCTCTAAACATCATAAATTATATCAACAAAAACTTCAATCCTTCACAGAAGGTCATGAATGCCATTAGGGAAGCCATAAACATGATCATAAGATAGGATAGCGTGATATGCAAATATGTGTATAGGGAAGCAAATAGATTGGCTGACCTCTTAGTAAACATGGGAATCAATCATAATTCCTTGACTATATTGGATACCAATCCACCCTCAAATATTGTCAATGAAGCCAACCAAGAGTGGTAAAATCAACAAAAAAGCACCAGAGTAGGAGACTCATCATTAGGTTGCCAAAATTTTCATTAGTAGCCTTATTAGTACTCTTGATAGTATTAGCAGGAAGCTGAAGTAGCTCATAAATATTGAGGAAAGCACTGTAAAGAATAAGGTGTTTGACGCATGATGGAGGGTCATGGGTATTTTTTGCTTATGGTTCTCTGGGTCCTTACCGGGGTTTGTTTTCCTGAGGGTTATATTAAATTTACATATACTATATGCATCAATGTTGGTTTAGGTGTCTGATATCCATATATTATCTACATCAATTATTTTTGGGGTACTGTCCATATATTATCTACATCAATACTGGTTGGGGTGTTTGCTGTGAGGTTTATCAAATTTTAATCAATATATGGTGAACGATGTTTATCCATGTACAAAAAAACTTTTTTAAAATTTAGTCTTCTAAGCTGCTAGCCTCATTTGAGGTTTATGTAACTACTAGTTTTGGGATCCAAGAAAAAACCCTTTAATATAAGCTAAACTATTTACCAAAAAAAATAAAATATCATTTTCAAAGAGATGAGTTGCTTGAGATCATGGGTGTGGTTAATATTGGGGTCCCTATATTGACTACAATTCTACAAATGATTTGTTTATTAGATGTATGGGCACACTTGTTAGCCATTTTAGTAAGTGTGGAAGTCAATGGTATTGAAATCAATAATATTTTCAACAAATAATTTTTAACAAAATAATCATCGCATTTTGGAATGACAATGGTTGGTCAAATGTTACGTTTGAGTAACCCCCATGAACCTAGTTCTATTACACGTTTGTGGAAAATATTATATTCAAGTAGTGTCTTACAAGATACGAACAGTGAATATTTTTTTATATGAATTATCTCAAACAATGATTTTAGGATTTGTGGAATATAAGAGGGTTTTTATTGCACTATATTTTGTGAAATATAAAGTTTGTAATAGACTGGATACAAATTTAGAAATTGTTTTGAGAATATATATGTCAACATATGAGTTGGACAAGTATCCCTATTATAGGTCATTGGTTTACTAGAAATCCCTACTATATAGAAGGAGTATCAATAATACACATGATAATAAGGATAATGATACTTGTAGTGGTCAAATAGCAGAGATATAGAGATCCACTATACTTATAAGTGATTTTGGATAAGCTAAGAAATGTTTGTTTCAACCACCCCCATTGTATTTTTTTCAATATTTAATAACATTAATAAATTTGAATTTATTTATTATTATTTTCATCCTACTCATATATCAAAATTAAAAAAATTGTTTGTTCATAAAATTTAATGTTTTATATCACAATTTTGTTGGTCAAATTTTATGTCACTTCTTGAGTATATATATTAGCATGAGTTTGAGATTCTCGTAGATTTGTAGGTTCTTTTTCCATAGCTTCTTTATCAACAACCTATGCTAGCGATGCTCTAGTTCTGATGAGGCATTCCTTTACCTTCTACATGCTCCCCAACATCACTCTTTGTTCTTGGGTTGGATCTTCTTGCACTGTAGAAAGTTTTTATTTACACTTCTTCATAAGAAAGATATTTGGATCCATATTGTGCTCCTTTATAATATTTCTTAAATAATTATTGTATCTGACCTAGTCCCTTAATTTTTCCTTCATTTTTATTGCACCTTCTATTATTTTCTTCACCATGTAGATATTAAATTCAATGCTTTTAACTTGTTTCTTGAAATTATTAAAATTTGACTACAAAATATAAAAGAAAACATAAGCCATTTGTGAGTTATATGAAAAATAAAACAATCAAATTTATTGCAACTCAAGTATCACCTCAACCACATCCTTTGCAACTTCAACAACTACAAGTTTCTTCTTATCAGAATCCCATTGGTTAAAAAATGCTTGGGCTTTAGCATTAAGGTTATCCAATCTATTCAACATAATATTTAAAACTTCATAATTGTATAAATGTGTAGCATTCACTAAGCCTGATTTAGCTTGACGTAGCATACCACCAAGATTTTCTAGTTCATTTTTGATCAAATAACAAATATCTTCCCTTTTAGAATTTTTTTTATATTGGGCATTTAAATCCTTGATAAGGACCTTGGCCCAAAATTAGCAATACCTTGTTTCATTTACATATTGAAACAAACAATCTTAAATTGTTGCTTCACAATTATCAACCATTAATTTTTTTCAAAAAAATTAACTTTTTCATCCATAGTTTGTGGACCAATATCATTTGTCTGAGAATGTGGTGATGAGGTTTATAGAGTTGTAGGAAATTATTGTGTTTGTTGTGCTTATCTATGTGGATATTGAAGCACATATGCTGATTTTAACCCTAGATTGTTGCCTTGTAATAGATAATCCTCATATATTGGAGAATTATCTAATCCTAAGCTTATAATTTATTGCAATGAAATATTTGTTGAAAATAAAATATTTGGAAAGTGAGACAGAGTCTGACTTAGTGCCCCCCATGATCTCACTAGAAAAAAAAATTTCCACTCCTGCATTGACCTCTATTTAATTATTGTTGTGGTGAAGCATGTGGTGGTATCATCTGATGCCTTCTTACATAAAATTGTGGAAAGGTTCCTAAAAATATTACAATAAGATTTTATTAAAGAAAATAAAATTGAATAAAATATTTAATTTTAATTAAAAATAAATATACTTACTCGAAAATAATGAGATGTGTTGCTACTATACAACCTGTGAATGCATTTTTGTATAGGTGGGGGTGGAGCGTAACACTGAAAACATATAAAAAGAAAAAAATGTTATTATAATTTCAACTAAATAAAAATATATAAAGAAGTTTGAAATAATAAACTTACTTTTCATACGGATGGCCTCACTAGATTCACATTGAACAATATGTGTAGGTACACATGGATAAGAAAATTTAGTAGAATAATCATGCCTCGCATATTTTGGAGGTCTCTACAAGGATGTTGCTTCTGACTATGTGTTAGAAGAATACTAGTGGATTCTAGCATAAAACTCCTTATAGCAACATCTCGTTTGGTTATGGTAGTGACTGATATTATATCAATTTAGGTTCAAATTTAAAATTAAAAACAAAATCCTATTGTACTATAAAAATTTATTTCTTGGTTAAAGATAAAACTTTTACCTTCACCTCTTGGGATCACATGACAATGTTTGCTAGGGTTGGATGCAACACAATCAATACATTTGTTTTGTAAATTGTGAAAATATTCATAATAAAATCTAAGAATAAAATTACACATCACCATATTCATCACTATATTCATTTGGATGTTATGTAGTTTAGATCTATTATGTTGTGAAATATATGTATACCAATCAAATATTTTGTGGTGAAGACACTAAACTAGATAGGCCAAAATACAAAATGGAATGTTTGTTGGTCTTCCTTGTAGAATGAGTCTTGCTTGGAAGAATTTGATGACCACTTTAAGAAGTTTATTTTCAATAGATGAATTATTTAATCCCCTTATGGAATTAGAGGTAGAAACTACAAAAAAATCATTAGTTTTTAAAACATAAATTTTAAATATTGAACTTAAATAAAAAATAAAAAATTATACATGACAATAATTTTGTAGAGAGATTGAATTTGATATCTAGGAATCCGAAGATAGCAATAAACTCATAGTGATGGGATCAACATCCTTATGAGGAAGATGTGTCAATATCTCCACGTCTGAGGGTTTGATAGTAAAACATATCTTCTTAGTTTGGATTGTCATATTGATAGCCATCATATAGTTGTTGTATGAATATAGTTGTTGTATGACTATATAATATTCATCAATAATTGGTTATTTATTCTAAAATGTGACACCAAAATAAACCTTACAAGCCTACATCATTGACCCAAGAAAGGTTGTATCAGGTGTGGTTAACACATCTGAAATGTTGGGAAAGATAATGTTTTTGAATGCAATTTTAGAAGCATGAGTGGAAGTTATGGCCATTGATAGAAGTGGTTTCTAGAATAAGGATAAATTTTCAAGAGAGTTGGGATTATGGAATTGACTACTGAGGGTTCACTCTGAGGATGTGCAAAATAAAAATATAAAAAATGACTATAGAATCCTTTTTACAAATAACTGCATGCTAAATTAAATGCAAATGGACACATGGTAGGATGTAATTCTACATGCATGGGAGAGTGATCAGTTATTTGATATTTGGTAGTGTAATACATAGTGTGAACAATCTAGAGTAAAATTCACTCCTGTAATTGATTTAGAGTCATACACCTTATTGCTACCAATCTAGAGTTAAATTCATATTTGCAACCAATCCAAATTTAGATAATTTGTTTTAACTGATCCATATTCAGATACACTATTACAACCAATCTAAAATTAGATACCCTATTGCAACCAATCTATATTTGGACACCCTTTTGTAATTGATCCAAAGTTGGATACTTTTTTGGAACTAATTTGAAGTTGAACACCTTGTTGCAATTTATCTAGAGTCAAACTCATATTTACAACAAATATAGATTTGAATAATTTGTTGCAATTGATATAAAGTCATACCTAGTTGCAATCGATATAAATTCAAACACCCTATTGCAACCAATCTAGAGTTGGACACCCTTTTGCAATTGATCCAAATTCAAACATATTTTAACAATAGATCTAAATTTAGATACCTAGTTGAAACCGATCTAGAGTCAAATACCTTATTGCAATTGATCTGGAGTCAAACCTCTTGTTGCAATCAATCCAAAGTTGAACCTCTTTTCACACCCAATTAGGAGTCGATAAGTGTTTTTCTACCAGGCTAAAATTAGTCATTATTTTACAATTAGGTTAGAGTCAAGCATTTATTTTATACTTGCTAATAGTCGAGCTATAATTTACAACCAGTTGATAGTCACTTGCAATCAACTGTTAATCGAGCTATCAATTATAGCCAACTGATAGTCAAACTATCATTTACAACTTACCAATAGTCAAGCAATTATTTTCATCTGACTGTCATTCTAGTAGTCATTTACAAGTGGTAGATAGTCGATTTTATATCATCGATCATCAAAAGTATAAAATTTATCATAGTTTTTTAAATTTTCATGAAAATAAAGGTAATTCACCATGTCTCCTACATGAATTTAGCTAGGATTCATCTCGATTTCAAAACTGATTCACCTTATTTTTATAATTAGATTTTAGGTTTAATCCCATATGCATAACCTTGCTTGGCACCATTATGGATATGTGAGTCCCTTATCCATAGATAAGGGACATGCCATTATCCATGTGATATGAGTACCACTATGGCTAGGGTGTAGCATGTAAGTACGTGGAAAACTCCATGAGGTGGGTCTAAATTGCTACTTATCTCTTCTACTTGATAAAGATAGTCCTTAACTTTTCATCTTGGATCATTCTCTATATAAAACCTCCATACCATATTTTGTCGTTATTATATCATGATGGTATCAATTGATGGATACCATTTATAGGGCACTATTTTTATGGGAATTAACACCATTTTTTATCACAAGAGGTCAACAATTTATTCGTAAATCATGGAATATTATTGTTTCATTGATCTACAATGACTTTTTAGTTTTAGGGAAGGTTCTAGGGAGCAAGATCTTGTGTTTAAACCTTTTGTTAGCTATTTTTTATCCTTATAGTAGAGAGGATGAATGGAATGTAAGATCTGATTACCCCTTCTCATCCATTGCTTTGGCACGATGACTAGCACATCATGTTTGGTGTAGGAGAGACTAGTGTTTGATTTTCTCTTGTGTATTTTGGAATTTATATTGGACATGAGGTTGATATGTTCATTTTCAATGCCATGTCATAATATTTTTTATATTAAGAGGATATCTACCAATATCTCTTTTGCATGTGTCACATCTAGATTGGTAAAGTACAACTAAAGTGGTATAATCAGTTGTACTAGTAAACTAGATCATGACACATGGTAGTGAGTGATAGGATATCACATTTGTAAGGTTAGAGGCTCTATTTTTTTGTTTTTTTATCCATTAGGTCAAAAATTATGGAGGTCAAAACTTTTACATATAACCCATTGTTTTTTCAAATTACATATTTTTTTGATCTCTATGTATTGGTGACATTAGTGTATAGTCCTATTTAATTACAAATTATGTGGAGTAATCCTCAAGCCTTATTTTTGTAATTTAAAGCTATGAATTTAATTTTTCTATGTAATCACAATCTTTGGCCTATTGTTTTGGGAGATATAGATGGATTTATGATAGTTGCAAAATTTTATGAGTCTTTTAGAGGCTTTTAGAAAAAGGATTTAGGATGTACTTTATTCAAACCATCTTCCTACTTTGTGTGTTTGATTTAGCATATTCATGAAGATCTAATATTTCATGATCTCTTTATTCTATTCTTTGTCTAAGTACTCTTGGAAGTTTTCTACAACTATTGTTTTAACCATGTCAATACAAAGCCTCTTTTCATGACTAAAATTATGTGGCCGATGGGTAAGAGGAAGTATTAAAATAATGTAATGCATGCCATGAATGAGAAATTTATACTTTCAAAACATGCCTTATGTGACAATGGAAGATTGAGAGAGCTTATTTTTGAACAAGGTGGTGAATTTAACTCTCTTTCATTTGAAGTCCTAGCATAAGTATTTTGTGTATATAGGAGCAATAAATAATGGTAGTGGTGACTCTAGTTCAACCTAAGGATAGTTTATGTAGAATATTTTTGTAGCAATAGATTTTAGATGATTGGGGGATCTAGATGAATATATATCAAAATATAGTGGTCTATTAGAGCATCCTTTATGGGATGATGATGTTATCATCACTAATATCTCTTCTTATTGGACATTCAATTCAAATTATAGAGTAATGTTGAAATTATAATCTAATATACGGTTAAGAGTTAACATTACACGATGTATTGGATATGCCTAAGGGTATTTCATTGTATAATGTATTTATTATTTTTAATATTTTATCATGTGAGCCTAATAGACCATAGTTATCATTTTTATAGTTAAATATTATTTAGTACTTATTATTATCCTAAATACCACTTGTTATATTGGATTAGGTTAAACTTTATATGCATTTAGGGCTTCTATTTTTGCTATAAATACCCCTCACATCGTCATTTTTCATTGGAGTGTTGTATATAGATAGGTATATTTATGATGCCTATGGATACCCCCAAATATTTTTTTCTCATTTTTTTTCCTTCTATATTTTCTATATAATATTTGAATGAATGGTTTTCTTCTATTCATTTCTAGTAAATATTATGAATTCCAACAAGTTAATGTCACTTGACTATTCATCGATCACTTTTTGATAATCATATTTATTGATATTCATTAAACCCAAGATATATGACCCCATGAAATAAATTCTACTTGATTTCTTCTTTTCTTGAGTTTAAAATATAAAATTCCTAAGCTAGTTCATGCACAATGTCTACAAGAAAAACTATGAGCTTAATGCAATAGGAGATATTTTTTCTAACTTAAAAGGAAAATTAGGTCCGAGGTGTAGACCAATTGGTTCATCCAAACCCCATAAGGGGGACAGAGGTCCAAGGTTCAAATCTCGAGCCTCGTCGGACTAAATGCTTGTCCATTTCCTGGTGCTTTCAGTAGTGTAAAAGGTTTAAAATGATTGTGGCAAGGTGGTTATAGGGGTGAACTATGCGAAGATCTATTTGGTGGCTTCTGGGGTGGACAACGCATAATACTGTGGTGGCCTAAACGCTTGTCCCTTTCTTGGTGCTTTCAGCAGTGTAAAAGGTTTAAAATGATTGCGGCAGGGCAGTTATAGGGGTGAACTATGCGAAGATCTATTTGGTGGCTTCTGGGGTGGACAAAGCAGAATACTATGGTGGACATAAAAATATAGACAACCTGCCCGGATTCATGTCGGCTATCGATTCCACCATGTAAAAAAAAAAAACTTAAAAGGAAAATTATTTTATCTAAAATGAATATACTTCCCCTTTTATGTCTACTTATCTACATATTAACCTTGACATGTAATACCTACCTTAATAGAAATTCAAAATTGACAAAAACCCATGCTCAGAAAAATAAAATATCAATGATCTTGAAATTTTTCTCAAGCCTATTCTCGGGTATTGTCATAATAAAAAATCCCCATATATGCATGAAGTAAAAATCTTGTCAATATCAACATCATTGGGTAAGGTGAACTTCTAGAAAAAATTCTAGTTGATATTTCATTCCATTCACAAGTACTTGCACTCTTCTTGCTCGTCTCCCTCACACTTCTACTTTCCTTGACACTTTATCACCGACACATTTCCATCCTCTATGTGGACTTGAATATTATATTTGATGATCCATAGGATGTCATATAGAATGAATATTATTTTTGATATTTTCTTAATATCCACTACCATGAATGCCATAATAGTAAATCACTCAAATGTAAGCATATGAACCAACAAAAACATAATCACTTGAACTACCACTATGCCACATAAATTGACCTCTAGGCTATAATTGATATAATTAAACCTACTCTTTGTTCTTGAAACATCTACTACCATAGCCAAAATACATTTTATAGAAATAAAAACTTGCATGAGAGGTATGTGGGAGTAGGATTTATCAATAATCACTACACTATTAGAGAATGATAAGTGAATCAAATCTAAAAGTTCCGAATATCATAGGGGGCTACAATAATTTCAGATTTGGACAAACAATATAAAGGGAATTAAAAAACAAATGGGACTAAATACAATGAAAACCTAAACCAAAAATCTAGGGCATAATAAAGGGAGAAAAATAATTTTAGGGGAAACGTATAGCACACTTTTGTAACAGAAGATACCCACACTCATTTCTAGAGGGTTCTACTCTGCTTAGTTTCACATTGTCAACCCATACAAAAATACATAGTATCAACAATAGAAATTGAATATTTGTGTTTGTGCTACAATTTTTTCACCCATACCTAGCATCGTGCTATAGGTCTGTAGAGCTAAAGCTATTTTTCTACTTGAAATTGTATTGCCTTCTTTGCATGTTTCCTTGAAAAAAAATGATTCATGATGACTATGATAAAGAGTATAAGGAGAGTAATCATGTTAAAATTACTAATATTAATTAGAGGTTTCCACATGATCTTCATAATAATATATATTATAAGAATTATACTACCAATAAATATAATAAAAAAGTTTGTCATGATATTTTCAAAGTCAAGGACCTTGTCCTCAAGTTTGATATTATTCAAACAAAGTGTAGGGAATAGTTTATATAAAAATATTTTTGGAAATACACTATAAAAGAGTTGTTTTGTCCCAAGGCAATAATATTTTAAACAATATATGGAGTTTAGTTAGATGAACACATCATTTCCATGCATTTTAAATACTTTATTCATAACCCCTTTTTATCCATTTATGTTGTTTTTATGTTATCTTGGTTTACCTATTGAATTTGGTGCCTTATTTTTATCTTTGACTACTTTGAATATTTCTTTGTGTATGTTACTCTTGTACATTTTTTTTGGCACACATTCCTAAGTTTTATCTTGTATCTTCCTATTGTGGTCGTGATTTCCCCATAAAGTGATAATATTGGTTGTGCAAGTGTTTAGTATCTTCTATCATTCTAGGGTTTTTATTTATCATTTTGGGTGGTATTTACTTGTGTGACCATGACTACCTTAAACTAGTATTCCAATTCACTCTAGTTTTTTAGCTTTGATCTAGTTTAATTTTAGTTTATTTTGTATTACTACTTTGTTAATTGGTGTCTTCCATCCATTTTTACTAGCATTTATTGTTGTTTATTTTATTTTCACTTTATTTGCATATCTTTCTCATCATGTCACTGTTGCTAGTAAGGGTCAACATGATATCTTTAAAGTATTCCTTATATCAATACCCTATTTTAAGTGCCAAGAAGAAAATTACCTTAGTTCAACATATTCCATCTCTAATATTGTATTTGGTTGGAATACCAGGGAACATTCATTAATTTTTTATAGAATAAAGACAAAAAAAATCAATATTTCCAATCAATAAATCATTTTCTATCCCATTGTAGTGACAAGTGTACCTTGTTAAATAATGTGCTTGAGTAGATACTATAGTTGTAAACCCCTTTATCATAGGAGTATGGTGAATTCCATTCTAAGGATATATCTACCATAAGACATATTATGATGTGTATCTAGACCATATTTTATCACTCGTATAATTTTAGTGCCTCACTATAGTAGTAAGCATATCTTATTTAATAGTGTACTTGACTAGATATTGTAGTGGTAAACCCCATTGTAGTAGGGGCATAGCAACATTTCCTTAAATTGGGACATTCAACTACTAGGATGAGTTAGAACTTATATATTATCCATATTTTATTACTTTTATATTCCTTCTCCACTTGTCATTATGGGCATGCTTTATCAAGTGATATGCCCATGATAAATGATAGGGCATGAGTTATTTTCAAGGATATAGCATTATGTACAATTTATGTCATAGGTTGGAACCCCATAGACCCCTTTACAATAATGTATGGACATGATTGAATGCCTTAGTATAATTATATATCTATATTTTGGTTTATTTTAGAATTGGAGTCAAATACTTGCATATCTTATTGGCATAGATTGGTTTCTTCTAGTATACCTTGTTATAGTGACATGTTTGTTAGTACTTGGTATTTTTTGGATACTACGTATGGTCTACCTAATTTGGTGGCATGTATTAGGAATACACTACCCCATGTATGACCATCATTTAAGGAAGATAGTATTTCATCATAGATGAATTTGAATGCTACTCAAATCATACATGTAAATATAGTAAATAATGAATTGTCATGTACTACATAAATCTTGAGTATGTTTCATCCAATTCCTTAATTGACATATTTTCATGTGCTACAAAAATCTCTATATTTTATCCCTAAAGATATTTTAAAAGTCATGATGAGCTACACAAATCATATCTATATACCATCAATGAAATGCAAGGTAATAAATATAATGCACATAATAAATTAAGTAAACTCATCATATATAGATAAAAGAGGTATTACAAGTGAGAGAATACTATATATAAATATCAAACATAAATAGTACATGAGGGTACATTTGATATAGTAGGACACCTCATACCATCATATTAAGCTACCCTTATCCCCAAGTACATTGTCCCATCACCCAAATAATCATACCTACATCCTACAAGTGGCATGGTGGCTAAAAGAAGATGAATATAATATTAGTATAAATTTCAAGTTTTATAGCTACACAATCATCCTACGTACCTCTAATTTAGTGTTAGGTGTCTATGTTCTGGACCAAAAGGTGTAAACCTAGGAGTACCATGAAACTGGCATACTAAATCCTACTAGATCCTTTGGGCCTACGTCAGATCTAGTTGTGTCTACATGATATAATACTATAAGTATTGCTTCCTATTGGTTGCCTCCTCTCATAGCCATATCTCTAAATCCCCCTCATAGATTGGATAATTTTTATGGTCCCAACTTGGTTCTTATAATAAAATATCACCAAGCTACTATGTTTTACTATGCATGTTTATTGACCTCTATAATGGGATAGCCTATGATGGAGATGGTAGAGGTAGGTTATTAGGATCTATGACCCCTTTGAGAGTGACTCATATTTAGTAAACAAGCTCATGTCACTCCTAGGGTGTACTTATAATAAAACATAAGAAATATAAGGTCAAGTATATCATCACAAGTAAAATTACCTAAATCTAACTCTAATCTACATGTAAAGAGAATGCTAATAAAATCATCAAAAATAATTTTTACTTGGATTATTTGGCTATCACATGGGATCACCATCCTCAAGTGATATGGATATCTATCTGACATGAACCTCCTCTAACTACATACCCTCCAATAATTCCTCACTGTCAATAGTCTCTCTAATTACCTCCTCCTTTTAGTCTCTTTATGAATTGTTTCTTCCTATGTCATCCCCTCCTTAGCCACCTCTCCTATGGCCTACTCTATTGATGCCTCCTCATCTCTTATATACTCCTCACTACTATCCAAAATATTTATGGTAATGGTGCTCACTAGAGCACTCTGAATGGGATCAATAATGATGACATCTCTAGGGCCTCTCTCATGATATGTTATAAAAACTCACTATTTCTCCCTCCTTTAGTGATGATAACCCTATTTCAATCATGGGCCACTCACCCTCTATATTGAGTACTCCATATACTGTCTACATTGTGATTAGGGAGTACAAACTATTTATTTTGGTGGGGGTCCCCAAAATATCCTAGAACCCTCTCTACCCTATACGAATCTAAAACATTTAAACATTGATCTTGCACTATATTCACCTATAAAATATCTACTAGATACTATAAGTACCATAGACTACTCTATCATATGTGGTGATAGAGGGTCCAAAGAATCCATCTTAAGAGAATTTATGTCAATGGTGACACCTATGGCCATGATGTGCCTGTAGTGTCACACCATCATATTGCTTAGATCGCCTCTTCAAATATCATGGGCTAGTTCAAGGGGCCTATAAATAGAAAATTAATCATAAACCCATGTATGTAGTATGAAGGATACATTAATGATATGTTCTTACTAATCCTTAATGAAATATAGTCATTCTAGAGTAGCCAAGTACAATGGATTAATTAATAATTCTAGAATCATATTTGTACCTTTAAGATAGAACACATAGGCAAATAGGAAGAGTATTCTTACATGTGATGCAAATGGGATAGCAATAGTTGACCCAATATTCACCATTATAATAATTTGTTGTCAATCTAGGTATATCTTCCCACTCTACCATCTATAGTCGAATCTCTTCTATAATCTTGATGCATAGAGTCTATCTAAAAATGGAAAGTAAATTAATAAACTAAACATTCTCAAGGGTGATCATCATGTTGATGACCTTGTCCATCTCTAACCTGTATAGAAAATTATAGGTTGTTGTGCTTCAAAATAACATAAAATCACAACATAGTGATTGGTAGGGATGTATGTAGGGCATCCTTTATACATGGTCTAATTCAATCTCATGTATATCTACCTAAACCTAAGTAGTTATCCCATGTTCCATTTACTCTTACATCCAAGATGGCTCTTTGTGTATCCATAGATGGTCATTGTCTTACCTCTTAGATTTTGTTATCTTGTTGGTGATTGCCTTAGCATGGTGGTACTCTAGACCTCACCTCTTGCCTTTTCCCTATCAATATGCCAAATTTGATCCCAAAAAATCTATAACCTTTGACCATGAACTTTGGATTTAATTGTAATCATCAATTGAGGCCTCAAATACCCTAGCTTGCTAGACTTGTGATTTTTTGTTAGACATGTGACCCTAATTGCTATATATTTTTTCCAATCATTGATATTGGCCATGATTTCTCATATTTCTAGAGTGATGATCACAATTTTCCAATTTTTTTATGATTACCTCTTTGACCAATGATCACTATTTTTCATGGTTTTCCTAAACTACCTTGTTTCATCATGATTATTACTTTTTAAAAAGTAGTGATCATGGTGTTCCTCAATTTTGAGCTTTCTAGGACATGTGAATAGTCTTTTTCAACCACCCCATGTGTATCCCACCACCTACATGACATGTCACTTTATAGTGCCTTCCATGCTATCCTAGCTACTTCTTCTCTAGCCTAACTATGTGATTATTCATTTTTCCATTGTTCATTTTTATCCAAAATTTGAAAAAAACACAAAGGGTTGAAAAACCTAATTGTACAACATCACCATTATATTTGTTTCCCTAAAATACCTTTGAACTCAATCAAAATATCATGTGAATACATAGTTATCAAAATAGGGTTTGATGTACATAATGACTCAAATATAGATAATTTTATACTTAACTAGTGTTTTTAACCTATATATGAGATAGGGATGGACTGCCTTTGTTAGGGTAGGATGATAGTGATTCATGATGTACATAATGACTCAAATCTAGATAATTTTTTACTTAACTAGTGTTTTTAATCTATATATGAGATAGGGCTGGACTACCTTTGTTAGGGTAGGATAATAGTGATTCATTATGAGTGGTGATGTACATAATGACTCAAATCTAGATAATTTTATACTTAACTAGTGAGTGTTTTTAACCTATATATGAGATAGGGTTGTACTACCTTTGTTAGGGTAGGATGATAGTGATTCATGATGAGTGGTGGATTTGGCTCTCTCTCTCTCTCTCTCTCTCTCTCTCTCTCTCTCTCTCTCTCTCTCTCTCTCTCTTTAATTATTTTCAATTATTTTCACTATAATTTTTGTTTAATTTATCCTTGAATTTCCTATTTTATTTAATAGTTGAATTAAGATAGCTTTTAGTATTTACTATTAGTTTACTACTTCAAATAAAAATTTGAGATATCATTTTTCCAAAACACAAAGCTTCAAAAGTAAATATAATATAGCAATCATGGAATTTTAAGCATGAGGAAACATGTTTAGTTTTAAATGGGCAATAATGAAGGTGTTTTATAACCCTACAATATAAACCATGAGTTTCTTTCTAATTTAAAATAGTGTGTATCTAGAATAATACCAATTAGAAAATTGCATACCATATTTGATTCACCAAACACTTGAATCATATAAAGCATATTAATAAATAAGTTTTAATTTGGAAAGAAATATAACCTATTCATTGAGAGTTTACTTCCAGTATCATGTAAATGGAAAATATTCACATTGATAAATATATAAAAAAAACTAAAAATATCTTCTCACAAGTAACTTTAGAATTATCATTCTAACTTCACTAATTTCACTTTAGTAGACCCATGATAGATTTTTCTTAAGGTGTCATGTCTTCTTTAGTAGTCTTAACACACAATTCATGGGAAAATATGTGTACCAAAAGTTGTTGCATGTAGTATAAAGCTAAGGCATCTTTTATTTATGCTTCATACTTATTTTTTGTGACTTATAAAATACTCCAATTTGCTAGTTTCATGTATCCATGCTTCACAAATAGTCTATGCATCCTTTGTAATAAACAAAATGGTTATCTTTATGCACCAATATTATATATAAAAATATATATAATATATATATATATATATATATATATATATATATATATATATATATATATTACATTTTAGGATGGACAACGAAGCATTACCATGATCCATTATAACTACAAAAAATTTATGTTGTTGTAGATTTGAAAAGAAAAATTTGAACAAGATTATTAAGAATTATCATATAATATTTGGTAGAAAAGTTAGCTTGAAAGAGATTGTGCTAGATTTTGTTTCTTAGATTAATAAGGTCTTTGAAACCTTTAGGTAATTTGTCCTTACCCCCATTTAATTTGTAAGGTCTTATAATCATAACCTTGATAATCTCTTATGTAATTTATATTTTCCAACTTTGCTCTAGCTGCAATATAGAGGTGGATAACATGTAAACTTAAACTTAATGGAGTTATATTAGATTAATTAACAGACAAGGAAACAATATCAAATGTTGATCTCATCCATTGGTCCATAGATGAGAGTGAACCATTATTTCCTAGAAGAGATGAAGCAAAAAAATTGAAGCTAAATTTAATAGTGAATATGTGTTATAGTTGGCTACTAATAAATTATAACTTCTAGATATCATGCAAACTCTAGATATCCCAACTTCCAAGAAAGCCGTGTAAGCTACTATGTTGTAATTTTTAATACTTGAATAACACTTTTTTTGTTTTTGGACTTTGAAACTTTTTACTATTAATTTATTTTGGGTTTTCTAGGTTATATAACAAAGAATATTTTGTGTGATTGATCTAAAAATATAGATAGATACAATTATATTTGTATCTTTTTATATTATATTTAAATTTTAAAAGAATAACCAAAACAAAACAAATTATTTATAATATATTGCAGTTATAATGTTTAATACTTCAATAGTATGTAAGAAAAAGATCTATTTTAATTGCTGTGATTGGAATAGTGAAAAAGGTAAAGGCCAGCGTATGCGGATCGTTTTACAGGACACAAATAATAGCTTTTTAGTTCCACATACGTTTAAGAGTTTCATGCGGAACAATAGTTTCCAAAAAGCCTTTAAAATCTTGACTGTCATACAGCAGCATGGGGCACAATAGTTTCCAAAAAGACTTTAAGATCTAAACAGTCATACAACTTATTTAAAACATATGACACGCAAAAAGTTCCTTCGTCTTTGTCCCTATTCGAGCATTTATTCGTACACATCGTTATAAAGATTGTAAGCACGAGGGATCTTCAATGAATTTGTTAAATATTATATAATCTATATAGGGCATCAATAAACATTGGGAGTTTGAATTTAATTGTTCTTATGGAGACACAGTTCACGTTATATGTCGGTAACCTAAACCACTATTATATTGTGTAACTCCAATTTATTATATTTCTTAAAATATGATCCCTAATTATATAATCATTAAACTTTTCATGGTTTGCTCAAAATGTCGTTCATGTCGACAACTTGGCCTTTACGGCGGGCAAAAACGAGTGATCCAGTCGAGATTTATCAGTATTTAGGAGCCATAGCACATGGACGCTCGAGCCATAGCACATGAGAAATAACGTGGAGCGAATCTCCTGTACGTTTTCCCATGACGCGAAAAAATCACCAAATAGCTGTTCGCCAACTCGCCAATTCTGACCACAGCAAAATCAGAGGGTCATTGTTAGAAGAGTAATCAGTCCTTCAACATTAAGAGTGACAAGTCAATCTTGTGCAGGTAAAACTTCTAGATATCATTAATCAGAAACACCCAAGAGAAACACACAGACCTGCACCACATGACATAACATATTTCGAGGCCTATAATAAATGTTGTGTAACCAAAGGAGAAGACCAAACTCTTGGGAAACATCTAGTGCCACTTGGCACCTGGTTAAAGAAATAGGAAGCATATTTATAGCCACTACGAGTAAGAGTGCTTATAGAAGAAGCGCATCTTCAATAAATATAAAATGCGAAGAAGTCAAGACACATTAAAGGAAGGAGTAAGATACGTACATTAACCAGCGAGTTCGCTATCATAAATAGTGGAGATTGAAGTCAAAGCAAAGCACCCATTTACCTCACGCATCCAGCTTACAAAGGTATAGTTTCACTTAGATTAATATTTACTTTCATTAAGGAGTGACAAGAAGTAGTATATAAGGTTTGAAATCATTATCATTTTCATTATCATTAGTAAACTTGAAAGCAAAACAAAAGGAGTTTGTATATTTAAATAGTATTTCAGAAATACAAGTATATTATTCTTTGCAATTAATATCATAAGAGATATAAGAGTTTTTACTTGAAAAAAAAATATTATTATATTGCAACTATCATCAATTTCTAGAATTTTAAATTAGGAAAATATAAGAAGTACTACATCAAATTTTAGTTTATTGGAATTTAGAAAATTGAACCATTTAAAATTTAAGGATAGAGAAGCAAAATTATTGCTTGCTTAAAAAGAGTTGTAATTTATTGCTTATAGTTATCTCATAGTCACATTAAAGGGACAAAAGGAATCCAACCTTAGAGAACTCCATCAAATTGAAAAGTGCATAGTTCAATAGGAGAAATAAGTTGAAATAGGAGTTGACTATTACCATTCTCAAAATATTACAAAATCAACTCAAAAGGTGAACTAATAGTTTAAATGTTAAACAAAAAGAAACATAGATGAAATAGTGAGGAATGCATCCAATAATGTCGAACTATTTCATGAAGTAGAATTTTACTCTTGAAACTTAATAGATACCTTTTAAGGATATAAACATTTAACCACTAATGAAAAGGAAAGATTCTCATTACTCCTTAAAGAGGCAAAAGAAGGAAATTTTGCAACATTAACTAGTTATCTTCATAAAGTCCTTTTCAGAGCATGGTGTAATACATAAAAAATAGTTATATCCACATCAGAAGAATGTTTGATGATATATCTATCATTAATTGTTTTTTAACTTGATCAAAATATAAAATAAACTAGCATTCCTAGTCAATACTATTGTCATGATAGACTAACTCATCATCAAGATATTCCTCTAGTAGCAATGCAAAAACAAATAAGAAGGAGGAGGAAAAAAATGTATGACAAGAAATAACAAGACAAAGATCCTAATCTTGATACAAATAGAGAGAATAATAAAGAAAACACAAAGACTGAACTAAATAGATAAAAATAAATTAAAGAACTGGAAGAACCAATAGATGAACACGAAGTTAAGGAAATCTTAGCAAAGATATCATTTTATGAAGACACTAACTACTTTCTTGAACATGATACAGAAAGCAGAGAAAGAGAATACAAGTTCTAGTACCAAATGAAGATCCATATTGAAGACTAAAATCTTCAATACCCAAATAATGTAATACAGGGGGGTTTAGAGTGTAATACATTATTTGGTACATGTCAATGTACCCACTTGGGTACATAAGTAGAGTAGAAGTTTACTTTATAGTAAAGTAAAGTAGTTTATTCCAGCAATGTAATAAATGCACAAGTGTTAGAATACACAATGATGTAAATGTGCATGTAGTCCACAAATATCACTATCTATCATCTTCAAAACATGATATGCTCTCTTAGCTTGTTTGTTTGAAAAATATATCATATGCACCACATGGTGGAGATATGTGTAGAAGCCATCTGACATTGGCTCATGATTCTCAAGGAACCATAGCTAATAAGACCAAGCCTTTGATACCATTTTCACTCTCATTATGAGCATATTTAGCCATAGAAATGATGTTTTAATTGCTAGAAAGAGTAGTAGAGATAGGTATTTCTTTAAAATTATACTTGTGATTAGTCTCATCACAAAATCCAAAAGTAATAGTTTTGAACCCACACTCTATAACCTTGATTACCCATCAATGGATCGTGTAGGATAATCTAGAAAATACAATGAAATAACTAAAAAATTAGAAATTATCTAATATATTTTAAACACGTTATTGAAGATAGTATTAAGCAATTTAGTGTTTCTTTCTTTCTTGAATGCTTTTTATCCTTCTCTTCTCTCCTTGGATATTACTCTTGTAATTTGGATACCTTATTATAGTTTCTTAAATAGATTGATGTACTCATCAATGATATCAAATGAGGCCATGAACAAGGTTTCAAGATCAACAACTAATCTACTAATTTGTATGGAATTAATTTTATTACACAACCCCTATAATTTTTCAAGTTCTTTAAGATCAATGGTGCTACTAAGGTGTGTTTTCATATCCCTATAAATGACAATGATACCATGAGCCTCATATTTATCCCTATAAATTTGCTTCACTTATTCAAAATTAGTTTCATGAGGTTCCTCATTCATATATTTGAGTAACCACTTGCTTTAGAGTAGAGCTTCAATTTTGATCTTCCAAGTAACATAGTTATGACAGTAAAAAATGGTACATAATGATCCATAACTATTCTACCATAATTCATAAACATACATGCAATTGTGAATATAATTTTAACAATTAGGCTAAATACAATTCATCTACAAATTTTGTGGTTCATAGAAGTTTTTCCATCAAATAACAAAAAATGCTTCCAAATCCATTGAAAAAATATAAAATTTACTAACTATAATGAATGAGAGGTCATCATGTATCCTTATGTGAGTGGTTGAGGGAATGCTAAGAATGCATTGATTATGTAACATACTAGATAATCATGTGATTCCACTTCTCATGGTTTATTTTAT
Organism: Wollemia nobilis; assembly: GCA_028583015.1. Lineage (NCBI taxonomy): Eukaryota > Viridiplantae > Streptophyta > Pinopsida > Araucariales > Araucariaceae > Wollemia > Wollemia nobilis. The sequence continues at coordinate 1,714,042 of JAQPPZ010016950.1, forward strand.
TATAATCTAGTCTAGAAACCAAGTTGTGTTACTTATTGTGTTCTAATTTACTCTAAAATTTATGTGTCACCAAATCTATTACTAACTATTTGAGTTATTTATCAAGTTTTATGAATTGGTATAATGTGATTAGTTGAACCCATATTTATACATGTGAATTCAAATATGTTCTACCATGTCAACCACTATAGAACCTACCATATTTATCTAATTAAATCCAATCATGTCATCATCTATATTAGATATAGCTTCTACCATATGTTGTATCATGACTTATGCTATGTCATAAACTATATTAGTGTGTCCTTCAACTTCCATATCATCTATATGAACTACCATATATAATCTAAGGATTCATGCATGTGCTATAAAGTTATCTATATAGATCACCATATTAGTTTCCATGTGTTACCTCAAGATTTATGTACTAACTACCACCTTAGATCTATCAATTTCCATACAAATCACACAAACTATCATATGTATAAAATCCTACCATATCATCACTAGTTTCCATATCATCAAGACCTACCACATCATCACTAAGCACCATATCATCATACGGTTTGTTCATGTTATGATTTACCAAAGTGAATAGAGTGGGAGGGACTAAAACCTAGGATCTCTCATGTCCCAATATCTTAAAGGAATCGACTTAGCCAACCCTTCAAGCACTAAGTAAAAGGTGTGTCACATCATCATTAAGTATCATGTTATCAAGAGTTGCCACATCATCACTAAGTGGCATAACATCATAGGGGTTATTAACATCATCAATTAATAGAAGAAAATGGTACGGGAGGGATTCAAACTTGGGAACTTGCATGTTCCAAATTCCTAAAGGGATAGCTAGTGAACACTCCAAGTACTAAGCTTGGAAGAGAAAGGATGGATAAAAAGATAAACTAAATTTTATCATCAAATGACCTCCTATGCATACCTTGTGTTAGGCCTATGTCATGGTAATACATGTGCAAACATGCTAAACCCCCATGCCAAACTACCACTCCAAGGAATATTCACTAAAATATTCTAGGGAATATCCCTTTGTTTAATTTGAAGGAGGGAAATAGTGTTTGTTTTAAGCAAAGTTGGAGTAACTATAGGTAAAATCAATAAAAGTATTAATTTAAAACCCTTATATTTTTTTGAGAGAATATTGTAATGTTGATGGCTTATCCATATATATTATAGTTTTCCCTACACATCCACTTTATTGAACACAACCAATGAGGCCATCGTCTTAATCTTGTGTAGTAGAAACATTGTGAGACCATTTTTGTAACTTTATTGAGAATTTCAAAAAGGTGTTTTCAAAGAGATGTTTCCAATGAAAAGGAAAAGAAACAATATCAAATGTTGATCTCATATTGAAAGCATGAGGATACGAAAATAAAAAGGAAAATCCCGGATGTAATGTAAATGAACAAAAGATAACGCTAAACCCTATGAATTGAAAGTGCATGAAAAGAAAGGCATATAAATGAATTGAAACCAAATGGAAAGACAATATAGAAGACATCCCTTTTCATTAATAATATTTATAACTCAGTTACAATTTGCCTCCTCCATTTTTAGGGGCTAGGAGCGTTAAATGTGTTTCTTGTCACATCAATGGATGCTATTCCTTCTTCCGCGTGCCCACATGTAAAATGGGCGGACCAAACGTCGCCACCGCTTGCGTTGATGAGTCTTGACTCCTTTCTGCTCCTCTAATATCTAGATCTTGTATTCAAAGAAATAGAAAACAGTCAGTAGCACTTGTAGATAAAATAAAACATGCAATCCCCACACCTTCAACTAGCACATGCAAAATATAAATAAAATGATAACTAAAATAGATCCAAATGAACTAAAAACTTGATAGGGGCATCAAAACATCACAAGGAAGACACTGCAAATGGAATAGTTGGAAAATTCACCACAGATTCATATTTGCTCTGGGGTGGGACGAATAGACCTGCAACAAAGTGTCAAAAAACACAGTCCCAAGTGTCACATCCGGGAAGCTCCAAATCACCTGAAAAGTTGGAGTTAGCTAATTGGTGGTATTTTGGGAAGACCTGGAAGGTCATATTTGCCCAATTTGGCCTCTATCACTAGGAATTTGATGATGCCACCTGCATGTTAGTAATGGCGAGAAATGATAAAAACATGATAAAAAATACTCAAAACGATGTGAAATTTAAATGACAACCTATCTAAGCAGTATAGAATTAGATGCAAAAATAACAAAAAGGAAATCTGCCACATATTTCTAATCACTCCGGGGTGGCACGATTAGGACTGTGACAGTTTGGGGGCGCCCGGGGGCAGGATGCCCACCGTTTGGGACTCTGTTTCGGCACCAATCCGCTTGGGATGGGTCCAAAACCTCTTGTGGGGTGTTGTCAAAAAATTTATAGACCTCCCTTCCAAAAGAGATCAAGGATGTTAAAGGCACAAATCAAAAGGTGTGTGTGTGGATGTAAAACGGTAGCACTTCATTGCTCAAAATGCTCCTTCTCCATTCTCTTTTTGGGTGAGAAGACTCACCAATTTATAGACCTAGGGTCTCTCTGTTTGAATGCGCATGCGAGGGGACCACTTGAGTTGCTTGTCCTATTTTGAGAGAAAATATTATTCCCTGATTTAGAGTCTCCTTGCATGAGGCTTCCAAAATCAAAGACATGCATGACTGAAGTCTCTCTTCTTGATTTGAAGCCATTCCTTGCAATTGCATGGCCTAAAGTTGTAGTTAACTGGCAAACCTGTCGAGGTTTGACTTTTTGCCAATCAAACCTTCTATTCACCCTACCCTGGGGCAAATGCTGATAATCATCCCTGGGTGGAACGAATAACAGTTTGTAATCGTCCCAAGGTGGGACGAGTAAGGAGCAAAGTGCCAAAAAGGTGCCAAATTGATTTTTGACCTTCCAAACTACTGTGGGAGTGGTTAGGACCACTGATTAACCTCTGGGGGCTGCCCTAGGGGCTGTGTGTGTCAATGCGATCAGCGTTTGTCATCACATAATCGAATTGGTGCTGTTTTGATGTCTACAGATGCCCCTTTTTGGAAAGCACTATGCAAAGCACAGCGTTGAGCAAAAATAGATAACCAAAGCACTAATTATTAGGGTTGCTTAGTAACCTAACCAACTTTTGATGCCCCAAGTATGGAAAGGGCATGCATTCTTAAATCCTTGCTTTTGACGAGCTAAGGAGCTTAATTCAAGTGTTAACCCTTTTTGGTGAGGTGTTACTTGATATTGGACATTGTTCAGTCATGAATAGGCAAAGGGCACAACATTTTGTGTGTGGGAACCTTGAGTTCATGATTCACGAATGCCAAGTGTTTGATCAACTTGTGATTATTGCTTGTTTGCTACCCCAAGCAGGGGCGTGATTGTCTTTGTCAATGATTCTTTGAATGCATACCATTTCCATGATTAGGTGTGTTTTTGTTGATTGGTGACTAAGTGTGACTACCCCCTCAAGCGACGAATTGATGAGGGAATGACCGACATGAGAAAAGTGATGAGTCGCTTGACCCAAGAGGACTTATGTAAGGGTGCCTTCAGTTGTTTTTTGTTGAATACTTAAGCAGTTTTTGAACATTCAGACCTATTTTTGGTGGGTTTCAACCCATTTTTTGACGCATTTTGGAGCAAAAATTGTCAAAAATTCATCCTCCCATGGAGCGGTCCGGATAGTGACGCATTTTGGAGCAAAATTAGTCAAAAATTCATCCTCTCGTGGCTATGGTAGCCTTCTTAAGAAGGAGGATAGTGACAATTTGTGACCCCAACATCTATTTTGGATGCCAAGAATGTTAGGCACAAAGGCGCCTTCGTTCGACAATGTTATGGCTATTTTTGGTTGGGTTGTGACCCATTTTGTGATGCATTTTGGAGCTAAAATTGTCAAAAATCCATCCTCCGATGGAGCGGTCCAGCTATGGTAGCCTTCTTAGGGAGTAGGATAGTGACAATTTGTGACCCCAACGTCTGTTTTGGATGCCAAGAATGTTAGGCACAAAGGCGCCTTCGTTTGGCAATGTTATTGCTATTTTTGGTTGGGTTTTGACCCTTTTGGTGACGCCATTTGGGGATGAAATTCTCGACAATCCTTCGTCCCATGGAGTGTTCTGGCTATGGTAGACTTCTTAGGGAAGAGGATAGTGAGGATTTGTGACTCCGACGTCTGTTTTGCATGCCCAGAATGTCAAGTGCAGAAGCACTCTCTTGGGCAATTTTATTGCTTGTTTTTGGTGCATTTTGTGTAGTTTTTGATGTTTTTGAAAATTTTGCTCTATAATTGTCCCTGGGTGGGATGAATACTAGTTTAGTAATTTTCCTAGGGTGGGACGAGTTCTAACTAGAGCACTCATCACAGGGAGGAACGATTACAGGCTCAAAAAGCCTATTTAAGTGCCAAAACTGGGGTTTAGGCTCATTTGCATTTGTTGTTCCTGGCGATTGGGAGCTCTAAGGAGGAGGAGGTCAATTTTGTGAAGCGAAGCGCTGCCGAATTTTTCCCACCACCATGAGTTCACGGACCAAATCATCAAGCGGCAGAGCCAAAGCGAGACCAATGAGTGTTCTTCCTCTTTATTGTTTGTTTGTTATAGTTTGTAAAACCGTAATTTAGTTGTTTTTGTCTTTGTATTTTGTTTTTCAAATTAAAAATGAAACCCTAAAAAGATGTTGTTTTGTTTTGTATGTGTGTGATTATGTGTGAATTTTTTTATTTTTATTTTTTTTGTATGGCTTCATTAAAACTTAGGTTGAAACCCTAGTGGAAACCATGTTTATTTGGCATCTGTGATAAACTAAAAGAAACCCTAGTCTAACAAAAATCAAAACTTAGCTTAAAAATTATGGTTAACCCTAGTTAAACAAAGATCAAAAGTTAGTTTAAAACTTAGCTTAAAAACTTAGTTTAAAATGTAACTTAAAAACTTCGCTTAACCCTAGTTTAACAAAAATCAAAACTTAGGTTAGAAACATAGGGTAAAACTGAGCTTAAAAACGTAGCTCAACCCTAGTTATTTTTTGTTGTTGTTTTTTGTGTTTTTAATTGATCAGTTGACCTTTAGAGTTAAAAACCCTAGGGGCTGAAAATTGTTTTTGAATTTTTTTTTTTTTTTGTGTTTTTAATTTATCAGTTTAGAGTTAAAAACCCTAGGACTGACAAATTATTTTTTGAATTTTTTTTTAATTTATCAGTTCAGACTTAGAGTTAAAAACCCTAAGGACTGACAATTGTTTTTGAAATTTTTTTTTTTTTTTTGTATCTTTGTTTTTAATTTATCAGTTTAGAGTTAAAAACCCTAGAACTGACAATTGTTTTTGAATTTTTTTGTTTGTTTTTAATTTATCAGTTAGAGTTAAAAACCCTAGGGACTGAAAATTGTTTTTGAATTTTTTTTTTGTTTTTAATTTATCATTTAGAGTTAAAAACCCTAGGAACTGAAAAATCATTTATTTTTTGAATTTGTGTGAATTTTGTTGCTCGTTATTTGTCTGTTTTTAGTTGTATGTTGTTTCATGCATTGCTATATATTCTTGTTATTGCTGTACAGTTTTTCATGGTTTTAATGTTTTTGTTTTGTTTTCTTTTGCAGGTTGTGAAGAGCCGATACCATGTACCTACAGTTTTCTCTGAAGTGTGGGAGGCACTGACTTTGGCTGACTGGGAATGGCTTGATGCCCTTGGGCTCCTACAGGTGACTCAAATATAGCCTGTGGTCGGGGATCAGGCCTATATGACGGCCCTTATCAACTTGTGGGAACCCTGGACCAATACCTTCCATCTCCCAATAGGGGATATGACAGTGACCTTGGAGGACGTCTATCAGATTCTATGAATTTTGATAGACAGGCTATCGATCAGGACGACGCCACGAGATCAGTAGATAGCAGTGTTGACACGTTGCTTCAGTCATGGGGAGAAGTTAGGTGTGGACAACCTAGTGGAGAGGTAAGAGGGTGACTACCATATTGGCGGCATTTTGGTTCGATGGTGGCTAAAGAGGGGCATGTTGGGAGTGAGGCATGTAGTACTGATGGGCCTCATTTCCAACATGTCGCTACCCGACTCTTTGGGCATGAGGTTCCCGTGGAACCTGCTAGAGGTGGTGTTTTGGTTGGTGGAGAGTCCGAAGGAGGCACCGATGATCATGATATGGGGATAGACTCTGCTAGCACAGCTCTATGATGAGCTATACGAGGTCCACTATCAGAGGTAGAAGGGGATTGGATGTAGCTATCTGTTGTAGTTCTGGGATTGGTAGAACATAGCAGTGGAGAGGCCGATGGGGTTGCCATGGATGACTCGAGCAGAGATGGTAGACCGAGAGATCAAATACAAGGCATTATGGCGGAGGTCTAAGGAGTAGGGATAGAGTCAGCGGTGGGCAGGTGTCGTAGGGCACTATGTCGATGCCTTCGCTTGGCTTGCTCTAGGGGAGGTGTGTCGATGCCCTTATCGGGACTATCCAGCCTGGCCTGAGGCTGGAGAGTGGCTTCGATGGGTTCACAAGGGGAGGTGGCTGATTAGGTAGCATGGTAATGAGCAGGAGTTCTTCCTATATGGTTGGGTGACATGACAGTTTTTGGATATGCCAAGGGTTGCCTGGTGAGCCCTTGATCTATCGATGTTGAGGGGATAAGAGGACTCTGGTCTGGCCAATCATTGCACTGCTGGGTGAGGATTCAGATACAATGATTGATGCCCTAGACGTGGATGACGTCGAGGTTACTGCTAAGTATGACCAGTGGTGGACTTTGCAGCAATGGCAAGGCAAGGGGATGCTATGGGGTGCAAAGGTGACAACAGTAGGGGGGAGGGTGTAGAGGCACTAGGACAGGGTTGGGGGGTTCCACTGGATGATGCAGACATGATGGAGGTTAACAATGTGGGTTTGGATTTTGGGGTTTCAGATCAGCCAAAGATGCAGGACATTCCAAAGTAGTGGGAGACAGAGCAAGCTGCTATTCCAAATATGTCAATGCCTTAGGAAGTTTTGAAGGACATGGAAGTAGGGTTGCATGCTAAGAATGCACATTTGGTGGGGCTGCTCTAGAGGCAATATGAGGAGCTCATGGAGGCACTGCAGGAGAGGGATATCTTGCAAACACAGCTAGTGAAGTGGGAGAACACATTTTCTACGTATCATCGATGGGAGGGGGATACAGATATTGTGTGGGAGAGGGATCTCCTACGAACACAGCTGGAACAATGTAACGAGAATTTGGCTATGTATCACCAGTAGGATATGGACTTGGTGCGGTGTCGGTTGGAGCTGGAGGTAGAGATTAGCCACCTCGATGGGTGGATCCCTATGGTTAGTGGAGGTGGATCATCGCATTGCTTGAGATGGAGTGATACAGAGCAGTCAACATCCTCTTAGTGTAGGTGATTGAATGAGGGGGGCTCTAGTAGGCGTGATGCAGGGGCTAGCAACAGCCACCCTGAGGGGTCCCATAGGACCCACACCATAGGGGGTTGTTCCCGTCGCATCGATCCTACGTGATCATGGTAGCCGACGCCCTAGGCTTGGGAGTTTTTAAGCTTTTGGATTTGTTGTGAGGTCAGAGGACCAGTTTATTGTATCCTACGAGCATTTTTGATGAGATATATACATATGACTTTCTTTGTGTTTATACACTTGTCATGATTTGTTTTTATGTTGATGCACAATTATTTATGATGATGTATGCATGTGGTATTATGAATACAATGTTTCTAATTATATGATGTATGTATATGGAATGAATGAATTGAGTTGTTGATAACTTGTCAATGGCACCATAGACTGTACAAGATTTTACTGGATTTTTGTACTTATGTGATGGCTTTGTGGAATGACTTTGTATGTGAGAACTTTGTTTTTGTATTTTTTATATTAGCTGATGGTGATGTACGTAATGAAATGTACCAATTGTTTTAAAATGTAGTTAAGCTTTTCTAAGATTCAGATATTTTAACTAACTAGCCAAGACCGTACATTTAGCTCACAAGACTTTTTAACAAGGTATAAATCAAACTTGAGTTTGACCAAGTGATTTCACATCCCTATGTGTGCAAATGAGTTCATTTATGTGGTATTTATCAGGATACCGCCAGTGCCAGATAGGATGTCAACCAAACCTGTACTGAGGATCACCTAATTAGCTCCACTAACTCCATTGTTGTATTTAGTAATATTAATCCATGAGATAATCTAAGGTACCATAAGCTAGCTCATCCACATGCAAACATTGGTCTACTCACACGCAAAGCTAATGTGATAGACATATCGTCATGCGTTTAGGATACCGCCATTGTCAGGTAGGTTGTCCACCAAACCCGTAATGAGGATCACCTAGATGGTTTTTCGAATGCTGAGAATTCCAGGGATTCAAGCTCAGGAGTCTTTTATGTGCTCAACGTGGTAGGATACTTGCTCGTATACATAGTGATGAAAATCATTGTTTATTTTTTTTTTTTTTGAGGAAGGATTTTGTATTGTGGTGATAACCATTGTTATTTGATTTGGCATTTTGAGCTTTGTAAGGTTGAGCTTGTAGGTGTTTGGCTTATGAATGACCTTGATCCTCTATGCCTTAGGGATGACTACCCATCCTGTTTAGGGATGTGTAGTACAAATCCTTACGACTTTGGGAACCAAAGGGGATTAGAGATATTATGAAGTAAGGGCAGTGATCTTTTAGGCCTTGGTGATGACTACCTATCCTTGTCAGGGGTGTGTAGTATGAATACTTATGACTTTGGATACCAAAGGTGATTGGAGATGTTCATGAGGATGGCTTGTGGGGATTTTGTTTTTGAATGGCATTGATCCTTTTAAGCCTTGGGGATGACTACCCATCCTATTCAGGGACATGTAGTACGAATCCTTACAACTTTAGGGACCAACGGTGATTGGGATTTTTGCTAGTGGTGAAAACCACTATTTATTAGGGGGAATTGATGGGGAAGAGCTTGTCCTTTTGTCAATTCTTAGCACTCTTGAACCATTCGCACAGGGGGATGAACAGGCTAATATTTCACCTATGGTACCCTAGACTACTTTGTAGTTTTCATCTTCTGTTCACACAACTTGGGAATTATTTTATGTGTTTTAACTTGTGTAGGGATGTTACATAACGAGGCGTGATCCAAGTAAAACTTTCCCTTGTAAAATCTGTTTAACTTTGTACAATTTTTGGCTAGAAATTTAAAGACATCTGAATGACGAAAACCCTACATACATTAGGAGACAACTGACTATGCTAAAAATGGGGATGGTGTTATTCTGGATGTATGCATTTATGAAATGGGTGGAATGTATAAAATGAAGGAATTGTCGAGCAATTATAGTCTATGGTGTTTGGGACATGTATGACCAGCAAATATGCAATGTATGGATGCAATGCCTAATGCAACTTATATTTTTGTATTTTGATTTTTACGAGTATGAATGAAACGAAAATGCAATTTTTTTTGTTATTTTTGATGATTTTATTGTTTTTGTTTTTTTTTTAATATTTGTTTTGACCAAGCGGTTATGGGTACCCTTGGAGCATTTGGCTTGAAAAAAGGGTTTATGGATACCTTTGGGGCATTTTTGGGGTTGACCAAGTGATTGTGGGAATCCTTGGAGCTTTTGGTTTGACCAAGCGATTGTGAAAATCCCTGGAGATTTTGGCTTGACCAAAGGGTTTATGGATACCTGTTGGCATTTTTGCCACATTTGATTTTGATTGAAGTATTAACATGTAAATTGTTGCAGATCTTACTTTGATACTAGCCTTGATGCAGCTTTGGAGCAAAAAGAAGCAAAAAAGGAGCAAAAAAGACTAAGTCTAGAAAATGCAGTGATTCGCTGACTTGTCGGGAAATCACGGTCAACACGGTCAACGCATGTAGCTAAGAAGAACCGTCGCGATATCGCGACGTGTTCTATTTTTGTGACTTCAAATGAGCAAAGGAGGAAGAGCGACAAAATGTCACGAAATCGCGACAAAAAGTTTAGCCGAAGACACAAAGTTAAATGCTGCAGTAATTCACTGACGTCTTATTTTCGCACGGCGTTTGGCTTCGAGGACTCAAACTCAAAAGTGCAGCGATGCGCTGCACGTCGCATTTTCACGACGCAGGCGGTTGAAAAAGTCTAAGTACTCAAGAGTGCAGCGAATCGCTGCATGTCTCAAAGTCGCGGGGTTTGGTTGACAAAAGAGTTTAAGCTCAAAGTTGTAGCGCATCGCTGCACATTTGCGAAAGGGAAGTCCAAAGTTGAAAAGTGCAGCGATTCGCTGCATATTGGTCGAGAAGGGAAGTTCAAAGAAAAAGTTGCAGCAATGTGCTGCAAGTTCCGAAGCCACGGGGAGTTCGTTGACAAGAAGGCCAAGCGAGATAAATTTGCAGTGATTTTGCGACAGGGAATGAGAAGAGCAAGAGACATGGTGATAGCGTTGACTTCATGACACATTGATCGAAAAGTGACTAAGTGTTCAAGTATGTAGCGAAATGGTGACAAAGAAAAGTTGAAGGCATTCACAAGGAAAAAGGTGTTGCATTTTCGCGGCTTTTGGGTAAGACCGTACAGAGAGCCGAAATGTGCAGCGATGCGCTACATGTTTCGTTTTTGCGGGACATAGAGAAGGGAGGACCAAAAGAGACAAAAGGTGTTGAGAGATCGCCCGATGTGCCATTTTCGTGGAATGAGCTAGCGATAGAAAATATGAAGCCGATTATGCAGCGATATCGCGACAGGGAAGATTTTCGCGGGTCCAAGGTAGCAAAAGTGTACGGCATCAAAATATGTCGCGATTTCATGACCCGTCGCATTTTCGTGACCTACGTCGGTTTCCCGCCAAGGCACAATATGAACGGCCGATAAGGTTTTTTTACTTTCCGATGATTAAATGCTTTGTGGATTTTCGATGCAGTCAAGGTTGAAGAAGCGCCCAGGCCACCAAAATAGAAGATTTTATTTGTTCGAAGCGCTGTTCGTGGATCATCCTAACGGTTTCATGTATATGTCAAGACATTTAATGAAGATGACCGCTGATTGCATTTAATTTTGTGGTTCTCTAGACTGCGATTAAGGGGATCATGTTCCTCGTTTCCTTCGCATAATTGTAGATCTCAAGAAGGTCGGTTACAAATATTAAATGCTGCAAAGAGGACGGCCCTCTATAAAAACCAATGTAAACTTCATTGCAAAGGGTTGGAAGTTTTTGCTAAAAACTGGAAGTGCATTTGCGAGAATAAAGTATTGGCTTCAGATTTTTCAAGCAGCTTGTTTAGGTGATTGTCTTTTCTGTTCCTTTTGCATTTCTAATAGAATTTATATTCCTTAAGTGTTGTTACATTCAAATTCTGCATATTGGATTTGAATCTTGCTTGTAAGGATATGATTCCTGGAGTGTAATCTTGGAGAGATTTTTTGCATACAGTTGTGTGAGAGTTGAGTCATTATCTTTTGTTGCTTGCTGTTGCTGCACTTTAAGTTTTCTGCTGTTGTTCTTCCGATCCCATAACTCCGGCCTGCGGCCATATTTCCATTTCTTTCTGCAACTTTTAATTTCTTTCCAGCAACCCTTATCTTCAAACAAAAATTTAGATTAGTAAAGGGAACCAGCCCACTCTGGAGATTGGTCTGGGAGCCATTTCTTGCTTCCAGCCTTTCAATGTTGGCCGGGTCTAGGGCGCACTTGTAAAAATCCTTTCCTGTGGCAGATTCGTGACCAAAAATTTTTGGCACGCCCGGTGGGACAGATTTCTTCTGTCTCTAAAAGATCCCATAGTATCGAAGGTCTAATGTTCGCCTTTATACTGTAAAATTAGAGCATTTGGTGACTCTGCTGAATTCAAAAATTATTCATGATCACGAGATCACAGTCCAAGAAATTTGGCGATCTTGTCGAATTTTTCGAACTTGACAGTTCAAGAAGTGGTGAGCATTCTAGGTTAGTTTCCTCATCCCTTCCATCTTCTGCTACACAGAACCCTGGTGTTGTTGCTAGTGTTTCATTTTCCCAACCATATCCACTAGTTCCAATGGCACAATATCCTCCACCTCCACCCGGGAAGTTCTTGGCATGGAACAGTTCGGGAGCCTTGAACTTGCAGGCTCAGAATCCAGTCCCTCAGGCTGCACTGAAAGCTTTGCCCACTTATGACGGTACGGGTAAGACAGCTTATGAACACATAAATGATGTGGCTTCTCTAGTAGCCATCCATGATATTACTGATGAAGATGTAATGGTGAAGTTGTTGGTATGCTCTTTGAGAGGCAAATTGTTGTTTTGGTACCGAACGCTGCCACCAGGCACTATAACATCGTGGGATCAATTCGGTGATCTTCTGGTCAAAAATTTTCATGAACAGGCTGACCCCTTCTCATTGTTGAATCAGTTTATTGTAATACAAAGGCATCCATAGGAGGAAATAGCTGATTTCAACGTCCGATTTACCAGAACCTGGCATAGAATTCCTGAAGGTATTCGGCCTGCTGATGAATTGGCTGCACTGTACTATCTTAGAGCATTCAACTCAGATATCGGCTGGACTGTTCGATAGTCCAATGTGACAACATTTCCAGAGTTGTTTGAGCAAGCCATCAAAGTAGAAGCTGATTTGGTTGCTGTAGGGAGACTTCCACCAAAGGTAACTATGCCTATAATTCCTGATTTGCCTCAGTATTTATATGCTGGTTCACAACCACAGCCCATGCCATCAATGTATCCTACACCATCATGGAGCTCCAAAGCACCTCAGATTGCACCTGTCCCAGCTCCTCAGTTGCCTACTTTAGCTCCTTTACCGCTTCCTGCACCCAAAGCACTCAGCCATCTCCCATTTCCACTTCATTTCCAGCTTTGCCAGCACCACCAGCTCCTTTGCCCTTGCCATCACCTCCTACCCCTGTGAACCCTGATCCATATACTGCATTATTGCAGGAGGTGAAGTCTGCAAATTCGGAAATTAGAGCCATGGGAAACAAGATCACACTCATTGAGAGGAAGGAGGCTGAGAGAGATTTCCAGCCAAGGAGATTTCAACCTCCTGCAATCACTAGAGATCAAGCTGCCTCCACAAGTAAAGCACCTAAAAAAGGCTTAACTGCTTTAGTAAATGAAGATCTAGCTCTTGCAGATAGAATGTATTGGTGCTCAACCTGCAATGACCCTCATGGAGAAGATACTTGTATGGTCCATCTAAATTATGTGCAGACATTGGCTGCTAGCTCTTCAGGTGGACAAGTTAACATGATCTCAGAAGCTGGTCATAGTTTGATGACTGCAGTGGAAGATCAAGTTTCAGTTCTGACAAGAACTGGAAAGAAGCCTGTGAATGTTGATCCTGCTGACTTAGAGCCGTTAAGAGTGCCGGCTGAGGTGAAGAGGCCAGTGAAAGCTCCTGTGCCTGTTCCAAAGTCTGATGCACCTGTTTTACCAAAAGATCCCGCCCCCTACAGAGTTCAAGAAAAGGCTACAGCTGCACCAACAAGATCAGAAGCAGAGGAGCAAGCTCGTGAAAGGTTGAAGTATCCATCACTGACAAAGAGGCTAAGGGTGGAAGCTACACAACAGTATCGTACCAGATTTGAACAACCTGCTGAGAAGAAAGACCTTGTTGCAGTTTCATACAATATTGTTGAAGAGCTTAAGAAGACCCCAGCTAAGGTAAGCCTCTATGATGCTTTGCAGTTACCCGATCAGGTAGACTTATTACAGGAATCATTAAAATCTGTCAAAGATAATGAAAAAGGTCCTACCCAGATAGTGTATGCTCAAACCTTACCCACCTCTGCTACTGGGAAAAATAGACCACCTCCATTTTATTTGTCATTGCAAATAGAGGGTTGGATTGTGCATAATTGCATGATCGATTCTGGAGCCGCCACGACTGTAATGCCCAAGGGAGTTTGTGAGGCAATGGGAATGGAATATACACGGAGTAGTCCTGGAGTTCTGCAATTGGATGGTACGCCTATAAAAATAGTAGGTGTAATCAAAGATGTACCCATTGTCCTGCATACAATGCCACAAATTACTGTTATTCAAGAAATTGTTGTGGTAGATTTAGAGCCCTACTTTAGTATGTGTTTATCCAGGGAATTTACTGCAAAGCTAGGGGGTTATCTGGCATTAGATTATTCACACCTAGAAATTCCTTTCAAGGGTAGACGTCTCAGGATTCAAAATGAAAAGCCTTCCCCTTTTCACATCGAGAAGTTGGAAGATGCAGAAAAAGACATGCAGTCTGTTCACATGCTTACTGAAGAGTCTGAAGATTCTGTTTTAATGAGTGAAGTTTTAAATAATCTTCAGTTGGATGACCAGTTTTCTATGCTTAACTTCAATGCCATGTTGGAGACAAAAATCGGCTGTTATGCCATTCAGAAACCTGAGAGTGACACAAAGCAGGAATTGTCTAACCAAGCTGATCAGAATGATGTTACAGATCAATTATGGCAGCTATATTTCGATGGAGCTCGATGCAAGAACGGAGCAGGGGCAGGTATTGTGTTAATTTCACCTTCTAGTATACATAGAACTTATTCATATCGTCTTACATGGAGTTGTACTAATAATGCTGCTGAATATGAAGCATTGTGTTTGGGTTTGAAGAAAGCAAGGAAGTTAGGAATTGAACAGCTCAAGATTTTTGGTGATTCCGAGCTTGTTGTAAATCAGATTACAAATAGATGCATTTCAAAGCAGCATTACCTTAAAGCATATCGAAATCAGGTTTGGGATTTGTTTGAGTTTTTTACTGCTCTTAATATTCAAGCTGTTTCCCGAGAGATGAATAAACATGCAGACCTGTTAGCATCTCTTGGAGCTAATTTTTCCCCTGTTGAACAAGTTGTGAACAAACCCAAGACAGTTAGAATGGTATACAGGCCCAGTGTGCCAGACAAAGAAACTTTCTAGCAGGTCTTTGAAAATGATGAGCAGATTGTTAATTTCTTGATCCATGAAGCTGCTACTGTCGAAGGAAGAACTTTGGAGGATGAAGGAGCTGAAGGGCTCATTCAATTAAGGAACAACCACATTTCGAAGGGTCTCATAACTCTGGAGAGCTTGTTCGACCAGCATGATCGGTCCACAAAACATCGGATCAAGATTGACAAAAGGGAGTACATGGAATTAGAGTTAGAGCCTAACAAAGCTATCAAGGTTGGAACTGACTCTACCTCAGAAGAACTGCAAAAAATCAGGCAGTTGTGTGAGGAGTTTTCTGATATTGTAGCTTGGAGCTATGAAGATTTGAAAGGTTACAACAAACAGATTGTGCAGCATACAATTGAATTGGAGGAAGGAGTCAGACCTTTTCGACAAAAATAGAGACCTGTTAATCCAAAGATTGAGATGTTGATGAGGGCTGAGCTTGTAAAGATGCTGCAAGCTAAAATCATTTATCCAGTTAAGCACTCAACCTGGGTTGCCAATCTTGTCCCAGTTCGGAAGAAGAATGGAGATATTCGATTGTGCGTTGATTTCAGAAATTTAAACCGTGCATCATTAAAAGATCATTATCCTTTGCCGCGTATAGATCAAATACTGCATGTTGTGGCTGGAGCTCAGCGTTTTTCTTTGTTGGATGGATTTTCTGGATACAACCAGATTTGGGTGAAAGATGAAGATCAATATAAGACAACATTCACAACAAAGTGGGGCACTTTTGCTTATCAGCGAATGCCTTTTGGACTGTCAAATGCTGGAGCTACCTTCCAAAGAGCCATGGACGTTGCATTCAAGGATTTGTTGAACAAGATCATTGTCATATATCTTGATGACATGACAGTATTTTCACACAGACGGGAAGATCACTGCTCTCATCTGAGGCAGATTTTTGAAAAGTGCAGAGAGTTTGGAATTTCCATTAATCCGAAAAAGTCTGTGTTTGCAGTGAAAGAAGGTAAGCTTCTGGGCCATGTGATTTCAGAAGATGGATTAGCAATTGATCCAGCCCGAGTTGAAGCATTGAAGAAATTGTTACTCCCTGCAAACAAGAAGGAACTTCAGTCTTTCTTTGGACAGATCAATTTCATCAGAAAGTTTATTTCTGATTTTGCCCAGGTTGTAAAACCTATGACTGAGTTGTTAAAAAAGGATGCAGATTTTCAATGGACAGCTCGAAGAAAAGAAGCATTCCGAGAAATCAAGGAAAGAATAGCACAGGCTCCTGTTCTGATTAATCCTGATTACTCCAAGGATTTCATTTTATATGCAGTTGGGGAAGATGACAGTTATGCCGCGGTGCTTACACAGAAGGGAGATGATGGGCATGAAAGGCCCATTGCCTTTCTCAGTCAGGTCATTCTACCTCATGAAGCAAAGTACAATTTTATTGAAAAACAGGTATATGCTGTTATGAAATCCCTTAAGAAGTTTAAACATTTTATATCTCAGAGCAGAACCATTGTTTATGTGATACATCCAGATGTAAGAAATTTCATTCTTCAAGGAGAGTTGGGTGAAAAACGTGCTGGTTGGGTCACTAAGATCCAAGAATTTGATGTAGAAATTCACCCTACTAAGCTAGTGCGTGGTAAGGCTCTGTGCCAGCATTTGGCAAAGATGGCAGCATCTGGTGTAGGTGAAGATCATGAAGAAAATCTTGTTAGTAATGACAATTTAATGAATTTCTTAATTCTGGAAAAGGACTGGACATAAGACCTCATTGATTATTTCACAACTGGTAGATGTCCTTCACAGTTGAATGCTTCTCAGAGGAGGAGATTTCGGCTTCAAGCTCTGCGATATGTTTTGTTGCCAGAAGGATTGTTTTTTAAGAATCTTGATGGTGTTCTTCTGAGATGTGTTAAAGAAGCAGACAAGGCTAGGCTCCTGGAAGAATTTCATTTTGGTCTATCAGGAGGACACTTTGCAGGAAGGCCGATGGCTTTGAAGATAATCCGAGCTGGTTATTACTGGCCAACCCTGTTCTCAGACGCTTTCAAGATTGCACAAGCCTGTGACAAATGTCAGAGATACACAGGAAGGGTAAGAAATGCAGCACTGCCTTTGCATCCAGTTCAGGTTGAAGCACCCTTTCAGCAGTGGGGGTTGGATTTCATTGGAATCATTGATCCCAACTCCTCAGCTGGTCATAGATATATTTTGACAGCTACAGACTATTTCACCAGGTGGTCAGAAGCTATTCCTACAAAGGTGGCCAACCAAACCGTGGTGATATCTTTTATTGAAGGTTTGATTACTCGCTTTGGTATTCCTGATGCCATCATTACTGATAATGGGACCCCATTCATTGGAGCTGAACTAGCTGAGTTTGCCAATAAGTATGGCATTTTCCTAAAAACATCTTCCAATTATTATCCACAGGGAAATGGCTTGGCGGAGTCAACAAATAAAAATTTGCTCCGTATTTTAAAGAGGTCTTTGGGAGAAAACAAGAGATCATGGCATCTTTTATTAAATCAAGCTTTATGGGCCGATAGAATTTTAGTTAAGAAGTCTATCAAGACCTCACCCTATGCCCTAGTTTATGGGAAAGAAGCAAAGTTGCCTGTTCATCTTGAGTTGCCTGTTTTGCAGCAATTACAAAATTTTCAGGACAATGAGACAGACCTGAGTTCCTTGGATTTGCGGATAGCTCAGTTATTGCATTTGGAGGAGCAGCATTCTGAAGCATATGATCAATTTTTTAAACACACACAAGGTATTTCGAAGTGGTTTTGTAAACATTCTGCAGATCGTCCACTCAAAATAGGAGATTTGGTGTTGAAATGGAATGAGAATAAAGCTAAACCTGGGAATCACAAGAAATTTGATGCTTTATGGGAGGGTCCCTTCCGTATCACCAGCACAGGTACAACAAATTCATTCTATTTAGAAGACCTGGATGGCAGTCCACTTCCAATTTCAGTCAATGGCTTTCATCTGAAAGCCTACACTTCTTGAATTATCAGTTCAGTATGAATTTGTATATAGAAGAATAAAAAAAAATATATATATATATATATATATATATATATATACATGTGTTACTTTTCATTTTTGTCACCTTGGTTCTTGTTGCTTGCGAGCCATAGGTGCCTTTTGTCTTTTTGTGTGTTTTTTCCCTTTCCCAACATTTAGTGGCTTTCAAAAAATTCTTCTTTTCCCTTCACTGTTTCCTCTTTCCTTTCTTCATCTTCTTCTTCTTTCTTTTTCTTCTACAGAAATATAAAAAAAAAAGAGCCACGGCTGTTGTTTCTTCTCCCCATTCTCATTGTTCCCGTTCCTTCCTATCCTTTTCCTCTCAAGTTATGTCATTTCACGCACTTATTTTAACAGTTTTTCATTTCCATTCCACAAATTCATTCACTTTCATTCCATTTCCATTGCAGCTGATAGCATAGCAGTATTCTGTTGCTGTGTCTACCACATCGCCTTCTCACTTCATCATTTCATTATTATCATCAATCCATTGCATTCACCGCTTGCAATCGCAGGAGCTCACTCCATTTTCGCTTTTCCATTTGTCATTTCATAACCAGTTATATGCAGGTTCTTCCAGTTCCAGCTTTTTAGTAGAAGATGATTGCAGCAGTCCCTTGATTTTGTTTCAATATGACTCTGTGCCCAATGGATTCAGGCCTGGATTCTTGCATACAGCGAGCTGTATACCCCGCGAGCCACCAAGAATGTTGGCATTTTTGCCACATTTGATTTTGATTGAAGTATTAACACGTAAATTGTTGCAGATCTTACTTTGATACTAGCCTTGATGCAGCTTTGGAGCAAAAAGAAGCAAAAAAGGAGCAAAAAAGACTAAGTCCAGAAAATGCAGCGATTCGCTGACATGTCACGAAATCGCGGTCAACACGGTCAACGCATGCAGCTAAGAAGAACCGTCGCGATATCGCGACGTGTTCTATTTTCGTGACTTCAAATGAGCAAAGGAGGAAGAGCGACAAAATGTCGCGAAATCGCGACAAAAAGTTCAGCCGAAGACACAAAGTTAAATGCTGCAGCGATTCGCTGACGTCTTATTTTCGCACGATGTTTGGCTTCGAGGACTCAAACTCAAAAGTGCAGCGATGCGCTGCACGTCACATTTTCGCGACGCAAGCGGTTGAAAAAGTCTAAGTACTCAAGAGTGCAGCGAATCGCTGCATGTCTCAAAGTCGCGGGGTTTGGTTGACAAAAGAGTTTAAGCTCAAAGTTGTAGCGCATCGCTGCACATTTGCGAAAGGGAAGTCCAAAGTTGAAAAGTGCAGCGATTCACTGCATATTGGTCGAGAAGGGAAGTTCAAAGAAAAAGTTGCAGCGATGCGCTGCAAGTTTCGAAGCCATGGGGAGTTCGTTGACAAGAAGGCCAAGCGAGATAAATTTGCAGCGATTTCGCGACAGGGAATGAGAAGAGCAAGAGACATGGTGATAGCGTTGACTTCATGACACATTGATCGAAAAGTGACTAAGTGTTCAAGTATGCAGCGAAATGGTGACAAAGAAAAGTTGAAGGCATTCACAAGGAAAAAGGTGTTGCATTTTCGCGGCTTTTGGGTAAGACCGTATAGAGAGCCGAAATGTGCAGCGATGCGCTACATGTTCCGTTTTCATGGGACATAGCGAAGGGAGGACCAAAAGAGACAAAAGGTGTTGAGAGATCGCCCGATGTGCCATTTTCATGGAATGAGCTAGCGATAGAAAAGATGAAGCCGATTATGCAGCGATATCGCGACAGGGAGGATTTTCGCGGGTCCAAGGTAGCAAAAGTGTACGGCATCAAAATATGTCACGATTTCGCGACCCGTCGCGTTTTCGCGACCTGCGTCAGTTTCCCGCCAAGGCACAGTATGAACGGCCGATAAGGTTTTTTTACTTTTCGATGATTAAATGCTCGCCCGAATTAAATGCTTTGTGGATTTTCGATGCAGTCAAGGTTGAAGAAGTGCCCAGGCCACCAAAATAGAAGATTATATTTGTTCGAAGCGCTGTTCGTGGATCATCCTAACGGTTTCATGTATATGTCAAGACATTTAATGAAGATGACCGCTGATTGCATTTAATTTTGTGGTTCTCTAGACTGCGATTAAGGGGATCATGTTCCTCATTTCCTTCGCATAATTGTAGATCTCAAGAAGGTCGGTTACAAAGATTAAATGCTGCAAAGAGGACGGCCCTCTATAAAAACCAATGTAAACTTCATTGCAAAGGGTTGGAAGTTTTGCTAAAAACTGGAAGTGCATTTGCGAGAATAAAGTATTGGCTTCAGATTTTTCAAGCAGTTGTTTGGGTGATTGTCTTTTCTGTTCCTTTTGCATTTCTAATAGAATTTATATTCCTTAAGTGGTTGTTACATTCAAATTCTGCATATTGGATTTGAATCTTGCTTGTAAGGATATGATTCCTGGAGTGTAATCTTGGAGAGATTTTCTCGCATACGAGTTGTGTGAGAGTTGAGTCATTATCTTTTGTTGCTTGTTGTTGCTCGCACTTTAAGTTTTCTCGTTGTTGTTCTTCCGATCCCATAACTCCGACCTGCGGCCATATTTCCATTTCTTTCTCGCAACTTTTAATTTCTTTCCAGCAACCCTTATCTTCAAACAGAAATTTAGATTAGTAAAGGGAACCAGCCCACTCTGGAGATTGGTCTGGGAGCCATTTCTTGCTTCCAGCCTTTCAATGTTGGCCGGGTCTAGGGCGCACTTGTAAAAATCCTTTCCTGTGGCAGATTCGTGACCAACAATACCTTTGGAGCATTTTTGGAGTTGACCAAGCGATTGTGGGAATCCTTGGAGCTTTTGGTTTGACCAAAGGGTTTATGGACACCTTTGGGGCATTTTGGGTTTGACCAAGAGATTGTGGGAATCCCTAGAGCTTTTGGTTTGACCAAAGGGTTTATGGACATCTTTGGGGCATTTTGGGTTTGACCAAGAGATTGTGGGAATCCTTGGAGCTTTTGGCTTGACCAAAGGGTTTATGGATACCTTTGGGGCTTTTTTGGGGTTGACCAAGTGAATGTGGGAATCCTTGGAGCTTTTGTTTTGACCAAGCAATTACGAGAATCCCTGGAGATTTTGGCTTAACCAAAGGGTTTATGGATACCTTTGGGGCATTTTGGGGGTTGACCAAACGATTGTGGGAATCCTTGGAGATTTTGGTTTGACCAAAGGGTTTATGGACACCTTTGGGGCATTTTGGGTTTGACCAAGATATTGTGGGAATCCTTGGAGCTTTTGGGTGGGCTATGGCTCTCTCTCTAAATGTGGAATGACCTTAAATGACTAATGTTCAAGGGTTCTGGTTCCTTGATTCCTTCAAGAGAGGCGAGCTGGTATGTTCCAGGTCCTATTTTATTGTCAATCACATAAGGACATAACCAGTTTTCCATGAACTTGTCCCTTAGATGGGGCGGCAAATTAGAATTTTGTTGGTTCTCTTTTAAGACCAAATCACCAACCTAAAAGTCCCTTAGGTGAACCTTCATGTTGTATGCTTTCTTAAGTCACTCCTGATAGATACGTAAATGCTCGAGAGCATTGACACATCATTCATCGAGCAACGTAAGTTGATCTAACCGGGCCTGCCTCGCATTGTCATCATCGATGAACTCTTGCATTGAAATGTGCAGGGAAGGGATTTCCAACTTGAGAGGCATGACTGCCTAGGAGCCATACACCAGAAAAAATGGAGTTTCCCTAGTGGGTGTCTGAATGCTACTATGATAAGGCCATAGGGCAAGCGTGGGTGTCTGAATGCTACTGCGATAAGGCCATAGGGCAAGCGGGATTTGAATGTGTCAATCTTTATGACTATCTGTGATGGTCTTTTTGAGAATGGCGACTAGCGTTTTGTTTGACGCCTCTACTTGCCCATTTTCTTGTGGATAATAGGGTGTTGAAAAACTATGCTGATTTTTCTACTTTGTGGTCAAAGCACGCACATATTTATTCTTGAATGACGTCCCATTATTCGAGATGATCTTGGATGGAATACCAAAATGACATATGAAGTTATGTAAAATAAACTCCGCAATGCAGGTTCCAGTCGTAGAGGTAAGTGGAATTGCTTTCACCCACTTGGTGAAGTACTCTGTGGCCGTTATGATGAATGTGTGATGACCCGATGATGCAGGGGAGATATTTTTGATCAGATTGAAACCCCACTATGAAAAAGGCCATGCTGATTGAATCGGTTGCAAGGCCTAAGAAGGTATGTGTGTCAAATTAGCATGGTTTTGACACTTCATGCACTTCTTTACATATGCACAACAATATCGCTCTAAAGATGGCCAATAATAGCCCATGTGGAGAATGTGCTTTGCAATGGCCATACCGCTAAAATGGCCACCACATGTACCATTGTGGGTTTGGGTGATCGCCCAAGCGGACTCCTGTTGGTCCAAGCAATGGAGGAGGATTCCTTCATAGCTCCATCGATACAAAATGTCTCCTAGCAAGACATGTTTTGCCACTTTCTATTTAAATGATATTTTCACGAATTATATCAATCCAAGGTGGAGGTTACATAGCTTGAGGTAATCCCTTATGGGTGTGTACCAATCCTGCTGATCAGAAACCTTGACGGTATGAACGACCAATCCCTCATGAAGTTCATCCCTAGAAAAATTTGAGCGGGAAAGGACTTGTAAAAACAACATTGTGTTGCTATTAAGAGGGGTCGGGGAGAACAAGGACCCCCAGTTGGCTCGAGTCAAACAATCATGGATTTGAGAGAACCTATCCTAAGATGGTTCAATCTGGATCAGGTGGATTCCTGGCGTTAGGTTAGAGCTTGCATGCTCCATCGTAGATTGTGATAATGTCTTGACCTGAATGGTTGTCATCTCACCAAAAGGGTCTTGTGGGATTAGTGACCCCAAGGAGTCCATAGTATCTGCAAAACGATTCGATGATCGAGGGAGTGCCTCAATGTCATACCATTCAAGCTGTGCCAGGAATTTGTAGGCTTGTAGAACTGGGCATTTACATTGGAATATCCCTTTGACTTGATTGACAATTAACAATGAATCACCAAAGATGTTTAAATGTTTGATGTTCATGATGATTACTGTCTAAAGACCTATGAGCAAGGCTTCGTATTATGCACTTTTATTGGTGCATGGGAAGTATAATTTAAACGATAGAGGCATGGGAGACCCTTACGGTGTGAAGAATACAATTCCTGCACCACCTCCTTGCTCACATTTAGAACCATCAAAGAATAGGGTTATGTCGGCCTATGACTCAGGCTCATTAGAATCTAGCGATTTTGAAACATGGAAGACCCCATCATTTGATAGTTCTATGGTTAGAGGCTGATCGTCTTCAAGAGGAGCCTCTACTAGTTGATCGGTGATGACTTGACCTTTTATGGATTTTTGTCCAATGAATTCTATGTCAAATTCTATCAACAACATGATCCATTTTATTGTGCGGCTACTATGATAAGTATGACTCATCATGTATCACAATGGATTCTCCTTAGACACAACATACATCGTATTGCTGAGCATGTAGTGGCATAAATTTTTGGTAGCAAACACCATTACCAAGCAGAGCTTCTCAACATATGCATAGTTAAGTTCATAACTGACCAGGGTGCCGCTAAGATAGTAAGTAGCCTATTATTTGTGTAGTTCATTTTTCTAGGATAGCATGGCACCCAGTGCCACATCAGTAGCTGAGATGTATAAGTAGAACGACACTCTTGGTCTAGGTGGTGCCAATACTGGCGGTGAAGCCAAGTATTGTTTGATGTTGTCAAAGGCTAACTAGCACTTGTCATCCCAGTGAAATGCTACCCCCTTGTGCAATAATTTATTCATGGGTTGGCACTTGTCAGATAACTATGCTATGAAGAACTTGATTGACATGACCTTTCCCTGTAGGCTTCTAAGCTTCTTGATAGTAGTTGGGGGAAGCATTTCAAGGATTACCTTGACTTTGTGTGGGTCCACCTCAATTCCTCATTTGGAGACTATGAAACCCAAGAGCTTTCCAGATGTGATGCCAAATACCCACTTCTTGGGATTTATTCTGACTTTATGTTCAATGAGGTGATCGAGGATCTTGCTTAAGTCATCGAGATGATCTAGGCATAAAAGAGATTTGGCCAATAAATCATCCATGTAATCTTCCAAATTTTTGTGCATGTAATCATGGAAGATGTATGTCATGGCACGTTGTTAGGTGGCACCAACATTTTTAAGGCCAAAGGGCATGATCTTATAACAAAATGTCCCCCAAGGTATTGTGAATGCCATTTTTAGTTGGTCCTCGGGATTGATACAAATTTGATTGTATCCCGAGAAACCATACATGAGGGAAAGCATTTCATGGCCTACTATAGCGTCTACCAATGCGTCGATGCAATGAAAGGGGAAATCATCCTTAGGACTCAATTTGTTTAGATCTCAAAAATCGATGCATATGTGAATCCTCCCATCAGGCTTTTTGACAGGCACCATGTTAGACAACAATGGTGGGTAATCCACGTAGATGACAAAATGTGCATCCAACAGCTTTTGTAGCTCATATTTGACCATTAAGGCTATTTTTGGATGTATCTTACGTAGTTTTTGCTTTACTAGCTTGACTATCGGATCAAGCGTTATATTTTGCATGACTAGCTGCGGGTCTAGTCCCAACATGTCTTTGTATGACCATGCAAAAACCTCCTTCTTCTCTTTGAGAAGGGAAATGTAGTCGGCTTGCTCTTCGGGGGATATACTTACACCCAGCTTGATTATCTATGGATTCATTGGATCTGAGCCAATGTCTACATTAGTCGTCTCCTCGAGCGACATGTGGGATCTGTCCTCCAACTAGTGTGGAGTTGGGATCAAGTGGATATCGTTTGCTGAATTTAGATCATCATTTGAAACATCAGGTTCCTCTTCAACATGGAAGACATCTTGAGTCTTTCTGGGGGTGAAATGGAACATCCCACCACAAGGCCAGTACTCTGATGGGGATGGCAGTGTATCAATGCCATCCCAGTCTATAGCATCTAGGTCTAGGTGCAATGACCATGTTGGGTCGGCTAGATTGTGGATGGGGGTGGTTAAATCAATGGAGATCATGTTAATGAAATGATTTTGGTCTCCATTACCATGGGTGTGACTGCTCGGACATCCTAGATGATATTTGTGCTTTGGATCTGGCTCTATGGGTACTATCACAAATTGATTGGCCCTATGTGCGGATAAGAGAACAGGGTCCACCCGTGGCATTGATGGCTCTATAGGGTCTCCAGGCAGAAGATGTTCTCTATATACCTGGAGTGGCGAGTGCAGTAATTGGTATAACTATGCCTAGTTGAGGTGCCACCTATGCCTTGGCCCTATATGTAATTGTTCAAACATGTCGTCTATGTCCAAGGGATATTGCTACTGTCGCATATGATTGAGATAGACTATCTCAGTTTCATCTTCATAATCACTGTCAGAGATCCAAAGGCCTTCGTTGGCTCCAATAGTTGTTTGGGACATATGAGGCTCATCCTACTTGAGAAAATTAATGTGGTCCCATCAGGGTTGTTCTGCTCTTTGTGGGGGGACTTGATTCTCTTGAGGTTGTATATGCTCGATTGGAGCATTCAAAGGGAACATTGTCAAGAAGCTCTCTTGATAATCATCCATGGGAGTCACTTGTGAATGATTGCTATCAGACTCAAAAGGATCCCAAGGTGCTACCTTATACTTTGACTCATATTTTGAAGACCCTTCTTGGTCTTGTCTATATCCCTCTTGTAGGTGAATCCTCAAACTTTCTCATTTTTTGACCGAAGGGAAAGGATTATTAAGGTCAACAAGGTTGGTTGTTAGCAATGGGTGATAATCCCCCAATGTATATGTTGTGTTAGGATTGGCATATGTATCTAATGCTAACCCATCCTTGTTGCCTATCCCTATGCCTTGCATGTTATCTACCAAGATGTCCAGGGGCAAGGGGTGGTTGAACACTACTCTTGACTTGTCATACGATATTTGATATCTTGGTTGACAAAGAACATGCACTCCTTGCTCATACCTTCCCAACCCATATCCATGCCAATTGCATTGACCAAGATATCTCAATGCGATGTTTGGGTTGGACAAATAGTTGACGTCCTCAGCAAAGGGCTCTTCATATTCATCCTCTTGAATGTAAGGTTCAATGCCATTATCCAGGCCCCCATAAACAAAGTTTGTTTGATTGGGTGGGTAGCCTAGAGGAACCACAATGCCAATGGGGAGTCGTGGTCTCCCCATGTCCTGCATGGACTCAAGTGCTAGTGTTGCTACAATGTTTTGCATTATATACTCTCCCAGGCCCATACTGGCCATTTCCATGGTGATCGTTGGTGATTGAGGGGGAGCGAATGGGAGTTCTTCCTGAGTCCGCTCCATTTAGGGTGAACTAGGCATCTCAACTTCCATTTGGCTAGGCATATCTTTGGTAGAGATGGTTGAGACGAGGGGTGGTTCCTCTTCTAGGGGTTTCTTTCCCTTGTCCTTTGGTGTGGCCATCGTAGGTGGCATTGTTGGTGAAGGACCAGATGAGGAAGATGGACCCGACTAGGGATTTGATGGACTTGTCAATGGGGATGCATGCGAAATCAAACACTGGTTAGATGGATTCAATTAAAAATCCAAATGTGTTGATGGAAGGGTCGATTAGAAAATTAGTTGCACTATATTGCAGTACTTGAAGGGCTCTAAGTCTACCAAGACTACATGCACCTGTCCTTCAAATGTATACTTTATGGACTGATGAGCTATTGAAGGGACACACTTCATGTCCCTGATCCAAGGTCGGCCCAGCAAGATATTATAGGTCATCTCACCTTCCAAGATGTGGCACAATGTATGAATAGTCTTTTGTCCCACTGGGATGGGTAGGACAATTGTACCAACCGTCAAGCATATCGCATCATTGAATGCTCGAATAGTATAGGTGGAGGCCACGATGTGAGATGTCGACAACTTCAGATGTTTCAATGCTACTATTGTAATGATATTACTAGATGAGCCAGTGTCCACCAACACCCTCTTATACGGAATCCCATTGACCCATGCAATGATATGCAGGGGTGGATCTGCCACATCACCAGTCACTAATTTCAATTCATCTTCTCTAAAGGTGATGACTAGTTCTGTACATTGTTTTACATGTCCCACAAAGTTGTTGAAAGAGTTTTCTTTGTAGGGCTATAGATCGATGGCTTTTAATATCTCCATTAGAGCCTCTCAATGGGGTTTTGATTGTTGAATGAGATCGTATATGGAGAGCCTAGTAGACATGGTCCTTAGACTTTGGGTAAGTCTAGTCCATGGTCCGTATATGGAGAACCTCTCATGTGGCCACCACGGGGGCAGCTTCTAGATACCTCTTGTTCCTAGTCACTATGCTTATCATCCCTACATACCCCTGCATGGGGCAATTCTGTATCACTTCATTGACTTGAAGGGGTTTTTCTTGATCATCATGGGCAGGTAGGGGGTCTCTAAAGACTCCCATATATTGGTTTTTTGGCACTATGGGGTTGTCCACTGCAAGCGTCTTGTTGTCGATTAGGTCTTGCACCAAGCCTTTAAACTTCCAACATGCATTAAGGTCATGTCCCTTCCATATATGGAACCTACAGTACAAGTCCTCCCTATAACCCTTAGGCTTGGGCATATTGGGGTCTATGGTTTGAATCTCGAGCAGGTTGATCAAGTTTACCACTGAAAAGTGGTCAAACAGGGAGTCCCTGGACTCTGTGTAAGGTGTGAATTATCACCTAGGGCAACACTGCTGATTTTGCTCTTGCCTCTAATTTTCTTTGTCATAACTGTTAAGAGGCACCGCTTGATAGTTAGCCTTTTGGGGCTGTGTTACTTGTGTAGGATTAGGGACGTTTATAGCAACCTGATTGATCACAATGGGTTTTTGTTGCATGGTCCCTGTTTTGGTGTTTTTAGACAATTCTTTCTTCTTTGGCTTGGCAATCTCACCATCCTGTATCTTGATCTCCTCAATGATTCTAAATTGCATCAAAGCTTCCTCTAAAGTGGCATATTTTTGTAGCTACAATAGCACAGATATTGATCTCAAATAGCTCTTTGAGAACATTTGGGTCAAGTCGGACAAGCGAGGGAGGTAGGGCAGCTTTGAAAGCAATGTCCTCCATCGATTCCCATATGTCGCCATGACTTCTTCCTCATACTTCCTGAGGCTAGCTAGGTCACTTAGTGATGCCTTTTTCTTGGTGTTGAAGGTGAAGCGTTCGAGGAACACGTCCACTAGTTGATCCAAGTTACTGATGCTATTTTTTGGCAACTGAGTGAACCAATATGAGGTAGGGCCTACGAATGTGGTTATAAATGTTCTTAGCAACAAAGCATCATTGTCCTAAATGCCAAAGCATTGGCTCAGGAATCTAGTCACGTGCTCTTGGGCATCCTCCTCTCCTCTAAAGAGTGCCAACTGGTGCAGTTTAAAGTGTTTAGGGTATGGCGGTGTTGGAACTGACGGATGCACAGGGTGACTACAGAGTTGGCGTAAAGTGGGCTTTTGGGGCCCATAAGTCTTGGTATCCATAGACTCTAAGTGCTCTAGCAGTGCTTTATATGTATTGGAGGATTTTATCTCTTCCTCCTTGGTTTGCTCCCACTGTGGGTTGTAGGGAACTTGAGGCCTATGGAGGGGTAGCCGGACAACATCCCCCCTACCTTGGTATGGCATTTCAGCCCACTCTTCTTCTTGCTCATACTCCTCATAGGATTCTTGAGGAGTGCCTGGGCAAAACGTATAAACATGGGTGGGTGCCTGCGGAGGGTGCCCATCATTTTTTTTGGGAGTGGCCTCCCACTTAGGTCTAGGAGGTCTTGGAGGCAATGTTTGATAAGATCATGGGGACCTATCTTGCACCAATGGGTTGTGCCTCATATACACTTCTACTTTATGCGCATGAGGGGTTGGGACCTTCTCAGGCATAGTGTTCTGAAGCAATTCGGTTTTCTGACGCTGAATGCGCTCTTTGCTAAGGTGGTATAGATGCTCTAAATGTTGTTGGTATTTCCTGAGCTGCATGATTTGTGATTGGCAGGTGGTGTGTCTAGCAAATGCTAAGTCAATCTGTTCTGCAATATTATGTTTAGGAAGCCTAGATGTCTCTCATACATGTCTATCTTGGTCATGGTGATCCGAGATCCCTATGGGTTTCTTTCCTCTGTCGAGGTTAGCAGAATTCACTCGAGGCTCTAGCCTCAGTGGGTGATCCTGATACATAGAGGCGCATTGCTCTCGTGTTGTGTGTTGCTCTTGAGGAATGTAGTAGTATTCCTTGTTCTCCCTTTCGTATGTGTGAAAGGGGCGAGCATTATTGGATTGCCCTGTCTAGAGATCCTTGTGCTCTGGATTTGGTCTAGTGCTTCTAACAGTAATAAGGGGTAAAGGAGGGATGACAAAAACATGTAGCCCCTCCTTATGGACCCTATGTTGCTTTGGTGCTTCATTACTAGGTCACTCATAACGAGCATCTAAGGGAGGCCTCCTGTCTATGTTGAGTGCCATGTGTAGGTCCTCCTCTTGAAAAGGTCTATGCTGAGTAGGGGTGTCCCTCAAAGAGGTGCCTCTATAGTCCTGTTATGTAATCGCATGATGTGGACTATCTTGTGTGTCAGGCCGCCAAGGCAGGATGACCAAGTCCTTAGGACTATATCATAGGTGACTTGTACCCATTTGTGCACTCTCTAAAACTCCTACCCATGATTGGGCTCAACTATGGGTGTACACCATGGTGATGTTTTCCTACAAGATGCGTAGATTTTTATCTCTTTTTATGATTTTTATGCTACACTAAATAGAAAGTATCACACACACAAAGCAATGATTATCTCGTTTAAAGATTAAAAGTGTGCCCTAAATCTAGTTTAGTGTGTTTTGATTTTTGTTTTGAAAGCTTTTGTAAAGAACATTTAAATGCAATATGATGGCTCTTATGACTCCCAAAAATGGTCGCCCCTTCGATATACCATTGTCAGGCCGATATACCAACCTCTCTATATACCTGTCCTTACGTGAGGGAAACTATTGGTACATGAGAGCATATTTTACGTGGAACATAGGTAGTACGGAAGGGGAATCACTCTATTTATGACACCTACCATAGAATACTTATCCTCATGCACTAGGAATCACCCCAGCTACACTTGGTCAGATTTCATCATGATTTACATCTAGCAATAGTCACGATCAGGGTTATGTATGCAATATCTCAAGCCAAGGTGGTGATGAAATCCACTGTTGGTCTTGCTCAAGGGTTGGGGTTTTACGACCAACTCCTTGTTGTTTAAATTACCATGTGGTGTGTGGGGTTCTTTTTAATTTGCATAAATCAATAAAACAAGCATTTAAACTCTTCTATGCTAATAAATAACCAAAAAATAGAAAACATAAAGCAAAAAATGTAAGGTGTTTAGGACCCCTACCTCTTCTCTGCCCAAATCGGATGTCTCTGAATTTTTGTTATGAAATTGCACAGAGAGCTATTCATCCCTTGGTGAAATGAATAACAGAACTGTATTCATAATAGGGTGAGGCAAATGCCCATTTGTCCTTGGGTAAGACAAATTCCAGCTCTATACTCGTCACATACTGGAACGAATAGTAGGCCAACATTTGAAAACTCAGTACCTGCAAGAAAAAATAAGCAACTTTTGATCAAAAATTTAATCTTAAATTCAAGGGACAGAGGTCCCACCATTATCACCACTGGAAGAACGAGGATACGAAAAAAAAAAAGAAAAGCTCGGATGTGATGTAAATAAACAAAAGATAACGCTAAACCCTATGAATTGAAAGTGCATGAAAAGAAAGGTGCATAAACGAATCAAAACCAAATGAAAAGCCAATATGGAAGACATCCATTGTCATTAATAATCTTTAGAACTCAGTTAAAATTCACCTCCTATATTTTTAAGGGCTAGGAGCGTTAAATGTGTTTCTTGTCACATCAATGGATGCTATTCCTTCTTTCACGTGCCCACATGTAAAATGGGCAGACCAAACATCACCGCCACTTGCATTGATGAGTCTTGACTCATTTTTTCTCCTCTAATGTCCATATCCTACATTCAAAGACACATAAAATAGTCAATAGCACCTGTAGATAAAATAAAACATGCAATCCCCATGCCTTCAACTAGCACATGCAAAATATAAATAAAACGATAACTAAAATAGATCCAAATGAACTAAAAACTTGACAGGGGCATCAAAAAATCACAAGGAAGACACTACAAATGGAATAGTCTAAAAATTCACCACAGATTCATATTCTCTTCGGGGTGGGACGAATAGACCTACAACAAAGTGTCAAAAAGCATAGTCCCAAATGTCACATTCAGGAAGCTCCAAATCATCTGTAAAGTTTGTGTTAGCTAATTAGGGGTATTTTGGGAAGACCCAGAAGGTCATATTTTCCCAATTTAGCCTCTATCACCCGGAATTTGATGATACCACATGCATGTTAGTAAATGCGGGAAATGATAAAAACATGATCAAAAATGCTCAAAACGATGTGAAATTTAAATGAAAACCTATATAAGTAGTATAGAATTAGATGCAAAAATAACAGAAAGAAAATCTACCATAGATTTCTAATCTCTCTCCAGTGGGACGATTAGGACTGCGACAGTTTGGGGGGCACCCGAGGGCAGGACGCCCATCGTTTGGGACTCTATTTTGGCACCAATCAACTTGGGATGGGTCCAAAAATTCTTGTGGGGTGTTGTTAGAAAATTTGGTGGGATATTGTGACCAAATTTTCAGGTTTGGGCTTCGGATTTGCGCTTCCAATAACCACCCTATGACCTCCCTTCCAAAAGAGATCAAGGATGTGAAAGGCACAAATCAAAAGGTGTGTGTGTGGATGTAAAATGATAGCACTTCATTGCTCAAAATGCTCCTTATCCATTATCTTTTTGGGTGAGAATACTCACCAATTTATAGACCTAGGGTCTCTCTGTTTGAATGTGCATGCGAGGGCGCCACTTGAGTTGCTTGTCCTATTTTGAGAGAAAATATTATTCGCTGATTTAGAGTCTCCTTGCATGAGGCCTCCAAAATCAAAGACATGCATGACTGAAGTCTTTATTCTTGATTTGAAGCCATTCCTCACAATTGCATGGCCTGAATCTACAGTTAACTGGCGGACCTGTTAAGGTTTTACTTTTTTCCAGTCAAACTGAAAGCACGAGATTTCGGGCGAAGGAAACACTAATTGCGATGCAACCAAAATCAAATGCGCTTAAGTCCTAGAAATGTAAAATGCATGAAATGAAAAGGACGCATTGCAATGAGACACAAGCAAATGGAGAAAACACAGCCCTCTTCATTAAAATCCCTTGATTCTCTGTTACAATGACGTCTCCTCCCTTTTTGGGGGCTAGGAGCGTTAAAAGAATTCGATTACAATCACTTAATGTTCCTCTTTCCGCGTGCCCACGATTGCAATGGGCGGGCCAAGATGATGCCGCCGCTGATGTCGATGAGTTCTTAACCTCTGCTGCTTCTCCTGCGAACAAAGAAACAACCAAGATGTCAGTAGCACTCGTCGCAAGTGAAAAGTGTTTGTTCTTCTAAAATCATCGAAAGATGCATGCAAACATTTAGCTCAAAACAATGGGTAAAATGAGTCCAAATGGCCCGAAAACTTGACGGAAGATAGAAAATGTTACCAAGAGGCCATTGCCACCGAGACGATCGGCCAATCTACCTTCAACTAGAATTCGTCCCTGGGTGGGATGAATTCTCGATCGCAATTCGTCCCTGGGTGGGACGAATTCTTCTGTGTTGAAGAAGCCGACCTGTCGCTGCTCCAATGTCGATTCCCGAGACCTGCAAAACACCTGCAAACAAGGGGGTTATGTAATTGGGGCCATTTTGGGACGACCCAGATGGTCGGATTCTCCCAATTTGGCCTCTACCCTCGGGAATTTGATCTCGCCACCTGCAAGTCAGTGAAACAACAAAGCGACACAAAACATACTAGAATATGACCAAAAGTTACGAAATTGCAGCTATGAGTTAACCAAACATAATAACACAAAATGCAACCTAAAAAAGTAATCTAGAATGCTCTAAAACTTAGAAAGTGCGGGGGTGCCCAAGTGGGCCTCCCACCGTTGGCACTTGATTCCGGCGCCAATCCACTAGGGATGGGCCCAAAACCTCTTAGGATTGGGGGGTCGGCGAATTGGTTGGTTCGGGTGTCCATGTGTTGGATTTGGGTCAGGTTCAAGCTTCCAAAAGCCACCCAACAACCTCCCTTGCAAAAGAGATTGGTGGATGTGGGAAGGTGAACCAAAAGGGATGCAAGTGGGTCTTCAACTCGGCAGCACTTCGTTGCTTGAAAACTCCTTCAACCTCGTATATTTTGGGTGAGAAAAGTCCCACCTTTTATAGACCCATGGGGTCTCTTTTGGGAGGGAAGCACAAATGCCATGTGTTGGTCATAGGCGCCATGTGGCGCTCTTGTCTTCCCATGAGGGAGGGGAGTCCTCCATTGACTTGGGCTTTGATAATTGCCCTTGTGACGGTCCTCTAACGGCCTCTCTGTCCACCCACACACGCGTGCAAGGGGAGAGTCATCAACCGACGGGCCACTTGGCACCATTTTTCTTTTTGCCCGTTAAGCTTAGAATTCGTCCCACCCGGGACGGATTCGGAATTCGTCCTGGGGTGGGACTGATTCTATTTTGAATTCGTCCCCGGGTGAGACGAATCATCGGGCAAAGTGTCCAAGTGTGCCAAATTGCTTCTTGACCTTACAAAATTGCTATGAAAGTGGTTAAGACCACTTGTTTAACCTCTGAGGGCTGCCCTGGGGGCTGTGTTTGTCAAAGCGATCAGTGTTTGCAGTCACATAATCGGATTGGTGCTGTTTTGGTGTCTACAGATGCCCCTTTTTGGGAAGCGCTGCGGGTGACGTAGTGCTGAGCAAAAATAGATAACCAAAGCACTAATGATTAGGGTTTCTTGGTAACCTAACCAACTTTTGATGCCCCAAGTATGGAAAGGGCATGCATTCTTGAATCCTTGCTTCTGACGAGCTAAGGAATTTGATTTCAAGTATTAACCTATTTTGGTGAGGTGTGACTTGAACTTAGACATTGATCAGTCATGAACAAGCGCAAAGGGCGATTTTTATCCTCAGGGGGAACCTTGTGTTCATGATTCACGAAATGCCAAGTGTTTGATTGATTTGATTGTTGCTTGTTTACTGCCCCAAGCAGGAGCGTGATTGTCTTTGTCAATGATTCTTTGAATGCATGTCGTTTTCCTTAATTGGGTGTGTGATTGTTGGTTGGTGACTAAGTGTGACTACCCCCTCAAGCGACGAATCGATGAGGGAATGACCTTCGTGAGAGAAGCGACGAGTCGCTTGACCCAAGATGACTTGTGCAAGGGTGCCTTTAGAGGGTTTACCGTTAAGCGTGTGCAATTTTTCCAACATTTGGACCTATTTTTGGTGGGTGTTAACCCTTTTGGTGATGCCGTAATGAGGTGAAATCATCGAAAACCTAACTTCCCGTGGAGCGGTCCGGCTATGGTAGCCTTCTTGGGGAAGTAGGAGAGTGATAATTTGGACCTCGACATCGATTTTCTTTGCCTAGAGGTTAAGTGCAAGAGCACTTATGTCCGGCAATGTTTATTGCTGTTTGTT
Organism: Wollemia nobilis; assembly: GCA_028583015.1. Lineage (NCBI taxonomy): Eukaryota > Viridiplantae > Streptophyta > Pinopsida > Araucariales > Araucariaceae > Wollemia > Wollemia nobilis. Next base: position 1,748,673 of record JAQPPZ010016950.1, read on the forward strand.
TTTGTTGAATTTTGTATTGTTTTTGTTGTTTTTGTACACCTTAATTATTTTCTTTTTGTGATATCATTTGGGGATGAAATTGTCTAAAATCCGTCTTCCCGTGGAGCGGTCCGGCTATGGTAGCCTTCTTAGGGAGTATGATAGTGACAATTTGTGACTCCAATGTCGATTTTGTATGCCCTTGTTGTCAGGTGCAGTAGCACTTCTGTCGGGCAATTTTATTTTCTGTTTTTAGTGCATTTTTAGTCATTTTTTGATTTTTTTGAAGTGCTGGCCTGAATTCGTCCCTGGGTGGGACGAATTCCAGCTGGAGAATTCGTCCCTAGGTGGGACGAGTGCAAAAGGCCTATTTAATGGCCAAAACTTGATTTTGGGCTCATTTGTGTCATTTTTTTCTTGCGATTTTGGAGCTCTGGGAGGAGGAGGTAATTCTACGAAGCGAAGCGCTACTGGAATTCTCTCTGCCATCATGAGTGCACAAACTGGTTCGAGCGGCGGAGCCGAGGCGAAACCTGTAAGTGTCCCTAGAGTTTATTTTTGCTTTTATTTGATGTATTGTTTTTGTGTTGACGCTTTTCAAAACTTTAAGATTTTTTGTGATGTTTTTGTTTAACAGTTAAGGTTAGAAACCCTAGAACTGAAAATTTGATTTATTATATATTTTTTTTTGTGTTTGTGTTGTTTTTTTTTTTGCTTTGTAGGTTGTTAGGAGCCGGTACCGTGTACCCGCTGCATTTACTGAGGCGCGGTTGGCATTGACCGATGATGACTGGGAATGGCTTGATGCCCTTGGGCTCAAGCAGGTGGCTCGACTGGAGCCTGTGGTTTCGGATCAGGCCTATCTGACGGCCCTGATCAAGCTTTGGGATCCGTGGACCAATACTTTCCATCTCCCGATAGGGGAGATGACTGTGACTCTTGAGGACGTCTATCGGTTGCTTCGGATTTCGATAGATGGTCTGATCTATTAGGACATCGTCGTTTGATCAGAGGACTGCTATACTTACGAGATGTTTTGGGCATGGGGGGCAGCTGGGTGTAGCAAACCCAGTGGAGACAGCCGAGGTGGATTGCTAAGCTGGCAGGATTTTGGTTAGCTGGTGGAAGGAGAGGGGGGTGTTAGGAGTGAGGCACGCATTCTTGATGGGCCTCATTTCTAACATTCTTCTCCCTGATTCGTCAGGCGCGAGGTTCCCGTGGAACCTGTTGGATTTGGTGTGGCAGTTGGTAGAGTGCCCGATAGAGGCACCGTTGATTCTGAGATGGGGACAGACTTTGTTGGCACAACTCTACGGGGAGCTGTATGGGGTCCGCTGTCGACAGCGGAAGGGTGTCAGTTGCAGTTTTTTGTTGCAGTGCTGGGGTTGGTAGCACATAGCTGTTGAGAGGCCTACCGGGTTACCATGGATGACTCGGGCGGTGATGGAGGATGAGGAGATTGGTTATGCAGTTTTGTGGCGGTGGTCCATGGAGCAGGGCAGAGTCGGCGATGGGCAGGTGCCGTTGAGCACTACACCGATGCCTTTTCTCGGCTCACTCTAGGGGAGGTGTTTTGGCATCCCTATCGGGACTGTCCAGCCTGGCTCGAGGCTGGAGAGTGGCTCCGACGGGTACGGAGGGAGCGGTGGTTGATTGGGCGGCACGGGACGGAGCATGAGTTCTTTTCATATCGCCGGGTTACACGACAGTTTGGGGTGCGCCAGGGGTTGCCTGGTGAGCCCGTGGTCTATCGGAGGCATGGAGATGAGAGGGGGTTAGAGCCACCGGTCACCGTGCCATTGGGCGAGGAGTCCGATGCGGTGATTGAGGTCCCGGATGTGGATGACATCGGGACTACCACTGAGTATGACTCGTGGTGGGTACTACGGCGATGGAGAGGAGAGGGGCCACTGGGAGGCACGGAGGCGATAGTGGAGGATGCTGAGGTAGCAGGGGGTGATTGGGGAGGTCCATTGGATGATGCGGACATGGTGGATGTGGGAGATGAGGATGTGGACTTGGGTGTTCCGGAGCAGCCGGACATGCAGGATGTGGAGGAGCAGTGGGAGCTTGAGCAGGTGCTCGCTCCGGTGAGTCCTATGCATCCGGCAGATACAGAGGAGGTGGGGTCGAAGATAGGCATTGAGATTGCGCGATTGACAGAGCTACTGTGGATGCGGGATCTGGAGTTGGGGGATGCGAGGCGGGAGCTGGGGGATGCACTACGGGAGAGGGATCTTCTACGGGCTCAATTGGTAGAGCGGGATAGAGTTTTGGCGCAGCGCGATGATGCATTGTCTATCTATCATCGACGAGAGGCAGAGTGGTGTCTGTACCGGATAGACTTGGAGAGGGAGGTCATCCGCCTTGGTGGGTGGCTACCTGAGCCTTCGGTCAGTGGATCTTCACGGCGGACAAGGGATAGTCTGACTGAGCAGTCAACATCATCTCGTCGCAGGCGGTTAGATGAGGGGGGTGGTAGCAGGCATGATGCGGGGGCTAGTAGTAGCCGCCCTGCAGGGTCCCGTAGGACCCACACCATGGGGGGTAGTTCCCGTCGCACCGATCCTGCGTGATCATGGTGGTGGATGCCTTAGGTTGGGTTTTTGGATATGATTGCGGGGTCTGAGGACCGGTTTTGTAGCCTACGGGCATATTTTTGATGATATATATATATATATATATATATACCGGTTTTATTTTTGGTTTTGTACATGTGATGATGTGATTTTTGTTATGCATGTTTATTTATTTTGATGAATGCAGATGTTATGATGAATGTAAATGTTTTAGATGTCTATGTGATATGCGAGGTGAAATGGATGAATGATGTTTGTGATGATTTTATGCACCATAGGTCTGTTTAAGAAGCTCTTTATTTACATGGTTTTTATTTTTTTGTATTTTTTGATGGTATCATAAGGATGATAAGTAGCACAGATGGTTTTGGAATGAATGTAAGGTTTTCTGAGATTCAGACAGTTTTAACTCACCATCCATGACTGTACTTTATCTTACAAGACTTTTTGACCAAGGTATGAATCGGACTTGTTTTTGACCCAGTTATTTTCACATCCCTGTGTGTGCAATTGAGTTCATTTAGTGGTATTTGTTAGGATACCGCCAGTTCCAGATGGGCTTTCAACCGAACCTGTACTGAGGATCACCTAATTAGCTCCACGAATTCCTTTGTTGTATGTACTAAGATTAATCTGCGGTGTAATCCAGGATGCCATAAGCTAGCTCATCCACATGCAAACATTGATCTGTACGCAAGTTAATGTGACAGATATATCGTCATGCGGGAGGTTTACTTATGTTACCGATAGGCTATCAACCAAATTGGTACTCAAGCTTGCCTTATGACCTATAGAATGCTCAGAGTTCCAGGGATTCAAGGTCAACTCCCTTCTTTTCTTCAATTGTATTGGGATACTTGCTCATTGTAGTGATGAGATCACTTTTTATTTTTTTTTCTTTCGAGCAAGGGATTGGGGATATGGAGTGATGAAAATCACTATTGTTTGTGCCTTTTGATGTGTGCACTCGTAGGTTGTCAAATTTGAGTTTTTGACATTTTGCAAATTTTTTATGTTTTGCAACTATTGAGAACTTTAGGGATTCTTAGGGAATTGGGTAGGGAGGATGCTTGTCCTTTTGCCAACTCTCAGCATTCTTGGGGTCATTCGCACAGGGGGATGAGCAAGATAACCGTTTCGCTTATGGTGACCTAGATTACTATGCAAGTTTCATCTTTCGTTCACACAATTTGGGAATTTTTTATGTGTTTTGATTTGTGTTGGGATGTTACGTAACAAGGTGTATTTCAAGTATGACTCTACCTTCGTAAAATCTGTTCGACTTGATACATTACATGGCTAAAGAGGAAAATGATGACTCGAATCACGAAAACTCTTGGTACATTCCAAGACCACCGTATGTAGTGTGGTAAAAGTTATGCATGGTGTTTTTGTTGTTTTTGTAAAATGGGACAATGTGGAACAAGATGGACTATCGAGCAATTACAACCTATGGTGCATTTGACCTATATGACTACAAATATGCAATGTATGGATGCAATGCTTAATGCAACTACATGTTTTTGTATTTTTGATGGATTGATTTTTGTGAATGTGAAGATGAGGTGCGAGAATTGAAATCTCATTGATGAATTTGAGTATGCCTAGAATTGAGATGCAAATTTTTGTTGTTTTTGATTATTTTTGTTTTTGACCAAGTGATTGCGATAATCCTTGGAGCTTTTGTTTTGACCAAGTGATTGCGATAATCCTTGGAGCTTTTTGGGTTGACCAAGAGATTGCGATAATCCTTGGAGCTTTTTGGGTTGACCAAGAGATTGCGATAATCCTTGGAGATTTTGGAGTGACCAAGAGATTGCGATAATCCTTGGAGCTTTTTGGGTGACCAAGAGATTGCGATAATCCTTGGAGATTTTTGGGTGACCAAGAGATTGCGATAATCCTTGGAGCTTTTTGGTTGACCAAGAGATTGCGATAATCCTTGGAGCTTTTTGGGTGACCAAGAGATTGCGATAATCCTTGGAGCTTTTGGGGTGACCAAGAGATTGCGATAATCCTTGGAGCTTTTTGGGGTGACCAAGAGATTGCGATAATCCTTGGAGCTTTTTGGGTGACCAAGAGATTGCGATAATCCTTGGAGCTTTTTGGAGTGACCAAGTGATTGCGATAATCCTTGGAGCTTTTTGGTGTGACCAAGTGATTGCGATAATCCTTGGAGCTTTTTGGGTTGACCAAGAGATTGCGATAATCCTTGGAGCTTTTTTGGGTTGACCAAGTGATTGCGATAATCCTTGGAGCTTTTTTGGGTGACCAAGAGATTGCGATAATCCTTGGAGCTTTTTGGGTTTGACCAAGTGATTGCGATAATCCTTGGAGATTTTTGGGTGACCAAGTGATTGCGATAATCCTTGGAGCTTTTTGGAGTGACCAAGTGATTGCGATAATCCTTGGAGCTTTTTGGGGTGACCAAGTGATTGCGATAATCCTTGGAGCTTTTTGGGGTGACCAAGTGATTGCGATAATCCTTGGAGCATTTTTGGTTTGAATTATGGTTCTTTAGGGGATAGAGGTACCCCTAGATTGATGGTCTTTGCACTTCGGATCCGGCTCTAGAGGTATGGGCATGAATGGATCGGCCCTATGCACGGAGATGAGGACAGGGTCCGCCCGCGGCACTGATGTTGCTATGATGTCTCTTGGTGGAAGTTGCTCTTTGTGTGCCCAACGTGGCGGATGTAATGCTTGGTCCCACTGTGGTGAGTTAACGTGCCACTCATGCCCTAGTATTATGTTTATCTGTTGACATGCTTCCTCAAATTTTATGGGATGTCGATGTTGTCTTATGTGATTGTTGTGGGCTATGTCTATTTCATCCTCACCTTCGGACAATGTGTATAGCTCATCAGAATCTGGAGATTTTGAGACATGGAGGACTCGCATCATCAGGTAGCCCTACGGTTAAAGGTTGATCCTCTTCGAAAGGAGCCTTATGTAAGTTGGGCCTTGGGAGCTCCAAAATCTTGGTCTCTACCAACTCTAAGTGCTCTAGTGCTTTGCATGTATCGGGAGATTTGAACTCCTCCTCTTTGGTTGGTTCTTGTTGAGGAACTTGGGGCCTATGGAGGGGTGGCATGATGGCACCCCCCATGCCTTGGTAGGGCTTTTCATCCCGCTCTTCTTCTTGCTCTGATTCCTTAGAGGCTTCTTGATGACTTTCTAAGGGTGGCTCATAAACTTGGGTGGATGTCTGAGGAAGGCACCCATCATTGGTTATAGGATCAGCCTCCCGCTCATGTCCGGGAGGCGTCGGGGGTGGTGCTTCCGGTTGATAAGGTCGCGAAGACTCGTCTCGCACCCAGGGGTTGTGCCTCTCATAATGTTTTGTCTTATGTGTGTGAGGGGTTGGAGTCTTCTCAGGTAGTTTATAGCACAACTTATCTGCTTTGCGCTGCATGTATAAGTCCTCTAACTCCTGATGACCTTGCTCTATGCGTAACTCATCCGCTTCGCGTTGCATGCGCTCTCTATCCAAGCGGTGTCGATACTCTATCTCCTGATGACTTTGTTTAAGCCGCGTGATTTGGGCTTGACGGGTGGCATGTCTGGCGACTATCGGGTCAGTTCGGTCTACCCTATTTTTCTCAGGAGGTTCGAATGTTTCTCCTATGTATTGGCCTCGATCTTGATGATCTAAAATTTCAATGGGTCGCTTCCCTCTGTCGATGTAGGCGGCATGTACTTGAGGCCGCACTGTTTGTTGTCCTCGAGGAATGCGATGATTTTCCTCGTACTCCCTTTCATGTTGGCTCTCCTGCATAGTGTGTTGGAACAACTCATCCTCCTGGCGCTGAAGGTGCTCTTTGTTAATATAGTACAGTTCCTCTAAATGTAGTCGCTCTAGTCGCTCTAGCTCAAGTTGCGTGAATTGCATTTGGCGTGCGACGTGCTTGACAGATTCTAAGATGGTTGGTCCTGTCGCCTCATGTCTAGAAGGCCTAGATGCCTCTCCTAGATATTTTTGATCGTAGTGATCCAAGATCTCTATAGGTGACCTCCCTTTGTTGGGGGTAGCGGCATTCCCTCGGGGCTTTGGCCTCAGTGAGTGGTCCTGATAGATAGCAGGTGCGGAGGCATGTTGCTCCCGCGATGTGTATTGTTCTCGAGGAAGGTAAGGGTTTTCCTCATGCTCTCTTTCATAAGTGAGAAAGGGATGGATGGAGCTAGTTCGCCCTACCTGAAGAGCCTTGTGCTCTGGATTTTTCTTTGTAGTCCTGACAACTAGAGGGGGTGAAGGAGGGATAATGTAATCATGTGGTTCCTCCCGTCGAACCCTATGTTGACCTAGCGCTTCATCGCGTGGTGACCGCTCATAGCGAGCATCTAAGGGAGCTCTCCTATGGATGTACCCCTCATGGAAGGGTGTGTGTTGAATACTATGCTGAACAGGAGTGCTCCTCGAAGAGGTGTCCCTGTAGTCCCTTTCCTTTAAGGTGTGGAGGGGACTGCCTTGTGTGTTAGGTCGCCAAGGTGGTATGACCAAATCCTTGGGATTGTAACGGAGATGACTCATGCCTCCTTGGACATTCCCCATAGCCTCCGCCCGTGATTGGGCTTGGCTACGGGTGAGCACCATGACGATGTCTCTCTAAAAACCCTAAAAATTGAAATGAGTCAGATGGGGCCCAAAATTGGCGTGTGCATCCCTCTTATAGTAGATAAGACAAAAATGAAGTTTCAAGTCCTAGCTCTGAATACATTAGGAGATATTGACATCCGAACAACTCAAAAAGTGCAAAAAAATGCGTGCCCAATTTTAAAACCTAATTTTGGGGCACTAGATGATGGAATTTGGCCCCGAAAACTGACTTTTCTGGGCAAATAGGATTCTAGGGAATCATATTTGTTTAAAATTATCCCAACTAACTCCCTGTAAAATTTCAAGTCAATCGGAGCTACGGTTGAGAAGTTATGGCCCCGACAAGATGCACTAAAATTTAGGGAAAAATATAAGATTTCCCATATTTTGTTGGATGGTCCTGCATCACTTATGGGCACATTTGGGGTGATTTTGGGTTGACCAAAGGGTTCATGGACACCTTTGGGGCATTTTGGAGTGACCAAGCGATTACGGGAATCCTTGGAGCTTTTGGAGAAAATGACAAAATGCGTAGATTTTTATCTTTTGTTTATGATGATTTTTTTTCTTTTTGTCTACACTAAGCAGAATTGAACACACGCATACACAAACCGTGATTATCTCTTTTAAGGATTATTGGTGTGCCCTAAACTGGTTTAGTGCATTTTGATGTTTTGTTTTGTTTTTGTAGGTTTTGAAGATCGTTTAAATGCATTATGACGGCTCATATAACTCCCAAAACGGTCGCCCCTTCAATATACCAACCAGGCCGATATACCAACCTCTCTATATACCCGCCCTTACGAGAGGGAGACTATAGGTACGTGAGAGCAGAAGGTACGTGGTACGTAGGCGGTACGGAAGGGGGATTGTCCTGTTAATGGCACCTACCATAGAAAACTTATCCTCGCGCGCATGGGAATCACCCCGGCGACACTCGGTCTGCTTTCGTCAGGATTTACGCCTAACAACAGCTGACAATCGGGAAATGGATGCAAAGCTAAGCCAAGGTGGTGATGAACCCACCGTTGGTCTTGCTCAAGGGCTGGGGTCTTACGACCAGCTCCTTGGTTTAAAATTGTTGCGTGAAGTGTGTGGGATTCATTTTATTTAGCGAAAATGAAACAAGCATAAATGACTTTCCCTAAGCAATGCAGGATAAAATGAAAAAAGTCAAAGAAACAGAAACAGAAACAGAAATTTTAACAGAGATTATAAAAATCCCTACCTCTTCTCTGGCTCGCTCCAGCTTGCTTCTGAATTTCTGCTCCGAAAATCCGTAGGCGAGGAATTCGTCCCTCTGGGAGACGAATTGCAGAACAGAATTCGTCCCTCCCAGAGACGAATTTGAATTCGTCTCAGGGTCAGACGAATTGCAGTTAAGAATTCGTAACAGTCAGAGACGAATAGCAGTCTGCAACAAAAAAATGTACCTGTCAAGCACAAAACACAAAAATTTGATCAGTTTTCTGTGATTTTAAAAACCAGGGAACAGGGTCCCACCGTGATCGCCACTGAAAGCACGAGATTTCGGGCAAAGGAAACACTAATTGCGATGCAACCAAAATCAAATGTGCTTAAGTCCTAGAAATGTAAAATGCATGAAAGGAAAAGAGACGCATTTGGAAATGAGAGAAAAGAAAATGAGAGAAAACACAGCCCTCTTCATTAATATCTCTTGATCTCTCGTTACAATGACGTCTCCTCCCTTTTTGGGGGCTAGGAGCGTTAAAAGAATTTGATTACAATCACTTAATCTTCCTCTTCTCGCGTGCCCACGATTGCAATGGGCGGGCCAAGATGATGCCGCAGCTGATGTCGATGAGTTCTTCAACTCTGCTCGCTTCTCCTACGAACAAAGAAACAACCAAGATGTCGGTAGCACCTGTCGCAAGTGAAAAGTGTTCGTTCTTCTAAAATCATCAAAAGATGCATGCAAACATTTATCTAAAACAGTAAGCAAAGTAATTCCAAATGGCCTGAAAACTTGACAGAAGACGGAAAATGTTACCAAAAGGCCATTGCCACCGAGACAATCGGCCAATCTGCCTTCAACTGGAATTCGTCCCCGGGCGGGACGAATTCGATCGCAATTCGTCCCCGGGTGGGACGAATTCTTCCGTGTTGAAGAAGCCGACCCGTCTGCTGCTCCAATGTCGATTCTCGAGACCTACAAAATGCCTGCAAACAAGGGGGTTATGTAATTGGGGCCATTTTGGGACGACCCAGATGGTCGGATTCTCCCAATTTGGCCTCTACCCTCGGGAATTTGATCTCGCCACCTGCAAGTCAGTGAAACAACAAAGCGACACAAAACATACTAGAATCTCGACCAAAAGTTACGAAATTGCAGCTATGAGTTAACCAAACATAATAACACAAAATGCAACCTGAAAAAAGTAATCTAGAATGCTCTAAAACTTAGAAAGTGCGGGGGTGCCCAAGTGGGCCTCCCACCGTTGGCACTTGATTCCGGCGCCAATCCACTAGGGATGGGCCCAAAACCTCTTAGGATTGGGGGGTCGGCGAATTGGTTGGTTCGGGTGTCCATGTGTTGGATTTGGGTCAGGTTCAAGCTTCCAAAAGCCACCCAACAACCTCCCTTGCAAAAGAGATTGGTGGATGTGGGAAGGTGAACCAAAAGGGATGCAAGTGGGTCTTCAACTCGGCAGCACTTCGTTGCTTGAAAACTCCTTCAACCTCGTATATTTTGGGTGAGAAAAGTCCCACCTTTTATAGACCCATGGGGTCTCTTTTGGGAGGGAAGCACAAATGCCATGTGTTGGTCATAGGCGCCATGTGGCGCTCTTGTCTTCCCATGAGGGAGGGGAGTCCTCCATTGACTTGGGCTTTGATAAATGCCTCTTGTGACAGTCCTCAAACGGCCTATTTGTCCACCCACACACGCGTGCGAGGCAGGAGTCATCAACTGACTGTTCTGGGCTGCCACTTGGCCCCATTTGTCTTTTTGCCCGTTAAGCTTAGAATTCGTCCCACCCAGGGACGGATTCAGAATTCGTCCTGGGGTGGGACGGATTCTATTTTGAATTCGTCCCTGGGTGAGACGAATACTAGGCAAAGTGTCTAAGTGTGCCAAATTGCTTCTTGACCTTACAAAATTGCTATGAAAGTGGTTAAGACCACTGTTTAACCTCTGAGGGCTGCCCTGGGGGCTGTGTTTGTCAAAGCGATCAGTGTTTGCAGTCACATAATCGGATTGGTGCTGTTTTGGTGTCTACACAAACCTTCTATTTGCCTCACCCTGGGGCGAATGCTGATAATCGTCTCTGGGTGGGACGAATACTAGTTTGTAATCGTCCCAAGGTGGGACGAGTAAGGAGCAAAGTGCCAAAAAGATGCCAAATTGACTTTTGACCTTCCAAACTGCTGTGGGAGTGGTTAGGACCACTGTTTAACCTTTGGGGGCTGTCCTAGGGGCTGTGTGTGTCAATGCAATTAGGGTTTGTTGTCACATAATCAGATTGATGTTGTTTTGGTGTCTACACATCTATTGGTTCATAGATGAGAGTGAACAATTATTTTCTAAAAAAAGATGAAACAAAAAATTAAAAATTAAATTTGATAGTGAATTTGTATTATAGTTAGCTACTAATAAGATAGAACTTCTACATATCATGCAAACTCTAGATTTCCCAACTTCGAAAAAAAAAACATGTAAGCTACTATATTGTAATTTTTAATACTTGAATGACACTTTCTAGTTTTTAGACTTAGATACTTTTTACTATTAGTTTATTTTGGGTTTGCTAGGTTATATAACAAAGAATCTCTCTATAATTGATATAAAAATTTAAATAGATAAAATTAAACTTGTATCTTTTCTATATTATATTTTAAATTTTAAAAGAATAACCAAAACAAAAGAATAAATTATTTATAATATATTGCAATTATAATGTTTAATACTTCAAAAGTATGAAAGAAAAAAGACACCAATTTTAATTGCTGTAATTGGAATAGTGAAAAAGGTAAAGGCCAGCGTATGCGGATCGTTGTACAGGACACAAATAATAGCTTTTTAGTTCACATACGTTAGCGTTTCATCGGGAAAAATAGTTTCCAAAAAGCCTTTCAAATCTTAAATGTCATACAGCATCACGGGGCACAATAGTTTCATATGATTGTTTTAAGAAGAGTTATGGCTTTATGAATGCTACGCAAAACGTTTCTTCCTCTTGTGCCTGATCAAGCATTTATTCGTACACATCGTTATAAAGATTGTAACCACAAGGGATCTTCAATCCTGGATAAGAAAATCCACAAAAAAAAAAAACTACTATTATTATATCTACAAACGATGCAATTCCAATTATGCCATTTATTATATTTCTATGATACTTAATTATATAATCATTAAATTTTTCATAGTTCAACGACATGAAGCTCGAGCCATAGCACATAATCATTTATTTCTACACATCGTTTTATAGTTCAAAAACATAAAAGCTTAAAACAGGGCAAAGGTAACTCCCACGTTAATTACCAACCTTGAATGAAAAGTGAACATACGAAGCCGAGCAGCATTTGTGTATACATATTTCCTCCCGTCACAGGGAACTTTTGTATATGTGAGACTCTACCTACCTACTCTACCCCTGGTGACAGGTTGATAAAGTTCAGGAGGTAAAGATCAGCCTTATTATTATTTCTTTATTCAAGTGTGGTTCATGGGAGTGAGAAAAAGTAGAAATATTGCAAAATATCTCTGGCAGGTGAACAGAATATGGCTAAATTTAAATTTAATACGACAGCCAGTGTTAGCCACGCACATGAGTGAATGAATGTCAGATCGTTCACACCGTGTAGTGGTGAGTTCTTTGCGAAGAGGACGACACAGCGAATTTTTAGCCTCTTTACTAAATAAAAATGTCTTCATAGCTCACAACTGGTGCTTTCTTTTAAGTAAAATTATCGTAGCCTCATGGGACCCCCCGGTCAGTGTAGCGTAGAGTGAGAATGCGTACATCTGGATGAACCATCTAAATTACTTATCCCTCATTCCTAGACGGAAAGGTTAGGGTTCCGCCGCCCATGACATGTCCGTGAAAGCAAATAGTGAAGATATTATTAAGCAATTCAGTGTTTCTTTATTGAATGCTATTTATCCTTATCTTCTCTCCTTGGATATTACTGTTATAATTTGGATATCTTCTTATAGTTTCTTGAATAGACAAATGTACTCATATCAAATGAGGCCATGTACAAGGTTTCAAGATCAACAACCAATCTACTAATTTATATGGAATTAATTTAGTCACACAACCCTTATAATTTTTCAAGTTCTTTAAGATCAATGGTGCCACTAACATGTGTTTTCATATCCTTATAAATGACAATGACACCTTCAGACTCATATGTATCCCTATAAATTTGATTCACTTATTTAAAATTAGTTTCATGAGGTTCATCATTCATATATTTGAGTAACCACTTGCTTTAGAGTAGAGTTTCAATTTTGATCTTCCAAATAACATAGTTATGACAAGTAAAAAAAGGTACATAATGATCCATAACTATGCTACCATAATTCATAAACATGCATGCAATTGTAAATATGATTTTAAAAATTAGACTAAATGCAATCAATATACAAATTTTATGGCTCCTAGAAGTTTTTCAATCAAATGATAAAAAATACCTCCAAAACCATTTAAAAATTAGAAATTTTATTAACTACAATGAATGAGAGGTCATCATGTGTCTTTATGTGAGTGGATGAGGGAATGCTAAGAATGCATTAATTGTGTAACATACTAGATAATTATGTGATGCCATTTGTCATGCTTTATTTTATTATAGTCTATTAGTCTCACAATGACACTGAGAGGGGGGTGAATCAGTGTAGCTCTTTTAAAACTTAAATCTTCAACTCTTAAAGCCGAAACAATGAAAACTTGAAACCAAATAAAGTAAGTATAACAAGAGAACATCACACAACACAAGATGTACCGAGGTTCACCGATTTGGCTACATCCTCAAAATGACTATTTGGACTCCCATCAAAATCCATCTTTTGCAAAGCACCAACTTTACAATTAATTTATCAGCACCCACTGGAAGGAGCACCAACCCCTGATTTATCTGCACCAACAGAAAGGAGCACCAACCCTGATTTATCTGCACCAACAGAAAGGAGCACCAACCCATGATTTATCTGCATCAACAGAAAGGAGCACCAACCCTTCTACTAAGCACCCACTTGATTTTGATATTGATAATAAAATGACATATATGAATCTTCTCTTCTCACATAAAAAT